>CM073779.1:50293571-50725689 GCA_037158775.1 Hetaerina titia | reverse complement strand
ATGTAAAGACTAACTGAGATGTAAATTTAAACTTAGACATCAAATTAAAAGATATGTATTCGGGTCTGTGCCCGAGATGGAGCTTAAAGACATGATGTTTTCTTCTACTTTTGAAATCCTATCAACTTTTTTAATATGTTGAATTGATTAGAACTAGTCAAGGTTTGAATACTCCTTTGTTTTATGTATTGATTTTCAAGAGAGAATATGTATTTTAAAGGGTGATGTTTTTTGGTAACTGAAATGTTCACATGGTAATATGTTTTTACGTACTTGTATATCTTAAGGAACATCTCCCTATACAACTAATGGTGTATTAGTTTCTGGATTGTAATGTGTAAGCAAACTTATGAATCCCTTAAAGCTTAAGCTTGCATTTCGTCCAGAAGAAGGGGCATTAAAATGACAGCTTAACGTATTAAAATAATTATATATCTTTCCAATCGTTCGTTTGAGCCTATATTACATTTGACCGTAGAAATTGACAACGGTATGGAAGGTGAGGGTAAAAAAGAGATTTAGCACTTCCACTTTATTGTGGAAGTGTAAAGTGTCATTTTTACCATCATCATGAAGGAATTTCACAAGGTAAAACCTACAACTGTTATGTTTAACAGTATGGAGCATAAAAACTGAAAAAAATTTCCAAAAGTACTCGCATGTCTAAGTTTTTGCATAAAAATACTGGAGACAAATGGAAAGCCGAAATACGTACCTCTCCTGAGATTTTGTTGGGTAATATTTCACTCCTGTATAAATCATGATGAACTATTTTTAATGGCCTGGTTGAATTTTCCGATAAAATTTAAGACGTTTTCCATGAAATTCATCATGAAGTAATACTTGTGTAATAACAAAAATAATCGAGCATTAAGGAGGAGTTTGCAATATATTTAACACAGAAAGTTTTTTAGCATGCAAGACTGCCCGTGTCACAGAAAAAAATCAATTTTTGCAATTCTATCGATAGCGATGTTTAATTGCCGGAATTCTGAATACCCAAATATGACCCCTTAAACATTTAGACTAGCTTTTCTGAGAAATAATACATTTGCATAAGAATTAATAATTCGGATTAGTAATTCGAGAATAACTTATTAAGACTAAAAACATGGGCACAGAATTTTTTTAACTAGATGTACAACAAAAATACTACTCAGTGAAAGGTTAAAAACTACAGAGTCAGCTTTTAAATAAACGCTGATTCTGTAGAATAAATTAATGTAAAAATTGCCCGACCCTTTAGCGCAGATGTGCGGGGGAGTCAAATTCAACCATAGAATGCTTTCCTATCTAGTGCATTTCGGATTTCCACTATGAAAATACCATTTATAAACGTAAAAAACCATTATTCAGCACGATTTCTAGGATTTTAGACTTTTACCCAATACCACGATGCACAGGCTTTGTCCATTATAAGCTGCAACGGCTTCAGAAATTGCAAAATATTATGAATGAATTGAGATAAGATTTTCAAACATTGGGTTACACGTGTTGGGTTTATCGCTATAACGATGGAGGCTTGGAGTTTCCTATCCACTTTCGAGACCTGGTCGGTTGGGGCAAGCCCGCGGGGCCATATTTCGTTCACCGTAACCGTTGACGTGCCAGTGAGCAATACAATAGCAATCTCGTATCCCCCCCCTCCCGCCCACATTTCCGTGCCACTTCCGCCTCAGCTTGGAGCATTCGTGGGCCTCGCAATCCCATTTCCCGTCGCCAGCCACCTTCCATCTCCTCTCCCACCCCGCCCACACACACATACACACACACACTAACAAACCTTGCACGCCCCTCATTCCTCCCGGGCGTCCGACGCGACTCTAAACCCAACCTTCAACTCTTCCCTCCGTTTTTACCACAATATTTTGTTTATTGCTTCGTCCTCTCCTCTCATCTCAATCACTACACACCTTGCTTTTATTCTTAAGCTTCTCCACTTCCGTGTACTCATTCTCACCTTGCTTTTTAAACTCTGCATTAAACGAGAGGAACGTGAGGGCTAGTAGTGGTATCATTTAGAAAAAACTTATGTCAAAATTTGAATTTTGATTTACGTTACTTCTACGAGTAATCCCAAAAATACGTCTGTCTCCCCGACATATCTACCCCTTTTACGTAACAGGTCTCACTCGTTCGCTAATTTCCTGATAGCGGTAAGTATTTTAGTTTAAGTATTTCCTTAAGCGAAATAAATCATTTTGGTTAAGTATCTTGATTTCGGTTGGAATACAACTTCTCAGAATTGTGCCAGTTTTCTATTCTATGTGTGAAAAATATATCGCATTTTTATATTTAAAAAAATATTGTTTTTTACTGTGAAATTTAAAAAAAATGATATAGTACATCCGGTTTACTCTATATATCCTAAGGAACAGACATGACGGGACATTTTATTTAAAAATATGTTCGATCAGCTGTATATAAAGAGAGTCCTCAGTCTGACCTTTATGAATGGGAGACGGTAATTCTTGATTTTATAGCCGTACATTATTTCTGTTCAAGAAATGCTGTTCATATTGCCGGACGTGTTCTTTCGTTGAACTAAAAGTGGTTTCCACGCTCCTGCTCTTATCGCTACCGCAGAACCCATATAGGTTCTCCACTTCCTCCATTCCCTGACTAAAGCAATCCTCGCGCTTGTTCTCATGGTTTGCCTTTCAATATACCCGTCCTCCCTTTAACAGCGTCTTTGGGGTGAACTCACTCATCCCTATGTAGTATGAACCTTGCTCCTTTGAATTCTCCACCCCAGGGCTCCGCGCAGCGAAGAAACACTCATTTCCTGAATCAGAGTGAAATCTACCTGAAGTTATGGAAAACGCGCCTTTTACCCCAAAGATACATTATAATCGATGTTTTAGATTCCACAATGTTATTTATTCCATCAAAATATTTTTAAACTATTCATCCTTTACGAATATTTCTCACGAACTTCCGGAATTTTTAGTGCTCTATTTCCGCGTCAAAAAATATTACGTGTTCCTTTTCACCTACAAGTTTGTTCAGATCCATCAGCTTGAATGCTAGAAATAACCACACCAGTTTTTCAAGCCTATATTCACAATTTCGCGAGCGTTCTGATATTAGATTTGAAGAGTTTGAGCAAATTGCTAAGTTTCTAACAAAATCACGTAATGGATAAATTTTTTTAAAATTGAGACTTAAAAACCGAAGAAAATTCTAAAAAAATCGTTTTACTGCCCATTAACAGAGCAATCAATGAGATGAAAACATTCCCAGAGGTTATTCACACATAAAATGCGTTGAAAACAGATATCATGGTGAAACCGCTAATGATAAGGAAAAATTTCCTTTAATTTCTTTGAAATTCGTAAAATGGTTCTACTTACAAGGGTGATCTGAAAGGTTTCCGACCCAACAAAGATAAGACATTTTTTCTGAAGTTTTCCGAGTCGGTAACTTTTCAGACCACCCACGTATAACAATCAGTCAAGAAACTTAACGGAAGCACCAAATCTCAACTTTTATGATACATAATCTGAATAATCGTATCACGGTAATTATGATCTTGTAAGTAAAACCTTTCGAGATGACACACTCAATTCTCCAGAAAACAGGAAAACTACCACAATAGTTTTCGGTATATCTCTTGACCATCGCAAATTCTTTCGAGACCCTTTACGCTTAATTTTACTGTGTAGTTTTTGTCTTTTCTGAAATTTTCCGAACAATTCTCGATTTCTTGGCAATACCATAGTTTGTCCTCTTTCTTTGCCAAAATTATAGTACCATAAAATGTTATTCAGTCCCATAGGTGTTTATTGTCAAACAACATTAGAGAAAAGCTTCATTTAGATATTTCGTAACTGGTGTCAAGTGACACGCTACCTAACACTCTAGTTAGGTATGATGTATAAGTAAACGTAAATACGAGCTCACTCACCCACTACCTCTATATTAAAATCATTGCTAACATGATAGCTACATCTTATCCTTGAATCAAAGGTCTTTAATTTGTTCAGAAAACGCCCTTTTGTGACCAAAGGTTTGTGTCTTCTATTTGTTGTTTCTTTCCCTTTTTTACTTAGAAGTATTCCTGTCAAATCTTGCCCTATCAACTATCCAGCTTTTATTTTATTCTTTTTTGTACTCTCTTGAGGAATAAGTCATGATCAGTATTGCAATCCAAGGATTGCTTTGCTGCAGTCCTCCATTCGCCTCTATTTAATGTCAATTCCCTCAATACCTGATAACTTTTCTGTTTTACGTCTTTCTTAATTTGTCCTATGGACATATCTCTTGGTCATCCTTGTGGAATATTCTCTTCTATTTATCCTTCTATTATATTCCTCATCCATCCATTTTTGCTTCAATGTGTGTCCAATCCGTCTATTTCTTCTTTGCCGTAGAGTTCTCCATTGGGTCCTATCCTCTTGTGCTTTTCTATATACTTCCTCGTTCGTTTATTTGCCTGTGCATTTAATATTCAGCATTCTCCTGCAGCACCATGTTTCAAAGGCTGGTTTCTTCGCTGGTCCATTTTTCCAATGTTCCATGTCTCGAAACCATAGCGCGCCATGGCCCACACGAAAGTCTTGACGAATTGCTTCCCTGTTTCCAATCTTAGGTTCTTTGAACATAGTAATTGCCTCATTTTGATTAATGCGTTCTTATCTTGGGATAATCTTCGCTTGATATCGGTCGAACGTCTTCCATTCCATGTTATGTTGCTGTTCATGTAGATGAAGGATTCCACTTGCTCTAGTTTCACTCCTCGAATTGTGATTTCTGCATTCAGCTTCACTCTTACGCACACAAGAATTTTAGTTTTCTTCTTGTTGATGTTCATATTATATCCTCCCAATACTTGATCCATAGCACTTCTAGTATGTTTGTGGTTTTCCTATACCCAATTTTCTTGACAATTTTACTGCCTTGCCATTCAAATTGCCTCAATCTGTCTTGCGATCCAATCCTGAAAGTCCGAAAATCATAAATTCTGTAAATATTCTTAGGTGAACATCTATCATTTAAAACATGATAATTGGCTCATCTTTCTGAAAGTCTTATTTCGCTGATAACATACTATAGTACGACGAGAAAATTCTACAATCTCAGCCATAATCTTATAATAAGGTAACCTCCATTTTCTAACATATGGAATGGCGTCATTCGTTCAAAACTTTTAATGCAATACATCACCTTGTATCGCCATGTCCTTTACAGACTCAGTAATTTCATCACGCTTACTTATATTCTGTATTAAGAACATCATCTAAAGCCACATTGATTTTCAAGTGTTAGAAACATTCATTCCAGGGGATTTGATGAACTAGCAGTAAGTAACGAAGGTGTAACATACCACCGCACCCGTTGTAAGTAAGATACAACCACAACGCTCTGAGAAACGTTTCTCTAAAAATAAGAAGATGGTTTTTCCTATGAAAAAAATTCAGGGCTTCTTAACCAAACAAGTTTAAGTACCTATACACGTATATTTTACACCTAACAATTCAAAAATTAGCATTCAAATCTAAACGATAATCCTTTGTTCGTTGGATTGTATGAAACTTATAACATGTACTCCAAGTCAAATATGTAACGAAACTACTACCATTATTACACAAAAGGTACTAAAATACAATTTTTTAAGTATCTGTGAATAAATGAAGCTATACTTTCAAGATATACAACTGGACTGCAAAAGCCATGGCATTTAACGAACAAAAATCTATCCAAACTATTTCGCTAAGATGGTATTAGTTTGAATTTCCTCAATTAATATATAACTCCAATATATCCCTAAAATAATTATTAATATAATTTTTAAATAACTTTTAGCGAAAAATGTCCTGATACTTTGCTTTCGGTTATGAAAATGCCATCAATGATCACTCGTTATGCAGGTTTTATCGGTGGTTAACTTGCTTTCTCGATTTAGCAATGGTTTTCAACATAGTTTCTCGCTTATAGTAGTTTCGACATTCTTTAATGTTTTCTCTGGGATCCGACAAGCATCGTACAATTCTAGGTGTACCTGATATTATGTGCCTTGGATCAAGTAATCATTTGTTCAAACGAGTGCATTGTGGACCAATGTGTTTAAAATGAATAAAGAACTTTCTCTTTTGTAGATGGAATTGAATTCGAGAGAGTGAGTTGTCAGAGCTTGATGGAAAATGTGAACATTTTTATCGATGCCACTTAGCTTTCAAGCCCATCATGAGAATCAGAATTGTAAGTTATCGTCGGAGCTTCATTGATTGAATTTCTCAGTAGTGGTTCCTCGTTGGCATGCTAGCTATCGTTTACTATTCGAAAATTCATTGAGCAACATATTATTAATTGTGAGACGATAAATTTGGAAAGAATTTATTGTCATATATCACTAAATAAAGATAATTTTAACATTTTTATAAGAATTGTTGAGCGCAAAAAACACGTTATCTGGAATAAAAATGTATATTCTGGATTAATATGATATATTATTAACAATATTTATCCATTTTTGCGATCTTATATACTTTTAGAATTTAAAATATTGGTATTCAAAAACTTCCCTTATTTGTCAAAACTTAGAGTAACTGGTTATTACTAACTTGGATCGATTACCTTTTCTCTCCTCACTTATTAATACACTTAAATTTCACGATGTGATCGAATGTCAAATTCATGAAAAAAGTTAATAAATTTTCTAGCATTAACATGACATTTGACGCAATACAGAGTCCGCTATAAAATTAATACGCATTCTTTAAGAAAAATGGATTCATTGATCGTACTTGTACACATGCTTAAAATTCTTCAAAATACAAAATACCAACTGCAACAGTGCACTTGCAGAAACGTGTCCGTAACGCTTGAAAGGCACCCTGAAACTCCTCGACGGGAATGCCTGTCAGGAACGTTGTAACATGCTTTCGGATGTTTTCCACGGTCTCTCAATGCTTTCATTTCAGCTCTCTCTTCAGTAGGGGAGATATAAAAAGTCACACGGAGACAAGTCAGGACTGTAAGGGGGCTAGGAGACTACCGCTGTGGTGCTCAGTGCCAAGAAGTTGGTAACGATGAAGGACGTGTGTCTGGAGGGATTTGGTGCGTGGCTGGGCTATCCATTTTGCCGTGTTACAAAGTCAAAAAACACACAATCACACGGAGGCACGTCTCTCCGCTCAGAGTGCTCGGAGCAAACTGGCGACCGGCTGCGTTGCAAAGGAACACCCTCCATCACATTACTCAACTACTTTTACGGTGCTGCCATGAAAAGTCGCGGAAAAATAAAATCATGCTCAAAACATTCATAAAGGCCATGTATATTCTCATTATTTCAGTCAGTTATCACATTGTCCTGAAATTAGTGTCATTTTAAGTTTCAGTCGGGTTCGATACCATCACCATTCATGATAAAATAGTTTTGCGGGTGATATTGATCGGATCACCAGGTTAATCTAATTTTTTATTCATGCAGGAAACCTTGTTTAACTCGGAGAAAAACAAGGGAAGAATTTTCATCAATTGCAAGCTTTTGCAGCGGACGAAGTTTTGTTTAAAGGACAGTTTAACAATATATCCTTGCTCTCTGCTCTGCGAACCATTCATCGTGGTAACAATGGAGTCAACTCCGTTCTTTACAATTGTTGAATTCATATCCTGTTTCCGAGTCCTCATTTGAAGTCACATTCACCTCCTTCCAGCATCAATCCCTGCCTCCACCGCATTTCAATGGGGGCTTCGACGAGTCCAGATTTGCTCACTCATCCCCTTACCCCGCCCCCCGCGAGCACGCCAAGCAACCCGGCTCGATTGCCCAACTGCTGGATATATCTCCCCTCGCTCCCCCGTCAACCCTCTCCGAGCTTCGCCGATTCCTCGTTTTCCGACATTTCCTTCCATCTCCCACTACATTTCCATATTCACGCCCATTCATCTGCCCCTCGTTCGCTTCCCAGCCGAGCCCTCTCTTCCTACCCACACTTCCCACCCCCGCCATATTTCCTGTACATCCTTTGGGCCCTCATCCACTTTCCTTTCTTCATCCCGTCCTTCACCCCTCCCCACCCCTTTTCACTACCCCCGGGGAGTGGTGTTAATTAGCCTACGGGGACCCGAGGCAAATAATCCCCTAAGATCCGTTGACACTCTCGCGTTCACTGGAGATTCTTAACCCTCATCGCCCTCTGTGCCTGCCCCTTCTTGCCTCATTCACTCACCTTCAAATATCCTTTTAAGTTCCTCCGTCGACCTTCCGTTCACTGTTCCTCTCTTACTTACTCCTCTGCCTCCCTCCCACTCTCACAGTGTCCCTCCTTCCATTTTGTCCCTTCAGTAAAAGCCCGTATATTTAAAGGTCTTGCCTTGTAAAATTTTCCTTGGGGAACGCTTTTGCTTCTCCTCATTAATCATTTCAATATGGTCGTGAAACAAATAATATTTGCCTACTATTGCCTATAAATATCACGAAATGGTATGAGAGGTATGTTTAGTTTAGTATGTCTAATAATCTCATCTCGATATGCCAAAAGTATGTTTGGTGATGGATGGAGACTAATGTTTTTCGCAAATTAATGAGCGCGGAAATATAAAAAATTAATCAATTGAAACAGGGGCGTAGTAGGTTTTGTATATCTGGTACTCCAAACCGTCTCACATAGCTAAAAACGGGAATTGAGAGGTGCAGTGGGACTTTGGCAATCGATTTGAAGTTACTGACTATTTTTGCTACGCTTAAGTATTACGTGGACGTTAGTCTAGCCGATGCTGCAGTATAGCGAAAATATAACACAATAAAGTGACATGTATTCGATAGAAATGCAATTTTACAGATATTCGATTGTTCCTTTTTCATTATAATGAAATTTTAAAAATTATTGGGCTAAATTTCTCTGCTTAAGATGACTCTGAAAAAAGAAAATATATATATATATATATATATATATATATATATATATATATATATATATGTAAAAAAGCACCTCATATTTTATGGTTTATTGACAACTATTATTAGATAGTCGAGAGTTGAATGTTGGTTTTGCATGGACACAGACAAATTATCTCCATATTATAGTTTTTACTGAGCGTAAAAGTAGCTATCTTAAATAATGACTTTATCTGTATTGGAACGCCATGGCCTTATTATGATTTTCTTATATTAATATTACCAACACTAATAGGAATAAAAGAAAACTGAGCCTTTTTCTCTAAAGACATATCCGCATCATTGACCTTCATTCTCGGTCTCGAATTTAGTGATGATTGTAAGCTAAGAAGCGGGTTTTCCATTCATTAGCGGGTCCAAATGGGACGTGCCTCAACTAAGTAAAAATAAATGTTTACCAAATGCATTAGTTAAAATTGGTTTGATTTATGCAAAGTATATTTTATTGTTTTTTTTCTTTATCAATTCACTTTTTGATTGCAACTTTTAAAATTTCAATATGTATATATTATATATGTGTATATGTATATATTATTTTTCGCACATAGAAATAGACAAATAGGGAAAGGGAATAGGAAAACACATAAAAGACCAACACAGGAAAGGTGGGGAAGGCGGTTTTGAGCAGATCACAAATGTATATATATATATACAATTTTTCCTTGCAGTAATTTTGTCTGCAATCTGTAGAGATATTTTAATCATCCTTTAATAGTGTTTATTAAAGTTCAGTTTGTTACGAAATACGAGGGTCATCCGGAAAGTAGTACCCGTTCGTGCCGCATGAAGTGCTGACGACGCGAGTAGCCGCTGGACGAGGTCAGATAGCTTCAGTGGCTTGTCTGCCTTCTCTGAGCCAAGTTGCGTGACGCTAGCATTGCCTGTGTTGTTTCTGTGATTGTTTACAATGTTTAAAAAAATTGAGAACGCCGCCAGTTGTGAAGTGAGGGCAGTGATTAAATTCCTCAATGCAAGAAACGGTCGCCCATGTGATATTCATCGCCAATTAAAGGAGGTGTATGGAGACAATGTAATGGACGAGTCGTCTGTTCGGCGGTGGTGTCGCAACTTCAACATGGGGAGGGGGAACACACACGACGATGAGCGTTCGGGGAGACCGTCTGTCATTACAGACCAACTGGTGAGCTCAGTTGACGAATTAGTGAGGAAAGATCGGCGCGTCACAATTGATGACATCTGTGAGCACTTTCCCAATGTTTCTCGAACAATTGTTCATGAAATTGTTAAACACCATCTGCATTATGCAAAAATTTGACTTTTTGGCAGGAAAAAGATTTAACAGCGATGAAGAACTTAAAGAAGGAGTGACCCTGTATCTCAATGAGCTGGCGGCGAAGGACTATGCAGCAGGAATACAGAAACTTGTCACACGTTATGACAAATGCCTTAATTTGCTTGGAGATTATGTTGAGAAGTAGTTTAAAGTATCCTCTTTCAAATAAAATTTTTTATGTTTGTTAATATTTACTTTTGTGTCTTTATTTCACGAACGGGTACTACTTTCCGGATGACCCTCGTAAAAACACAACAGGCGGTTCATTCCGTCAATTCTAAAGGCTAATACAGGATTTAAAACGATATTGTATAATAATTTCATTCGGTTATACTTTGCATCCAGTAAAACAGTAAATTTGTAAACAGTAACACGATACCACTTGTCTTTAGAACTCAGAGAACGTTATAATTTTATCGGCGTCTAGAATATATGTATAGACGTCTTTATTCAAGCTACATTGAGACCTATGGTCCTTTTTTTCATTTCAACATTTTGGATCATCAGGAGAAAGTGAAGACGTGGTTAAACACTTCTACCGATCGCTATTTCATGTTATTTGTTGAACCTTGGTTTAACTGTCTTCCTTTGCATTGTCTTCCTTGCACGCTATTGCATTCTTTCTCTTATGCCGTCTCGTTCCATGGGACCTCACTGCTACCACTCCAGTCGACGAATATTAAAAAATCCCTTGCTTGCATCCATGTGGGTGCGCTGAAAATTTTATCACTCTTTACCTTTAGCCCCTCTATCCCCCAGCCACACCCTTCTTTTTCTCTCCCTCGCAAACCCATCGCTACGCGTGACTTCACTCAGCCCCACGAGATAGCAGCCCATTCACCTTTGCCTTCCATCACACCCACTCTTCCTAACTCCTCGTCGTGGGGGAGTGAGATTTCACCTCGTGAGCGTAGCAGCAGCGTGAACTGGAGTTAAATAACCTGATCCTCAGGGTCATCAGTGGGCTGCTCCCCCATGCTCCTCGACTCTGTGTCTCAACATTGATTTTTACAAAAAATCCGTATCTACTTCCCATGATCCTTGATAACGAAAGATGTCTCCTTACACTTGGCATAGGTGGTTTGTACATTTGAGTTTATACGCGTTGTTCCGATGCACAAAAATATGAAAATTTAGGATTTGGACCACACATCTCTTTTCAGATGAGCTCTCATATTGCTTGTGCTCAAGCAATTTTTTATTCCAAGGAGTGTATTTTAAATTTTATGGCGTTTTTATGGACTCAAGAATGTTTAGAACAAAACAAACTAACATTTTTAACAGGATAGTGCTTTTAACTACTCTGTGCACCGACGAAAAGGGTTTCGGATAGTGAACTCATGTGTAACATAGACGTAAAATCCTGTAGTCCTCCAATGAAGGGAAGTAGCTACTGTCAACCAAAAAGTCAAGAAATACTGAAGTTTGGGGTTGCAGAATGTGCTCCCTTAATGATTTTGGAAGGCATAGTAATGCCATAGTAATATAATAGAGGGCATAGAAATAAAACATTCATTTCACAGCAGGAATGGTAAAAAAGTTATTGTGTCCTTATTGTTGCGACGTGGAAAGCATCGGTGAATTTTTGCATTTTATATAGTTTTTTGACAACTTTGATTGCTACATTATATTGATTTTGTGCTGGCTTGCTGGAAAAATATCGAGAAAAATACATTGTTGATTGAAAAGGAAATTCAAAAGCCTTGAGAAACTACAAAACTTTAGAGAGGGAATGTGACAAGTCATTCTTCATGTTTTAGGGACCTTTGACCAAGACGATGCAAAAGAAGATTTTGGAGTATGTATTACCTTAATAATTTTAGAACAGTAAATAGATAAATAGTCGTCTTTATTTTGGGGCGACATTGAGACTTGAGACGGAGTCTCTTCCACCACCTAACCCCTCGCCACACAAAAAGACACATAATAACTTAGGCATAATATACAACAACAAAACACATTAGTTCCCTAGTTAATTAATTACTCGAAGTATATACTATAACTAGTAGGAGGTAGCTGTAAAAATCATTCATTTAAAGTTAGAAATTTTAGTATACCCGGGAGAGATATTTAAAATTTGGAAAGAAACTGATAAAATATATAGGCTTGAACAAAAATGACGCATACTTACAGTGAGATAACATGATAAGGAATATACTAATGACGCAATAGTGGAAAAATATTATGAAAAATGTATTTAAAAAAATAATAAAACTCAAATATACGAATTTGGTAGAATAGAAAAAATAAGATATATTGGCAAAATATATCTTATTTAAGTGAATAAAACCTTCGAATATGATAATAATACGGCCTCCAGTATAAAACATATTTTTGAAAGCTATTTTTGAGGAAGATTCACGGAAATAGAGATGGGAGATACTCGTATTACAAAGAGTGACAGATGAATAATAGATCATGAGAGCAAACTAAAGTCCTCTAGGCTACCCGATTGTGACTATGGGGATACCAAAAATGCATTACTTTAATTTCAAATGTAATGCCATAATTAACTCAAAGTAAATCCAATGGTATCAAGAGCAACCTTATATATTTAGTGATTTTATTTAACATTACACCATACTTAGTTACGGCTTGAGCGGTTTCATCACATATTTGACCTGGATACTTAAAGATGTCTCACTTAAGTTCTCCCCGTACCGATATAACGCTAAATTAAATGCACAAAGTGTTAACAATTCCTTGAGCCTTATTATTGAATATTCTGGCTGGGAGATACGCTGTAGAAAACTACACCTTTATGGGTAAATAAAAATTTATGAATAATTTTATGACTTAATAGATGAAAAGCAAATGAGAACATACCAAAAGACATGAAAAACACTATAATTATATAATTAGACGGTATGGTAGAAGTAAGGAAAGCACTAAAGGAAACTGTTGGACTAATATGAATTTTCGCAGCTTGAGATTAGTGAATTAAAGGAGATAATATATTATAAAACTAACTGAAACCAATATTAATAGAAGTCTTACAAAAACAAAGAAGGAATAAAGTGGTTTCAAAATGAAGGTCATTCCAAAGGATAGATTTATAGCTTAGTGCAATTTTCTAGAGGAATTTCATTCCATTACTTCTATTGGTAAAATTTTTTGTGAAATATAAATGAGTTAATGAAGGTAATATTAAATAATTTATGTAAAATACAAGCTATATAACGCTTAAATGGCTTAATAAACAACTAAATATATATCTATGACTTTGAATATTGTGTAACAAATTTTACTCGAGGACTAAAACTTCAAAAGTTCCACGCTAATAACATATAAAGCTGGTGAAATTTGTACGCCAGATGACTTGAACGCCTGATGAGCATCCACAAACCTAAAATAACATCAAAACCCTAAGGATATCCGTTCCCTAATTGAAGAACAGCAGGTATCATGGGAAATAAACGACTTCCGTGATAAAGGCAAAAAAATAAATTAGTAGGTGTTATGTTGGACATTTTTTGACGGTTTCGGTGTCAAAAGCAAACCAATCCTCGTTCAACTCGCGGAAAGAAACCACAAAAAATCCCTCAAAATTCTATCCACATTTACTCGTACAAACTCCAATTTTACAGGGGTGAGGTTTGAACACGAGTGGGAAAAATTTCTGGTAACGGGCGCGCGATAAGGTTTCCGAGGTTATCCGCTCAATACGTTTCCATTGGGAAGGAGAATGGAAGAAAATGAAAATAGTCCCGCGGCGTGGAGAGTGGAGTGTGGCAGGGGGAGTACAGGGAGAATTGGTGTCTTTGGGGTAGGTGGGTTCAGAAAAAAGGGCAGCGGTGAAGCCGACCATCGCTAGTCCTCTGCCATGGAAGTGGGAAGGAGGGAGAACTACGCGGAGAGAATGGGGTGGGAATAATTCTCCGATAAAAATAGGGTGGGAGACTTGGGCCGCGGCTGGAAGGGTGGGTTGTGCCGAGATCAAGATTTCTTTCACAGCAAATTATTCTGCTTCCCACTCCGGTGGAGCAAGATATTAGTTCCATTACAATCCCCGGCTCTCGGCATCGAGAGGGGAATGGGTCTGCGGCGCGGGGCGAGGGCCAGCACTGGTCCGTCCAGCGAAGTGCAGATCCTTCCCCGGTCATCCCACGACCCTGGCGATAGGCTCTTGGGAGTCTCCCACCCTTCTGCGCACACCCAATTCTCCCACCTCCTCCTCCCTACTTCTCCAGCGGCCATTTTCGCATTTTGCCATCCGTCCCCGATCGACGCTCCGATCGCCCCCGACCCCGCATCTATCCCGGCCGCCCATTTGCCATCCCTCCCTAGCCGTTCAGCCCATCACACAGACCCCTCCCCTCTCACAAGTCCAATGAAATCAACTCCGACCACAAATCCGTCGTTGAACAGCTTTGCTTATCGTCCCGAATCCATTCGTTGGTATGGAGCCATTCTGCGGGTTAGCGAACGAAGGAATTAAACCTACTCGACTGTAGTTCAGGTTCCAACTAGGTATTCCCGTATATTGTTTCCACTGGCTTTCGGATGCTGTTGAACTCGTGCTGTGTGGGAATGTTTTCTGGCTACAGAAGGACTCAACAGAGAGTGATTAGGTTTTTTCTCTTTAAAAACTCATTCTCCAGCCCATTAATCATAACTTTGAAATTTGAGTATAGCAGTTGATTACCCAGATGGATTGGTATTTAAATTACCAATAAATTAGGATCCAGAAGAAAAGAATATTTTGAGGTGAATGTAATACAAAACTAATAATATTAATTAGTTCAGTGGATTTTTGAATATTAATCCGTCAAACTGATGATTTCTTCCAGCCGTTTGATATAGAGGAAGATATTACAACTATCATCAACTTCTCTTCATCAGTCATTGTCACTAGTTGACTCTCATAATAATGATTTACTTCAGCTGTTTGAAAGAGAACCAGATATGAATATATCGCAAGTGGCCCAATTTGCAAAAAAAAATAATTCAATGCCAGTCAGCTGATTTGTCTTTGTAGAAAACAATAGGAAAGTAGGATAACACATTTCAGACCACGTTATTTTAAACCAGCAATTTGAGAATCCTTTCATTAGCAACACAGAGTACATTTCTTAACCTTGGCCAAGGACTAACAAGTATTTTCACCGTACAATTAAGGCTACGTTTAAAATTTAAACTGTGGAAAGTCACATTTTAGCCCATGGATTTTGACCCTGAGTGTGCTATTTACTGCTGCCAATTCCGATTGCTCTGTGTTCTATTGCTACTTTAGATTGCTGAATAATCATCTTTGATGATTTTTTAAAATTATTCTTCCCCTCTAACTGTGGTACAGTAAGTACCAGTTTCAAATGACTCCCTTTTTAAAGGGAGTATGTTTTGTGACATTGAAGAATTTGTGAGATTTAAGAGAAATCAATTGGTTGCGCCATGCTGTGATGCACGGTAATTAAGAGTTTCTATCATACTCATTTAATTATTAATCGCGTGTGTATGTCTACATATAAAAGTACCTCAAATTTGGAAAGGTAAGCTAGTGAAATTATGGGAACGGTGAAAACTCCACATAGTGGAAATAGGAGGAGAACTTCGTGTTTTTCTCTGTATTGAAGGTTTCGCGTTTAAAATAACAACGTATCGCGCGTATTCAATAATAAAGATAGGAGAAGAAAAATTGATAATCCTTGTATGGATTTAATTTTATTGTTATGAACATGCACGTGTGCCGTTAGCCTGCACTAAATTAATCCTCAGTATAAGCCTCAACTTAATTTACCGTAAGCTTCGGCGTAATTTAAGCGCATTAACTGTGAGAATTATATGTCTAGTCAGCTGGGCTACTGGATTTTTGATTTTTTGTTCTAACCGGTCACCTCTCCCGTAAGATGGGGGCATTTTCTATGGTTTCCACTGATCACCAAATGGTTTTAAATTAAGCGTTACTCGCTTCATATTAACACTCATTATTTCAATACTTTTTACGAACCATTTTCACGGTGAATTAATTCACTCTTAAAGTTACTCCGTAAGAGCTTCAAAAAGTCTTTTATAGACTTTAAAAAGTCGTAGACACTGTCCTAATAGGTATGAAAAGGCAGTCAAAATAATCCGGGAAATTTGTGAACACAGAATCATCCTCTTTAAAATGGATTCTGGGAGAAACAGCCCATATCGGCGCTGCGAACCGTAGAAACAGCGTCGTGTCACCCATAACTAGAATCTCGTGTCCGCTTCGCTTCTTAGCGGGGAGCTCGCCTCTCAACGAACCTCCCGCCCCCTCCCGAGTCTTCCACCGCTGGCGCTCACCAATCTCCCTCCCCACTTCTTTTTCTACGGGGGAGTGGAGACTCTTGGCGAGGTAGGGGGTAAGGTATCACATGGCCCCCACGCCTCCTGGCACCCCTGCTCCGCTACCCTAGGTCGCTACTGTCAAGACCCTCCTCCTCCCCCGTCCCTTGAGAGAAGGTAGCCTACAAGGCAAGTAATCCCCTTTCATCAGTCAAGACTCGGGGGAGTTCCGTCGCTCCCTGCCCCTCCCTTTCTCCCTACCTCCCACCTGCCCCGTCCCATTCACTTCCATCCCCTCACCCACCTCCCTGACACCTTCCCCCTCCTCTTCCCGCCCTCCTTATCCCCCACCCATTCCCACTATCCCATTCCCTCCCGGCCCACATTTCGCCATTCCCCACCCCCCACTTCCTCCAATGCCTATCCCTTTCGTTTCCATCTTCCGGAGATCCCATCCTACCCTTCGCCTTCCCACCCATTCATCCATCCCCCCTTACTTTTTTCCTTCCATCGTCGTTGTCCGTCTGTTCATCACGCTCACGTCTCCATATGCCTCAATTCCCTCCACCTCGTTTTTTTTCGGCCTCCATCCATTCGTGCAACCTCCTGTCGATTCCTAGGAAAAATATTATCATCATGCGCAATTTAATTTTTTTGTTACGTTCTCCATAATTCAAGAAATACCTTGTCCAATGTCGTGTCATGAGTGTCATGTAGAGAAATCATTATTGTTAGCTTTCGCCCGTAAAAATCACACTTTTCCGCAAACTGTGGACAGTATATTGTTTTCCCTTACATTTCACATAATATTCTCAAAGTAAATAACGTTAAAAGAAGATGGAGATTTGTTTCAAAACATTCTTGCTGTTGAGATTTATTATAGCAGTCGAACGAGTGTTGGATAAAATTTTGCCTTTCATCGCCATTCTATCTAAAATTGAAACTGGCTTAGTATGATTGGCTTGAAATGTGATGCCGACATAATTTTCTATCGTCACTCTTTCGCTTTAACAACTGGGAAACTTGTGATAAAAAATGATCTTCTAAAGGTAATCCGAGCGGACTTGATTAATTAGCTTTCATGAAAAGCGTATCGGCAGCGAAATGTGATTGATCGCCTTCTCAGGGACAACTTTAAGTGTCGAATAAATTATCGATGAAAACAGCTGCTTTCCGAGAGATAGACTGTGCTTTAAATTTGAGCCAGTACCTGCTCCAACGCATAGCCTCTTCTTTATACTCTTGCACTAATCACTTATATTTATATCTTATTTTTACGTTAAATGCGCTCATAAAGTCAATAATAAATAGGGTCAGCCATCGCAAATAAGTATTAATTTAAAAAAGAAACATTGGACAAAGTATTCCTTATTTAATTTGTATTTTCAGGAGCCTATAGAATATACTTATTTTACTTGTTTGATTCCAAAGACCTGCTGGGAAAACTCTCTTTTTCACAATCATAATAGGCCATATTTTACAGAAATATTATTGTCAATCATATATCATTTGAGTGAATTTATCTGAGGAAAATTTTAAAATATATTTTGATTACAACGTGAATCCTGTATCTTCAATCATTTCATTAACCAATCCATAAAAATCCGACGTAGGTATTTTTTATATCAATGAATTACTCTTTTGCCATATTCTAATTGGGAAAATTAAAAGATCACTTGAAATTTTGCAAGATTTGCAAAGCATTTTAACTTTCGCTTATTGCTCTGCCAATTCAATATCCAACCATTCCGTTCCACATATTTATGAATCTTTGGTTCAGTTTCTCTGAAAGATGTCCAAAGTTCAAGAGGTATCTGGGGTGCAATTCGCTAGCAGATCATAATGTTTTTATTACTATAAACCATCCCACTCTAAAGACACTATCCTAAACATAAACAAAACTTAAAATTAAAGCTACTTTTTGAAATGAGAGATTGCGCCAAGTAATGAGAATCCGTTAAACGTATATCATTATTACTATCACTCCTGTTGCTATAATACTTGTTAGATGTTGTTCCAAAATGATAAAATTCGGTTATTTGTTTATTTGCCTTTACTTCATTGTTATTTTATGTAATGAAATAAGGTGAGAATTAAAAATGCTATACACTAAACCTTTTTACTTAGTTTATGTCATAGCTAACCTTTGATTAAAAACCCTTCGTTTTACATTCCATCATTTTTCATATTTTCTAAATCATTATTTATTGACAGCCCTTTCAAAAAAGAAAAACCAAATAGGAAATTTTCAATTGGAATTTTTATTTCAAGAAAACATTCATAGTCAATGAAAAGAGATTAATAATATAATAAATCCCATTAATATTTATTTATGATCTCAATTGAATGTTGAGAGTTCTTCTGATTATCAAAATAATAATAGTTTTATTTAAATACGAACATATGTATATTTCCTATAATGCCTGATACAACATTAACTACAGCGGCTACCACACTGTAGAAGTAACGTTATTACGACTATTACGCTTGTACATAAAAATTGTGGTGTATGGCAAGTTTGATGGAATGAAGTTAATATTACTTGATCAACACCGATAGTGAAGTCACCCGGTGACATCCTCTGAAATATATTTACAATAACATTAAGATTTAGAATATCCATTATCTTCCATTTCATGATTTTGTAATATTTTGGTGATCGCCTTTTCTATGTCCTTCCACCAGCTGATCGATTAGCTTAATTTTGCTTAAACTTAGTTCTTTTCTCGAAGTAATATATTTTGTGGAGATTCTAAACATAGGTATAATATTATAATTACCAGCCAGCCGACGAAATACTGTGTTACCTTTCGTCTCTCACTATAATAACCGTGTAAAATCCTGTCTGGATGCAGTGTAAGATCTCGTTTTTTCCGATAGATGAAACGAATCCTTAAATCAAATACTCTTCCCTCGCGACCTCGCCCCCAATTCTGGAGACCGCCAGTACGGCCATACTTTTTCCACCTTCTTGCCCAGTCCCCCACCTTGTTATTTCCTTTTTCCGATTCCTGTCACTTTACAGAGCATGCCCCCTCGCTCATGTGCTCACACGCCTTTTCCCGAGAAACGGGAAGGAGGAAAACAGGAATCGCTTCGTTAACGACGGCTAAGGCACTCCTTTCATGGCGACAGAAACTCCATCAATCTATTCTCAAAGCAATGGAACAAATCATCTCAATACACAAAGTATTGATATAAAAACCGAGGAATGGAGGAACACTCCCTTCAAATTCTTTTTGAAAAATGTCTCGGGTAATTTTGTCTTCATGGACGATTATCCACGAGGATATCATATAAATCATTTTCTCTCATCTCAAGTCATCCACAGTTTCTTCGATGTTATATCTTTGTTCTTTTATCCTTCTTTCTGTGACACCGGTTTCATCTATTCAGATTTCCATCACATTTTAATAGAAGCCTAGAATTTTAATTCATCTTAACCATCATTAATATAGTATAGTCTTTTTATTCGAATGACTGATGGAAAAATAAAATTTGAAGAATAAAAATATAGCATTATCGATTAAATGATGATTGATTCTATTTAATGTCATTCAATAAATTATTTCATTGGAAGTCTCAGAAGATGCAAAGTCTTGGGAACTTAGTTCCCTTATAATATAATGCTTATTAATTTAATTGTGGATGAGAAATTTTCTTGAAGCACTTCCTTAATTTTAATCTCATTTCAAAAGAAAAATTCCCTTAAGTGTTTCAAATTAGTAGGCCTTTACCTCCTTAGCGCTAATCATAGTGATGACATTTTTACACACTAATACTAAGTAAGATCGAAATCCTGATTCACACGAATGTAGGTATCTTCCTAAATGATTAATAAAAAAATAACGAAACAGACATTTAATAATTTCATTTATTTTTTCTGGCTTTTTTATACAAAATTAAAAGTTAATAAAATGAATCAACTACCAAGGGAAAAATATCTAAATCACTATTCTTACAAGACCGACTGTTGTGCATGATAATAAGTTAAAATCGTTTATTTAAGATGTTTTTGTTAAATTAAAAGAAAGAGTTAACCAGGTAGAATATTGGAAATTTTTATCGTCCATTTTGAAATTTTATTTTGTTATTCTTTAAAATTTCCCTGGTGATTACCCAAAATATTTTGTCGTGATGCAACGTGCGACTACCTTTTTACTCACATTAATGGATATCCAGGTCAAAATTGTTAAACCCAATCGCGCTCTGCCATAATCTTTGTTAGCAGCCGTGAACCTAAATTGGTTTTTTTTACAATAAACCACCTTCAAATGTTGAATTGCTGCTGAAAATAATATGATATTCCCCAAAATTGCACCATTTATCTGTTACTCCAATCTTATGTATAAGTAAGTATATTACAGACAATGGCTAAAATCTTGATTAATTTTATGAATCCGCAACCTAAGCGTAATGATCCCCTCATACCCCTTTAGATATTGATTAATATTCTGTGCAAGGGATTGGCAGATAGGGCGGTGAATTTTTTTGCAAAAATGAACTAAATTCAGACACGAATGACTTCCTTAGTGATAGAATATTATCCAGATATTACTTTAGCATATCTCGTTGTAACGAATAATTGAGAATGTCTCATCAATTTCCAGAAGTTATTTTTCCGTTTAAAGTAGTGATTAAAAATAATGCTTAAAAAGTTAAACAATAATTTTCTGCAGCAATCTATTTTATCAAACATGCAGTTTATTCCCTTTGAAATTGGTCTGTTTCAACAGACACAAGCGTAGGTGCAAGGACGGGTAACAGACCTGGGTTGGTGGTATGGACGTAGGAATGGTTTATTACTGTTTAGTGGGAGAGAGGAAGGATTGCATTTTTCATCCAAGGAAATATTATCTCCACGCCGAAGGATAAGGTAAATTTCATCATTTGGCAAACTCCTCAGGCAGTATTCTCAAGTTGATGGATGAGTAGTGGGTAGGAGTGGGTTACAGCCGGTATCGTTGTTTCAGGTGGGCAAAAAAGTCTTAATGCTAAAGAAATGGGCGCAAAAGAGAAATATATTTCATAGAATCATCCCTTAGTACAATCAAGCGATGTATAAAAATAATATTTTGCATGTATTCCGAGTGAAAGGGATTATATTCACGGAAAAAAGCCAAATACGAAAAATAACGACCCAATCAGGGCTTAAGAAAGGCATTGTAAAGGATTGCCGCATAAGCAAAAAAGGTCAATGAATTATTGTAATGATATAGGAACCACTGTCAAGGAAGAATTAATACTTGCTTAATGTTCTCCACTTGAATAGCATAAATTATCACAGAAGTCTTAGACACTTCGCATTTAGTAAAATGGGATGAAATCCAGTGTTGAAGCATTTTGATTTGGGGTCTTTAAAGTCCATGCAATAAAATTGTCATTTTTTGTAATTGCGAATACATTAAAAAATATCTAAAAAGGAATAAATATACCAATTTTATATGAACAAATTATTAATGACTCAAAATTAATTGGTCATATCAATTAATGTATTGAGATATAAAACGGTACCTTAAATGCAATTTTTCATTAATTCTTTATTCCATTTCATGACAGGCGGTTTTCCTTGCACGGGATCCTACTCATATTCCTCGAGCTCAGGTTGAGTGCTTTAGCCAGTTGAGGTACCAAGGCGTCCTTTAAGATTCCGACATACTCTAAGATTTAGTCATTTCACAACAACATTCTTCTGTTTTAAAAGAAGTAGATTAATACAACAATTGAAATATTTAACAATCATTTGCATTGAACTGGATATAGATCAAGGTGAATGATTTATTCACTATGAAATTGCTGCATTGTAATACTACATGTTAGGGGTAATAGCAGTTTCCCGCAGTTCTTTGGATTTGTCAATGGTACACATTGCATACGCATGACTACTATATACGGTATTTCGTCATAACATTTATATTGGTAAGCATACTGTCGTAAGTAAAGGAAATACCACATTTCTGTGGAAATGGAATTTCCTAGTTCCCCTTATTTTGTGATTTTGTCTATCACCTGAATGCAAGTGCCAAAATGCTATCAAAATATTTGATCCAGTATGCATTTATTGTCTTTAATTTCCTTTGTAGAAGTTTTGCTAAAGTATCTTTTTGGGATGGAATTCCCGCTATATCTCATTACCTTTTTCTCCTGGAGAATTAATAAATGTTGTGTAAGTTCCGTGAAGAGAAAAAATTTTCGCTGTAATGGGCACCGTCGGATTGAGACACTTGTAAATGGTAAAAATCTTATGTCATTGCGACAACTAAATAAGCGCAAAATGTATCTTTAAAATATCAGGTTAGTTGTTTAGATTCTTTTAAATATTGATGTCATCGTAAAATAAATATCTTTCATCTTCCGCCATCTTCAAACTCTCTTTGAATTCGTATTTTCAACACGTTGCCTTACATTTAGAGTCCATATTGCTAGACTTTGCTTCGAAGTAATGCCTTTGTTGCCCGCCTATTCAAGTTAATTCGATAGAGGGAGGAATTTAAGATGTTAAGATATTCATACCTGTAGAATAAAGTAAGGCTTTACCCAAGGGACCCACGCAGTTTGCCTTTAAAGATGAAACTCCCTGTTCAAAGGAAGTGGCGGCAAGTACTCGAGTAACATCTTCATCTTTATTTTAAACTGGATTTTATGCCCTGGAGGCGTACTGTAAATTGTGAGAGAGTTTTCAAACGAGTCAACATTGACACTAGTGGACATCGGTTTATGATGAACTTTTACGTAACGTAAAGGGTAAGCAAAATATATTTCGTATTAACGCATTTCCTTCAATTTGAATTTTATTTTACTATACTAATTGTTATATCAGGATAAATGCGTCATTGTTTTATTTGTTGCTTTTTATAGATAATTTTACACGTACGTGTATATTTACCTTGGAAACCGATTGAAAGTCCATGGTAATGGAAAATTCGGTTAAAAATTATTTTGAAGAAAGTGAAACTTCTTGACGCGTGTGAACACGATTATTTTTTCTCGTTTTTAGAACATGTAGTTATTTGTTTCAGAGAACAAATTTGACAAAAGCTTTTCATTATGCAAATTTTTACATATTTACTCGATTAACGGAACGAAGTGTATTGATTTGAATTTGGTAGATAAAAGGTAGCTGTAGTATTTACTTTGGTATTCGACCGAATTGATAGCTATTCATTAGACTTGGGAATAGAGGATAAATTGGTAGTAGGGAAATAATAATGAGTGGAGAAAGGTTACAGAAGAGTTCGGCGTGGGTATAAGTCTATTTTCGCCAAATTAATGCAATGTTTTTTACGGTACTGGCGTCATCTTCGACAGGAATCGTAGCACTGAACACAATGACAGAACCGTGCCACAGACGACGTCTATATAATAATTTATTTAATAACAGTACCACAAAAGAATTCGCAGCCACTGGAATTTTAGCACAAACTTAAACCGGATACTCCAGTTAAAAATAGTTCACCCACTAGGCACGCACTGTCCCAAATTGGAAAATTTGGAAAAGTTTTTCATAATGTGTTTTTAATTGACAGAAAGATTTATTTTTCAGAAGAGTTGGGAAAATATGTCTAACGTACGGTATACCTGTAAGCATCATGATTATTAGACTTATTAAGAAAATGTAAACATTATTTAGCCCTTATTTTGGAATACATTTTTACAATTTATTAAAATACTTAACCAATGATTGGTGGAAGATAAGACGGAAGGACATGTGTAAGAATGTTTCTTTAAAATTGTTTAAGCCACCGTGATTGATGAATTTTTCATCTCTAATACTGAATTGAACTTTGATGGGCTCTCTAGTGAACCATTTGAGATGCAGCCTTTTAAAATTTTGAACTTCCCCAGCCTTAATATATGATAAAGTCATCTTACAAAGTTTTTCTCGGCTACATTGTCTTACGTACCTAGAAAGTTATTTCAGTACCTTCGTAAATAAGTAAGTGGGTACGGCCATCTCCCTATACGTGCGGTAGGAAATTACTCTTCTTTGATGCAGGAGCCTGGCGAAAGCTAAGATCTGCACGCAATGGCGCCTGTTAGCTCTTGAGGTCACGGCTGGTCACTGTACAGCTCTCCTCATGTTGTTCTTTTCATCCTTATTACTGTATATATCCAAGTTTCATTGCTGAGTTTTCTCATTTGTCATACTTTCTGCCAGTTTATTATATTCTCTGTACAGAGTTATATTATATATTTAAACAAAATTAAATAACTGAGAAAAAAAGAAGATTGCTCACTAGTGTCTTTGTAATCGATTGAATACTGAAAAAATATTTCCCTAAGAGAAAGAATTGACTGTATGATTGTGAGTGAGTATTGAGTTTATACATGCTCTACGGATTTTAGAACATCAATTACCCAGGCAAAAGTAACAGTTAAATTTGAACCATGTTCGCGACCTTAAATATAAGTGACAAGTTGCAATTTGCAAGTGACAATTTGCATTTAACGTTAAGAATATAACGCGAACAGTGTTGATAATTATTTGGAAGATTAAACCATTTTGTAATTTTAAAATCTCGTATAGTTTGCAACAATATGAGCCATTGATGAACTACTAGGGGAATTGATTTGTATTTCAGGAAACCGTAGGTGAGGAAAGTGTATCACCTGTTGAATAATTAAAAAATATATTAAATGAGACGCTTTAATATGTGATAATTTAATTGTTCGCATAAAAATAATTACTTAAATCAATAAATGTGTACCCGAAATAGGATAATATTATTTTAGATATTGATGCATTTCAGAATAGTTTATAATAAAGATTTTTAAGCAGCATTGCTATGTAACAAATATTTGAGCCTGTATAAGTTTGTTAGAGAGGTATCTATTATTAACTTGAGATCTAGTTAGAATGAAGGTTTCCTTGTGTTTTGTGAATTTTTTATGGTGAGCTATTTTGAATAAATTGGATAAAATAACAGGGAGCATAGTAAAATACTCAAGTATTTAAAAGATTTCTATCAGACAACTATTTCGAAAGAGTAACCACCATACATGCATACACACATGTGTGCCTGTCATTTTGGTACCTTACAAGCTTACCACAATGAATTAAAACCCCACGTTTATATTACAAAATTAAGCGAACGAGTTAATCAGTATTTTCTTTGTCGTCTTTTTCCCGTACCTTAATATTCGTACGCTTTTTCACGTAAGAACTTCCATTCTCAAAACCAAATATTCAACGCATTCGGCATTATTTTGACCACATTCATCCATGACATTCTTCCTCCACCGCCATCCTCTTAAAAAAGTAATATACTCTTGATGATTTGACACAAAGGCCTTGCCACGAAATAACCTGGTCACTGAGGTACGCTACCTAGAAACTTACCTATGACCGATGTATCAAGTTATAAATCGAAATGTATTTACCCCCTGGTTCATATCTTCCCCACAGACACCAAATATCACTACCATCCCTTTTTTATGCTCATATATCCTGGAATCCCAGTTTTCCTTCCCTGAAATATTGCGAGAAGGACAGTTGCATGCACTGCCACGTTTCTACGTTCGGAAAACATTCGTATGAAATGCATGTGCATAAAATATTCCTGCGACTTTCGGGAAGCAAGAATGTTTTTTATCTTGTTACCATTTGGAGATTCATGTATTTACATCTACTGCCTGGTCAGAGAGAGAGAGAGTTTAGTGGCTATTAAATTCACGATGTTAATTTTTCCTTCGAAATATCACATTCCAAGTTTTACTGAAATCGTTTATCAATAAAAAAATTAAACCACCGTTGGAATGAAAGCTATGTTATTTGCCGTATATATTTTTCCGCACGATGCAAAAATTTTACTCAATCTTGCTCGCTCGTAGGCGTACAAGATTCTGCCTACAGAAAACCAATAATGACCGATTCATTCTTTTATTATTTTTAGTACGGTATTTCATTAGTTGATATGAATACCACATTCCTGAAGGAATTTCACCGCACCATCGTCTTCCATAGAATTTTTAAATGTTTTCGACTCTAAATACTGCCTCCCCTTTAAGGTTGTGGAAGCGATTACTCTGACGCCATGCAATGAATGAGTAGGGAGTGATGGAAAAAAAAAAAAAAATATATATATATATATATATATATATATATATATATATATATATATATATATATATATATATACATAACGTATAGAGAGAGAGAGAGAAAAGCTATAATCTTCACCTCTTTCTATAGATCCAGCAATAAAAATGAAAGGTTTGGAGATGCTGGGGAATGTAGGGGAGGGTTCTAGGGGTCGGGCTTGGTACGGGTTATAATCTCAATACATCCCCACCGATTCGCGTCCTACGCCCAACTTGGCTCCAACCCATTCCCTCGCCTGGCACTCCTCGCGCCTTCGAGCTCGGCGCTCGAACGAAAACTCGAAAAAAAGGCTCATGAAGATTTTGATACCTGGGCGGACGGCGCGAGGCAGATATCAGTTTGGCAAGAGCGGCTCTCATGCGTGGTGGTGTAACACTACCTTCCCGGCAGCTCGTGAATGAGGCGCGCTGGAACACACGCACACTCATACAAACGTGTGTGCGCGGGAGGCTCGGTCGGTCGAGTGAAACTCGATAATGCTCAAAGGGCGAATGCAAAGGGAAGGTGGAGGAGAGACGGTATGAGGGAGGGGTAGTGTAGCGGTGGGAGCCAGCACAGCGGGGGAGAAGAGGGCGATCAAAGGGTGCGAAGAGCAGGGGGCAGTGTGGGGAGGCCAGGGTGGCGCAGAGACGGACCAACCAACAAACGAATTATTTAGACCGGAATCGATATGGCAGGCTCCTTCGTTCCGTTTAATCCTTTGTCGCGTTGTGCAAAATAATCGTTTCGTGGATAAATTTCGAATGAATAAGATGATTTGGTAAGAATGATGAAAAGGAAAGCAAAAAAAAATGAAATGGTTCTTAAAATACAGATTGACTAGTATCATCCGAATATAAGAGGACACGTTTCCAAGATTTTTTCTAAAACTCATAGATTTTCGTTATCTTTTAGGAGTCGACCTTAAAAATGTGTCCATGCCATTCCTTTGGTGAAGTTTCAACCAGATATTTTGAACAGGAAAACTCAAGGAGTGGAAATGAAGTGGGAAATTCGAATGAGTTTCTGCATTGCTTTAATCTTGTAATGGATACCTAAGTAAGATTTTCCAATGAATATGAATTTTAACAATGAAAAAGTTTAGTGTGGTCAATGTTTCATTTGTCTTTATTAAATTAATGACAATGAGAGAGAATTCATTGGTTAGAGAAATATGAACAACTCAGGAAAGACTGAAATCTTTAACATTTTACGCCATTCAACGCCAAGTTGCAAGGTAAATGCATCTTATATAGGATTGTAGTAGTTCTGAAATGATAGATTATTTACTAAGAGCTTTCTTACAGTGTAATGTTAACTACTATAAATAATGGATTTGAATTTACACTCGGAGGTTTCAGTTTTCACTTTGAAGAACCATTCAACAATCTGGGTGAAAAATGTGTGCTGTGGAAACAGAGATTGTTTCAATTTCCCCCTAAGTATAAGTGATGTGAGTAAATTGTTTATGATTAAATACCTAGAATGAGAATATTGTCACGGCGAAATAAATAAATTTATAAATAAATAAAAATTAAATTCATCACAGGAAAATTTTAACAATAAGGTAGTGCGAAGGAGAACATAGATCCAGGAGTAATAAACCAAACAATGAGGTTATCCGGTTGAAATATGGGAATTTTTCACCGGAGGTTTAGGATATTAATAGCAAGAAGTATTTATCCGAGTTAGGAGAATTGAATTCGTATTTTGAATGTAACTGAAATCAAGAGTGTGAAGATCAATATGACGGACACGATAAAAAGAAATATCCACACAATCCCCCTCGTGAAAGGAAAAATTGTCATTATTTACCAAAGCCGGAATACTCAGTTAACATTCGTGTTCATGTTAAGGGTAAAATGCTTGTTCCAGCTAATTTTTTATGGATTTTGGAATGTAATTAACCATGGAAGATCGTTTTGATGGATTTCGCACGTCTTTGTATAGTTTTTTTTATTTTTTTTGGGACAAGGATACCATCGCCAAATTCCAACATTCCTTCTACCAGTAGTAGACGCGCACGGTGCTTCCCATTATAAAATCACGCTGAAAGGGGTGGAACGATGCCAGGCAGAGGGGGTAGATGCTTTTTCGAGTTTGGAAAATTATGACGCATGAAAAAGATGATGGAATTGAACGATGCCTGGTTAAAATGAAGGGGGTTTGGGTTAGAGGGCAGGGAGGAAGGGGGGGGGAGAGGAGAGAAGGGCGTGTGATCATGCTCGATCTCGGAGCATGGAAACATTACTTTGGCTGGAGTGGTCCTCACTGCCACCATACGGTATAATCAAACTTGCTGAACCAGGTTTCGCTGCATGGTTGACAGATCGACTGTTCCGCACGATCAAAGGAGGTCGGGGACTCTTCGCATCACCGCCCATCCGACCAACTCCGTCCACCCACGCTCTCTTTCATCACATCTTACGAGTATTCTCTTTTTCTCGCTTAAAATATTTTTTCTCTCCTTAAATACGATCATTGCCTCCAAACTCAGAGCTGCATTTGCTCATCCTCCGATTCTTTTCCGAACTTAGGGATGTTTATTATTCTCGGTTTCTTTTTCCGCTAACATGTCACTTTGAATGTCTCCCATGGTACATCCTCCACTCTTTTTTGCATACCCTTTTGCCTCCACACTTTGTGTGATGGTTTTTTTTCCTTGTTTTTATTCAGCGATCGGCCGTCGTTCCCATTTCACGAGCCCTGGTTTCCTCGTGTTCACCTCCTGCTCAGAGTGGACCTGCCTCTTCTTGATACTCCCCAGGCATCAACTCCCGGAAGGGTGCATATATGCATACGTAAATCTTGTTGGGAAGACTGCCCTGTATAATTCTGTGTTTTAAAAACTGGAAATAAAGTTCCCGCAACGGAATGAAAACTTTTACGACTCAGGCTTCTGAAATATGCGATTACACTTTCAGACGCCGTCCCATTGGATGCATGCGTATAGCTTAGCGTGATTCCATTTGCATTTCCGAGATTGAGTTATTTTGATATTTCTATGCTCCCGAAGAATATGTTTTGAATGAATAGATCTCTTTTTAAACCATAACGCGTCATATCTCTCAAGTTAAATTTACCAGGAACTAAATAAAATTGATATTAAAAAAATTAAATTCAATATATTATAAAACCAAGAAAATATTTCAATCATATTGTACAACGCATGATTTCTTCGCCATGTTGTCATTTAGTTACCATGCAACATGCGAGTGCTTATAATAACAAATTTTTCTGTTACTAGTCGTTTGAAGTAATGATGAATACCAGATTTATAAAACTTCACGAATATCCTTAAAGACTACAAATGTACGAACGTATGAGTTATATGTTTTATTTATAGACACAAAGAAAGGACACTAACATATGCCGTTTTAACTTTTATACATATATATATATATATATATATATATATATATATACATACATATATATCGATGATGCGGAAGTACTCACAAGAGCAATATAACTTTTGGACAGCACAATAGAACACAGAATAAAACAGATAGCACGTAAAAGGACACTCACACTGTAGATTATATATATATATATATATATATATATATATATATATATATATATATATATATATATATATATATATATATACATCAAACACACACAAACACTCAAGAACGAAATTCCGCCATATGGCAAACAAATATTCATTCACTTGGAAATATATAAAAGGATAAGGGATAGAAGCACATGAAAGACGAACGCAGGAGAGGTGGGGAATGCGGAATGGAGCAGATCACAAGCGCAAAAATGTTTCCTTTACCGGGACTTGAACACCGGATCTTTTGACTTGCCGAGCCGATGTTCTAACCACTTGAGCTACCGAAAAAATGTAATTTACACTGTAACATATATATATATATATATATATATATATATGGATATATATATACATATATATTTTTTATGTGTGAATATGTACGTAACCCTAACCTTTGATTGTAACCTCTTGTCAGATGGCTCGTGCCTTCTGGTGATCAAAAAAGCTGTATTTTCTGATGTGTGCAATGTAATTACGTTACTTAATCCGACGAAGTGCTATTACGGGGGAGAACATTAAGCAAACGAGAATGGCGGAGGAATGAAAAAGGCATGTTTAAGAGAATAAAGTAAAGACTTAATGATGAGGAATTGATGACGAGTTTATTTTACTTTCAGACGTACGGTCCTGTTTTCGTAGGATAGGCATTGAAATCTATAATTTTATCGTAATTTAGTCTTCGTACACCCAAAAATCTACTTAAAGGGTAGAATACGAGTAGTTATAAAATTATATGTGTGTGTGCATGTATGCGTACGTATATGTGCAAAATATTTAACATAGTAGATATGCATAAAAGTTTGTTTTGTACTCGTATGTAGACGATACTAATACACTGAAAAGGACACTCACGGTTATGTTTTTATATTTACCGTGGCTCAACCCTCTTTTTTTACATAAGGGAGATGACTAAGTGCATAGGTGTTGTACAGATGTGGAGGGCAAGAAGAGAGTAAATGGAAAAATGGGAGGGGGGAATGCTTGGGGACGGTCCACGTGAAAAGGGGATAAACGTGAGAAAAATGTAAAACATTTTCCCAGCTGCGTCAAAGAACCTAAATGATCGCCGATGGTTTTGAGGCTGGAAGATGTTTCCTTCAAGGCTAAGTTAGCAATTGTTGGTCAATTAGAATAGTTATTAAAGAAAATACTCATAGGAGGGACATACTTTTGAAAACTGGTAAAGTTGCTGGTGAGGAAGAAATCTAGCATTAGCCATAGCTTTTTCATGCGAATCAGCAGGTGTATGAGGCTTAAAGAAACGGAAGACTAGGAGTAAAGCTTGTGATTTAGATGGTAAATTACGTTATGGGATATCCATGAGGGAGTAATGGGATGGGTGAGTTAGGGATTGGTGTGTTGTGCAGGTAGGCCAGGAGTGGAGAAAATGGGATTTATTTCGGTTTTTGGTAGATTGCAAATTGCGTAGTATGGTGCTGTGGTTTAGGAGACTTCTTTCTGTTTGCAATCGGTACCGTTCCGCCTTCGATACTACCTTTGTATTCATCCTTAACATGATTTTCTATTTATTTCATTGCTATTATTTCTTTCTTCTATTTATAAAAACATTATATATATATATATATATATATATATATATATATGTATATATATATATATATATGTATTCATTCTCATAGAAATAGAGATAAAGAAATGGGGAAGGAACACATATAAAGGACGAACACAAGCGGGGTGGGGAAGTCGGATTTGAGCAGATCACAAATGTAAAAATATTTTGCTCGACCGGGACTTGAGCACCGGATCTCTTCACTTGCCGGGTGGATGCTCTAACCACTTGAGCTATCGAGAAACTGAGAAATCTGCGATCTTATGCGCCTGCACCAAAGTGCTCCAATTCATTGCCTAGGAGATGGCGTTAGGGAGCTGTTACACCCACCAAAGGAAAAATAGACAAACACAAGAGGAGAATGGACGGTAGGTTAGCAATCATACAACATCATAAAGGATAGGTATGGTGCGTTTCATGGCACGCAGAGCAAGAAGAAGAGACGAGCCGTGTGTGTTTCTTTCCCATTTCCTTATCTGTATTTCTATGTGAATATTTGTTCGCCGTATGGCGGGATTTCGTGTTTCAATGTGTATTTGGCCAATGTGGCCAATTTGGCCACATGGCGGTCAATTTCACCTTCTCCTTCCTTTACCACCCTTACATTTCAAAATCCTCTAATCTGCTGCTATCGTCCTGCTTCAGTGACCATATTTGCCCTGCATAACTAGGCCAGTGGCCCTGCATAACTAGGCTCAAAGTAGAAGTTTTAATAAGTGTTTTCTTAAAATCCTAGGTCAAAAAAATCTCTGCCTAAACATAACACAATCTAACTGATACCCTTTTGAGACACCTGACCTTTTCCATGCATACCTACGACCATTGTTGTGTCTAAACCAAGTATTGGTGATGGCTAACACCTGTCTTGTAGAGAACTCAATTACTTTCTCCCCGCGGTCATTCCTCGTACCTAGTCCCCCATCTCAACTCTTCGTGTCCATCATTATATTCTTGGGAATGACAACTGCGATGGTTTCCCGTTGCCTTCCTCAATAGTGTTTTTAACGTGACGCATCACTCAATGGCCGCCTCACCGAGGGACAGACGCTGCGTGAACTACCTTGCATCTACCTCCTAACCTTCGACCTGTCAGGCATGTATGACACTACCTAGAGCAATTTTCATTTCTCCCACCGGCACAGCTGTGGGAGTCATCGGAACGTACAAGCCCTTTGAACACGTCAAGTTTGTAATCCATGGGGGGGCTATGCATATAAAACTTCGGTGAAAGTCTCAGGGACGTGAATAATAATGTAAATGGAATTAGCACTAGTAGACAAAGACAAGAACACAAACACATATAAAAGAGAACTCACTCTAGCAGAGAGCGACACTCTTTAAGGATTATATATCTTAATTATTATATATCGTATGATTTCTTCGAAGTAACACGGAAGTGTTGAATAAAAAACTTAGACAGTAACACAGCATGAGAACATATAAAAAGAACACTCACAATAATATCTTGATAATTTCGACGGACTCGAACTCCGTCTTCTTCGGAAGATAAGATTTGACTGAGGGAAAGGGAACGTGGTGCAGAGAGAGAAGGCGACAAAGGAGAGGGGAAAAACAGGTAGTGGGGGAGGGGTGAAGGAAAGGTATGTGGAGGGAGAGAAAGCAGAGCGGAGAACAGGTGGTGAGGGGGGGAAGGAGGTAATGGAGGGGGATAGGGAGGCCAGAGGGGAGCAGAGATGGAATAAGGAGGATGCGGAAATAGTAACAAGCGACACAGAAAACTAGCAATTCATCCACAGATACCACAACACCCATCACCAAGGCATCAACTCACAAAGTCATCATAAGGACTCAACAAGTCAAAACCCAGGACAAGGATGACAAAATGAATGCGGATCAATAAATTGTCCCACCACCTCGCAAGAAACAAATCCACTCCCATCCACCCCAGCCCTCCCCCCACCAATTTAGTGAATGACATTGAGACCCGGATGTTGATAGGCTTTACACAGCCATATAAATGCCAGTTCCATTGTTTTTAATTTTATAGGGTTATCGGATGGGGGAAGGGATGCTAGAACGGAAAGATTGTAACAGTGGTTGAAGGGGGTGTTGTGGTGGGAGGCATGTTTTGGGATCAGAAGACCCGCGGACGGGGAAGAGGGATTATATGAGGCGCGATGGTTGTTCACCCTGAGGTTCAGGGGTGTAGAGCACTGGCCTATATAAAATGCTGGGCAGAGTTTACAAGTCAGAAAATAGATAAAATTCTGAGATGTGCATGAGGAGTGAGGGAAGGGCGGGAGAGAGTTAAAAGGTGGGATGGAGAAGGGTGGAGTGGTGAAAATAGGACAAGTTTTGCATCTTGCTCGCAAGCATGGATTGGGTGTGATTCTGGGGGTGGGAGGGGATTTGGAAAGAGGCTTGGTGTATTTAAGGAGATCTGATAGGTTGGTGGGCCGTTTGAAGGTAACAGAAGGGCATTTAAGAAGAAGGTTGAAAGAAACGTTGTGATTTTTGAGGATGGGATACAGGTTTTTAGGATTAATTTAAGGGACTGGATGCCAGGTAGGTGATGCATATTGAGAGAGGGTGGGAGTCTGTGGTTGAGGGAGGATTGGGTGTGTAGGATTGTTTTAGGATGTTTTTGTGAAGGAGAGAATCTGGGTATCCCCGTTGGAGGAGGGAATGGTGAAGGTTGTTGAGGTATTTGTTGAGGGATTCGGGATGGTTGCAAATGCGGTGCCCGCGGATAGAGAGGGAGTAAGGGAGGGAGGGTTTGGTGTGGTAGGGGTGGCAGGTGTTAAAATGAAGGTATCGTTGTTTGTTAGTAGGTTTAGTATGTACGGAGGTTAGAAATTTGTTGTTAGTTGTAGGGAAATATTAACATCAAGGAAAGGGATCTGTGATGATGAGATGTTGCAAGTGAAAGAAAGAGATGAGGAATCACTGAGTTGGGAGATGAAGGAATTGAGGGAGTCTATGTTATGTGGCCAGAATAGAGAGATGTCATCAATATACCGAAACCACAGAAGGGGTTTTAGAGGGCAACTGGAAAGGAACTTCTCTTCCAGGACCCCGAGGTGGAGGTTAGCGTACGACGGGCTGAATCTACTTCCCATGGCACAGCCCTTCATTTGGAGGTAAAAATTGTCATTAAAAGAAAACGAGTTACGGGTAAGGATGATGTTAGAAAGGTCAATGAGAAAATCGGTGCTTGGAGTTTGAGGGCTAGGGCGTTTGGAGAGGTTGAAGTGGCGTAGGGAAGCAAGGCCTTCTACGTGAGGAATGGAGGTATACATGTATATTCTTGAAAATTACACTCTCCGGTGACGCACAAACACACAAACGCTCAGATAATAAATATTCCACACACAGAAACATAAAAGAAGGATACTTACAGTAGATAAATATATATTTATATATGTATGCCTGTGTACTTATTTACTTATGAAATCGTGTGCCAATATCATTGTATTTGACGGTTTGGTGATGAATTACTTGTTGAATACATATTGATGAATCTTTAGGCAATGTATCGTTTCTTCAGTTGAGAGCAGTCTGTGGAGAATTTATTCAGGAGGAGCTACTGATTTTACCAAATATTATTTGCTTTGTACATTGGCCATGCCAAGAAATGACTTTTTGAAGCAACTGCAGTTGATAATATTTCTCCAATGGATAATTTTTTTTATGTATCCTTACTCCGCACTTAATTTAATTGTTTAGCATTCACGTAGTTTTGGAATTACTCATTTTGATATTAGCGCAATTTGAAAAGGGACTAGTTAATCTTCGTTTTCATGGGTAGATTTTATTTCTGCGAGACCATTAGGTAGCTAGTCTTTCCCTCCCAGCCCAGGACAATTTTCCTCTTCCAAGGTATGTTCCTTCCTTTCACGATAGATTCTCTGCTCCCCTTAATCTCCTGTACATTCAATCGTATCTTTCACTACTGCTCATAGTTTTCATCAATCAATTTCCTCACAACCTCATCATTTTCTCTCATGAACTTTCCACCTCACAGGACACCCTAAAGAATTCTAAGGCTCTCCTAGGAGAATAAAAAATATTAAAGTATTTCATGGAGCCTAAGCTCCGTGAAATATAGTACTTGGATTTAACTTTTTCTCATCACTGGATTACTTGCATATTTCGATAAGTGGATGAAATGCTCAAATATCCTTCTCTATATAAGGTATTTGAAATTGCGTAAAAGCGTGGCTTCTTTCATAGTCTTGCGAAAACCCATTTTTCGTGGTTAAATATTTGGCCGAAATGATTACATGTATTGGATAAAGAAGGTACCGTCTCAAAGAAAAGTCTAAGTGTATCAATCAAATATTTTTTGCATGTTTTTTCATTGGAAAACTTAACCTAGGATCAGTGTTACATATTTTATTGTGTCATCGGCATTGGCATAAATAGGTTCCGCCCCCGCATTCCACCAACATGTGTGGCATGGGGTACCAGGTGGGAAGGGTGAGTGATAAGGGATGGTATGGGAGAGTAAGAGAAAAGGGACAAATATTCGTTCAATGACTATCAAGTAATGAGTAACTTTGGATGAAGACCCAATATGGGTTAAATTACCTACGAAAATAGTTACTTGTTATTCGAAAAAGGGATTACAAATGAACCAAAACCAAATACGACAGACGTCCACCTAAACAAGACAGGTCATACAGAATTAAAACATAGGAAGGAGAAACACCCCCATCAAATGGACATGCTACCCATAATTCTCACACCAAAAGACAGATGTTGGGATTGCGAAACATCACTTCAGGCAGCAGAGGCATCCCCCCACAGAAAAAGACGAGGAAAGGAATGAGAAGCTTGAAAACAATGAACCAGGGCACGCAATACTTTAAATGTCAGTCCCATGCGGTCATGGGAGAAGGAATTTGGCAACACATAGTCATCCAGGTAACTGGGTGAATAAGGATTATATCTTTAGAAATAATTTCATAAAAATAATTCCTCAGTTAATAAGAATTGAGAATTTTCCCGTAGAAAGCTTGATACTTAATATCTTTAAAAGTACCTTAAACAATCAATACTCACATTTTTCTATTTATTTAAATATTTTAGAAGAAAAATCTTTGTCTAAAACATTTTATTGCAATTTTTATGTAACATTAAAACCTAGTAAAATACTAATAATTAGCACAATCATTCAAACATCCATATTTGACGTATCCCTCTATATTGTGACTAAATGTGATTTAATTTCCTCCATTAACTTTGCTTAATGAACAATATATATGCCTAAAATTCTTGGTTCTTGAGTGCGATATATATAGTAGGTTGTTTTACGTAGGCAACCTTGTTTAATACAGCTCCGAATAAAAAATAGCATAAAATATATATTTAATGGAACAGAAAAGCTTCAATTGAAAAATTTTAGTAATTTTTTGACTTAGTGGAAAATAGAAACGTTGTGAGAAAAGAAAATATGGAAAACATATGGAATACAAGTACAAGGTATGTCCCAGGAATAGATAGAATAAATCCGGGAAAAACATTTTTCAAATGATAGTACTAATCACTGACAGTCTTCAAAATAGCATAATGTCCAATGGTGCCATTTCTGAGCATACCTCAACGGTCCAAGAGTTGACGCAAAATTATCTCACAAGCCGACTTCTTATGTTCCGATAGAACCTTGGTATTTCACGGATAGGCGTCTTTCTCATGACCAATTCCTCTGCAAGAACGTGCTACACTGTGGTATTTGGAATAGGTTGCTCTTCCACTAACATTTTGTCACTCAGACATTGATTGGAATTGAGCATGTCTCTGACTTTTTATACATTATGGTCGCGCTCTGTCGTTGATGGACACCCAGGTTGGTTCTCTCCGATGCCTACTCTATTTTTCCGGGAAAACCTTCTGCCTGCCGAAAATCATTCCTTGAGACATTGCGAAACCAGGGTCATATTGTCCGTAATGGATTTTTTAGGCTTAAAACCAAATTTTTTCGCATGTCGTTTCTTCATGGAACGCGCAATTGTGTATTTGTGGCGCAACCCTCGAACATGGGTCCAGTGTAGCAGCGGTTCGCTCAATACAATTGTCCGCAGAAATAAAACATATCATGTTTATTCTAAGACATCTAACCGTCTTTCTCGCCACGAATCTCCAGCCATTCTAGTTGGCGTGCAATGGTAATTTTAATGTATTTTCAGGCGGACACTCTATTTAATGAATTTCCTAATTCCATTATACTTTGGGTAACCTCTAAAAACCTGGTCACCATTAAAATTACATGTTGGGGAATAAGGAATATTAAACAAAAGTAAATATATCAACAATTTATTAATGCATAATTCAATATTAAAATTTTCACGTCTATGTATATTCAGTAAAACTTTTTTTGGAAGTATTACGTTCGAGTAAAAACAAGTTTTACAAAATGTATAATTCACATTCATTTGATTTGTTATGCACACTGCTTTACTTTAACATGGATGTATCTTTAAGGAGAAATCAGCTTTTGAGAAAGAACAAATTCACCACGGATATAATACTTGCCTTTTAGAGCTTTTAATACTAGATAGAGTGTACTATGTTAACTTAAACCTAACTTAAAGTCTCAAATTGAAGGAAAAATATATAGGTATTATTGCATGAGACCACTTCAAGGGTAATGTATTCTTGTGAAACTGGAATATTTTTACAAGAGGATATTTGTGAGAGAGGAAGTTTCAGATATCTGAGGTAACCAAGGTGATTCGGGGGGAGGGAAATGTTAACCGGGAGAATCGTTGCCCTGGGGGATTGCTTCTTTGACTGAGATAGGATGAAGGTCGGATGAAATTTCACCGGTGATGCAGAAAGGAGCAAGTCTATAAGTCTTAAAAAGGATGTTAGCTAACGCTTTTCCGGGGAAAAAGAAGGGGATTATTGAAAAGGCGCTCGAGTTCTTAAGACCAGGTAACAATGGAATGGAATTCTGATTGGAGGAAATGACAATTTGTGAGTGTGTAACTATCGTTACTTTTTAGTTGTCGGGGGTTTTAATATTTTATGCTTATATTTAGGTAAAATAAGTTTAAATTAAATTTGTTTGAGTGTGCTAAGTCAAGAAGGAACACTCAAAATTAAAATACCGCGCATTTCATTGTTACAACTAACTTACACATTACTTCTTCTGTATTCAGGCAAAAATATCTCTCTGAACTTATGCCGACGGGTTTTATATTAATCCAGCCATATAATTAGGTTAACTTCTGTTAATGTGGTTGTTTTCATTTGTAATATTGCCATCAGTGCCTTATTATGATATGGTATAAGATGGTCAGATATGGCTATATAACTGGCTATGGCTATGGTTATATCAGCCCTTAAAATGATATGGTGTTTGCAAATGCAATGGAATTAGACAATGTGTATTTCCAGTAAAACATTGCGACTTAAATGTAATATGACCTACTGTGATCCTAATGAGCAATATTGTACACTTTAGAAGTTTCTGCTATTATAACTCAGTTGGTTGATGTATTCCATTTGATTTAGTGAAGACTAAGTGTTCATGTTTGATTTTAGTATATATATATTTTATAAAAATGCCAATTACCTTTTTTGCAAAAAAATCTATATTTGAATTTAAATGCGGTAATCAAATATTTACATTTGGTCTACACTCAATTGTATTTATCTTATTTTAAAAGATAGTTTCCAAAACTACTATACCCTTGTAGGTTTTAAGAAATCATGATGTTGCACACCTTGGCTACCAGATTGTACAGAAGTCTACAAGTTTTAGGTGCCAATTTATTGTGGATTAAAAATATAGAACATTAAAATTATATCTCCTACATCGCAACATATATTGACATAATTTTTAAAAAGGTTTCAGGGTCACGATAATACGCAAAGACGAACTATATGAGTAATGAGTTACGTGTATCAACGATTTTATTTAAATCGTAACTGTATACTCTTTAAAGCGACAAAACATTATATTTTTTAACATTTTAACTTTTTATATTACGTATTTCATTAATCGTTCATCAGTTCAAATCATTTTCAGTGATTACTCTTTGTTTTAAATATTATAAGAGGTCCTACTAGTTTAACCGTATCAAATTTTCCCGGGAACTTTCTTCAGGTCAGAATGAATGCTTAACAAGAGAATATGTTAACACACCTACCCATACACATATTGCACAAAAGTGAAAAAAAAACCAATACATAAAAATACGTTCATATAATATTGTGACATTCTGTAAAAACTGGATTTAGGATTCAATTGTTCCTTACCCTTCTATCGTATAAAATCCTTTCTTCATCAGTTAAAGAAAGAGAAATTTTAATTCCATGATTTAATAATGTTTGAATTATGTGAAAGTGATTCAAAATCTTGACCGTCGAAATGTTTTGCGAAAAATATGGGTACCTTTAAATATGAAGGAGATTTTCCATGAATTCAAAAGTGGTAGTAGTTTTTATGGGGGGCGACCAACAACTAAGGTTATTCGTCCCATTAGGAACGGATGGGGAAGGAAGAGTGAAGAGAAACCCGGCGTCGGCATTAGCTTACGCTCGTCAATAGGTGCCACGGAGTCCGGAGGTTAACGTCCTATCCGAAGGACATTGTACTCATTCAAAGTGCTCTCCACAAAGCACCTCAAGTAGGCATCGGGATACCACTGAAAAATATTTGTCATCTCCAGGATTTTAACGCAGGCCTTCTCGGTGGGAAGCCTGTACGTTAGCCACCGCAGCATCATGATCCCCCGTGAATACAAAATCCATGAAAACATGTTCACAGTTGAGTGACCGGATCACGGTAACTGTTCAGTGCCATCACGCTCCAATGCTTCTTTATTTTCGAGAAAAGAATCAAAACCCTCCATAAATTCCATCCTTAACCTACCATCCCTAATAATCACGTTCGTTTAAAACCAAACGGACTGGAAGAAATTATAAATTTTCTCTCCATGCCTGAGTGTTTGCTCATATTTAAAGACAGACACTCTCTTTGATGTAATGTCCCGTGAAGTATTGCTCCCAAGGAGTCATATTCCGTGTAATTAGAAGAAGCTCTTTCGGTGGGAAACGTGGTCGTGAGGCAAAAGAGGTTCATTATGGTCTTCTTTTATATTTTCACCCGGCTGAATCAAAAGACTTCGTGTATCACAGTCAAAACACTCTCAGTCATCCTCCCCCTACCAGCGACATCCGCGTAGGTGTGCGAGCGCGGGAGGCTGGGATACGAAGAAGATTGGAGACGATGGAGTGTGAGGGAGAGGAAGAGAGAACGAGTGTGTTTGTGGAAGAGGGGGGTGGTAGAGGAGGAAGAGAATGACGGTGGCGTAGTTGGAAAGATTAATTGGGGAGTATAGGGAGTTACGATCGGGGGGTGAGTTGGGGAGGAGGAATGAATGGGGGAGAGGGCTCGGGTTGAGTGGAGAGTTTCCGAGGAACGAGGCAGCATAGAATGTTTACGGCAGTAAGGTAGGGAAATGGGTAGTCATGAAGAGAAGGAGTGAGTGGCGGGGTGGGGTGCAGTGATGGGGGGGTGGGCATAGTGCGTTGATCAGCGTGATGGGGAAAGGGGTTGCGGTGCGCGACCGTGGAGCAGGCGACTCGTTGTGCCGCCCGGCAAAAGTTGAAGTGGATTCCCATCGGTGTGTGGCAGGGGTTCCCTGCGTAAACGAAACAGTTGCAATTATCTGCCTATTCTTCCGTTTGGGTGTGTGGTGGGAGCGGAAGGGATCGGGAGGGTGTGGGTAAAAATTGAGCGGTATTCGTGAACAAGGGTATGCTCCGCAGACGCCGTGTCATTGGTGGAAAAGCGCTTTCAGAATGACTATGTAATCAAATTCTCTCTCTCTTTACCATTCGGTTTGTGCGCAAGGAGTGTGGTAGGGACGTATTAAACGGGAGGAGTTGAGTACGAGGGATTTATCCTGGTGGGTGCGAAAAAACGGGCGGGGATTTTTCAAGGGCCATTTCCTATCCTCGCGAAGTGAAACCTCTATCAATAGAGCCTACAGGAGAGAAAACCGTGGGGATAAATAGATTTTGATCAATGCATTCCAATCAAACTCATACAAGCCAAATTTATCATTTGGTGCATTTGAGCTGTATCAAATTTTCAATAAATATATGAATGAAGACTAGATACATCAATATTAATTTCAGAATCGATTTTAAGATGGTGGAAATCACGAGGAGAGCGAATGAAAAGTTATTTTAATATATTGCATGAAACAAGAAAAAATCTCGTTTAATTGTATCATAAATATATATATATATATATATATATATATATATATATATAATATTTATGATTTAAATAATATTTATGATTTAAATAAACGAGATTTTTCTTGTTTCATGCAATATATCAAAATAAGATTTGATTTGCTCTCCTCGTGACTTCCACCATCTTAAAATCGATTCTAAAATTAATTTTGATGTATCTAGTGTAGTCTAGTATCAGTTCTATCTTGTCTTCCGAAGAAGACGGAGTTCGAGTCCATCGAAATTATCAAGATATTATTGTGAGTGTTCTTTTTATGTGTTCTCGTGCTGTGTGTTGCTGTCTAAGTTTTTTATTCAACACTTCCATGTTACCTCGAAGAAATCATATAATATATTGGATTGATATAAAAATAGGATTGATCAAACAATTTCACGTTTATGCTCGTTGCTATAATATATTGGATTGATATATATATAGGATTGATCAAACAATTTCAAGTTTATGCTCGTTGCCCAGGTGATATTTGATACATAAAAAATTCCTTTGCTTTTTTTTTTGTTTGTTCCATTCAGTTGTGAGTTTCAGTGTTAACAATGAAAGTGTACAATGAGAAAAATCGGTAAATTTTACAGTTTTTCTTTGATAAAGGCGAAAATGCAAGCCAGGCCGGTGAAATTGTGAACGGTGTTCATGGTGCCGATATTGTAACAGATAATTACGTGCAATTTTGGATTCGTCGATTTCCTTTAGGCATTTTTCATGTTAAAGATGCACCTTGCTTAGGCAGGCCCGTCGTCGTAAATGTCGATAAAATCACAGAAACAATCGAAGTTGATCGGCATATTAGTGGTCGAAACATCGTCTAGTATGACTTTTAATAATCAAACCACTTTACTTTTCCACATAAACTTTTTAATTTTTACTACCCAAGTTTCGTTATAACATAACATCATCAGTAAAGTGGTTTGATTATTAAAAGTCAGTATGAAGATTTTCCACCAAGTTACGCCAGAAACTGTTTTATTTATCGCCTAGTTGCTAAAGATCGACCAAAAAACAGTGTAATACCATTTCCGCCAATCTGGATTCGAAAAGAAGCTCGATATTTGGGTGCCACACCAATTAACACCAAGAAACATGATGAATCGAATTTTTATCTGCAAAGGCTTGGCCAAACGGTATGAACTCGACCCATTTCTTAAACGAATTGTGACGAGGGATGAGAAAAGGGCCACATACGAGAATATTGTGCGAAAGCAGCTCTAAAGTAGCTCAAACGGTGGCTAAGCCAGGACTAACGGCCAGGAAGGTTCCACTGTTTATTTGTTGGGACTTCAAAGGAATCATTTATTATGAGTTGTTTCCGTATGGCCAAACTCTAAATTTAGATCTCTACTGTCAAAAACTGGATCGTTTGAAGCTAGCAATAGACCAGAAATGGCCAGCGTTGGCCAACAGAAGGGTTGTTGTTTCATCAGGACAACGAAAGGCCACACACGCCTGTAGTGACTCACCAGAAACTCCGGAAGCTTGTTTCTGAGGTTTTAAATGCATTCACCATATAGTACGGACCTGGCACCAAACGATTACCTCCTTTTTCTCGAATTGCAAAATTTCCTGAGTGTTAAGAAATTGCGATCAAGAGAAGATTGTGAAAAAAGATTACTAGAGTTTTTCGCAAATAAGGACCAAGATCTCTATGAGAGAGGCATTATTAAGCTACCTTTAAAATGGCAAACAAAATATGCAACAAAACGGTGCATATTTGACCCAAATCGGAAAATTCGATACATCTTTAATAAGGTTTAGAATTTCACACATTAATAATGGATTTATTTTTCTCCAACAATATGTATAATGTATGTATAATATTACCAGATCTTCCTGGGATACCATAACCGGCACAGGGGAAGGAACTGGCCCCCCTACCCTGATGTGTGATTATTCACACGCCGTCGGGTTTGGTACATGGGTGAGCTCTACCGACCTTCGGGTTGATTACTGTGTTTATATATATATATGTATGTATATATATATATATATATATATATATATATATATATATATACACCAATTTTCGTGCAAAAATTATATATGTACGCATATATAATGTGCACGAACGATGACCATTTTTGTTCCCAGAACAGTTTACATATCTCGGAAGTTTTTGACCAATACGGTCAAAGTGGTAGAGACGTAAGGACAAGAATTGCGCTAGGCAAGGAGGCTTTCTCAAGGAGAAGGAGGAGGATAGACGTAGATTGGAGGCTTTTGAAATGTGGGTGTGGAGAAGAATGGAGAAGGTGTAATGGACCGAAAGGAAAACACATGAGGAAGTACTGGAGATGGTGGGTGAGGAGAGGGGTTTGTTGAGAGAAATCCTATGGAGGCAGGAAAAATGGATGAAAGGCGTATTGAGCGGTAGTGGAATGTTGAAGAAGGTAATAGAGGGGAGAATGTTGGGCAAGCGAGGAAAGGGTAGGAACAGGATAGGGATGTTAGATGGGATGAAGGGAGGAAAGAAGTACACAGAGATGAAGAGGGACCTGATGTAGTTTAGGTTGTTTGATTGGGTTTTGTTTGGAGTTACAAAATTTTTCTTTGCTAGTTGTGTCCACCACATATATATATATATATATATATATATATATATATATATATATATATATATATATATATATATATATATATATATATATATAAACACATACATATTATATACACACACATATGTCTGTGTGTGTATGTAATATGGAATATATTGGTAAGCCAATCTTCAAATGTTACATAAATATTTTTCCCTGAAATCTGTGATTATGTATTCTTCTTGCCGCTAACCCCACGAAGTTGCAATAACTTGGTTACGACTCTACCGTCCCAATTATGTCATGAGTGAATTTGAACCATTTTAAAGGATTTGGAAGTTTAAACTCGATCGGCAGTTTACCTTTGAGAACATTTTCTGCTAAGTTAGAGGAAAGACGATCAGGCAAATTTGTAGGCTGAAAACACTGGAGTCATGAATACTATGAGATTCTACATGTCTTTTTCGAAAACCGTCCCCCTACCACACATATCACCAGAATATAATTAGCTCGTACCAACTGACCGGATAACGATTCATCAACTTTAGGAAAAAAACTAACCGTGTTATTTTTTAGGGCAAATATTTCGGTTTTCTCCTTAATTTCTAATAGCAGCCCTTTTTGACCACCGTAAAATTCGTGGGTTATGAACCTCGATCCATGGTTGTGATTAATGGGAGCTTTAAAAAGAAATATAGGAGTCCTAAGACCATCATTTATTCACCCTCACTCACCCTCGCACATAAACGCATTACCCAGCTTAATGACGTGGTGGATGTCGTGGCGGTACGCGTAGAGCCCGCTGCGGTGGCGGCGGCCGACGGTTGGTAGGCGAACCGCGGCGTGGCAAAGCGACAGGCGAGTCGATGGCCGCGGTCCCCGGCGTAGCGCAGCAGGAACGACACGCGAGGTGGGTGGCGAGTGCCGCCGACGTGTCGTCCGGTCAGTCGAGGGAATAGGTTGTGCCAACAGGGCTTTCCAGCGCTATTGAAAGCGTGGTCCCTCAGTGGTGCGCCACGAGAGACTGGAAAAGGCAAACGATTTGAAAAAACGTCCGTTTAAATTTTCTCGTTTTCCCACTGGTAAGTCGTAAGTGCCTTCAAAGCTTTTATTTCAATATAGCAGTAATGTTTAGGAATAAAACTTTGTTTTTTGTCGAATATATTTCATGCATATCATACAGAGAGCGATACTTACTGAGATTAATTTCTCCACTCATATCAGTATTTTTTGACTCCATTTGACCATTTTATCGTGATCATCGTGCGATCAATTATCCGAAGCATTTTCCATTTTGCAAATTATTTGCACAAAAGCGCAGCTAATTGGTTTTTTGCATTATATATTTTCAGCTTTAGATTTATATTTTTGTGAGATACTCAGTAAGCTTAGGATTTCGGTCGTCCAGAATTTCCGGATAATCCCCATAAAGTGATTTATGGCTTGGGAAGAATTTTGAAAATTCTCCAAAGCCCACCATTTTGAGTATTTATTCATCTATTCATTTATTGAAGGCACACGCACACACACACACATACATACATACAATATATATATATATATATATATATATATATATATATATATATATATGAGTGAAATTATATCTTATAAAATTTTATTAATTTTCTTTATTTTACTATAAATTATAGCTCAGGAACATTAGTCATTTCCAAAGTTCGTTATCTATATTTAATGCTATAATCGTTTTCATTTAATGCTAAGTCGTTTTCTTATGGTAATAACGTTGGCATTGTATAATTAGGTAACAAGTTTATCTTTGGAAATATGATTCACCCCTTCAAAACACAGATTAACAGCTAAATTTAAACAGTTATCTGAGATAAATGATTTTTCGGGGTGGAGAACCGGAAGGGAAGGCTTGCAAGTGCTGTCAATATTTGAGAATATTACCCACAGATGGTCTCATGAATAAAAAGTAGATATAAAATAAAAATGGTAATCATACCTGAACTGAATGTGTGGTAATTAAGTATTCTCGTAAATTAGTATCACGAAAATCTAAATTTTAGTAAAATGATCTATAAGTTGTTTTAGGCTCTAGTCAAGAATGTCGAAAAATAAATGAAATTCCCAAATTAGGAAATATTACTACTGGAGAATCACTTCATTATTATGCATAAAAATTTACCATTGCATTTAAATAAGCCAATTTTATATGAATTGGTATTATTTTGCCAAAACAGCCGTCTAACAGGCTTACGCAACAACTGAATTAATACATGTACTACCTAATGAAGGGTAAACAAGGTTTCAGTCTTAACTTTGGAATTCCTTCATGGTGAGGGTAAAAGAAAGAGAAAAAAACTATGCACTTCCACACACTTTTAATACAATATGACCATGGTTTCGATGCTGCGCATGGTCGTCAGGTGATGGATGGTGATGCGCAGCATCGAAACCATGGTCGTGTTATATTAAAAGTGTGTGGAAGTGCAAAGTTTTTTCTCTTTCTCTGACCCTACCCGTAAACAAGGTTGTTGAAAACGCGTTGTAATTGCCTTCTTGAATGGGAATAAAAGAGCTAAGAAATGTTTGTCGAATATTTTTTATGTTTTTGAGCTTTTGTTTAGAATTTCATTATAGAGTTATAAGCATTTCATGCCTTTAAGCTATTTTAATCCTGGAAATCTCAGAATAATGGTTTTATCGCTACCAGAAAAATTAAGAAGTAGCTAAATATAAAGTTCTTGTCAAAATTGTGGACCACATAAAATACAATCTCTCTCCTTCCAGATGATCGTCCAATCAAATTTCTTTAAAATTTTATAGAGTCATTATCTTACAAGGCAACGGAACAATACTATAATTCAGTCATGCAAAATAATTTAGTATAAATTTGCAAATTTCAAAAATCTTTCTTTCAAAATATTCTTGAATATTACTACGCAACAATTTCAGAGAGTAAAAATCATTCGCCTCGACCGGGATCCCGGTCAATTTTTTACGATTTTTACTCTCTAAAATTGTTGTATTTTAATGCACACGCAGCGGATGACTCCGTTAAAGTTACTGTTGCGGCATCTCCCGCAGTTTATCTGAAATTCTTGAATATTATTTTACGTTAAGGTAAAACGTGTAAAAATATGATCTATTAAAAATTTTGATTTCAGACGAATCAATCAAAAAACCGACGTTTCCCTTGATACTCCCAATGAACAGCGATTATTGCAAGAAAATGAGAGAAACTTTGATTATTATAATGAAAAGGACACTTTAGTATTTATGATTTAAAATTGATTTACTTCTCATCGGCCCTCAGTATAACTTCAAACTACAATAGTACAGATAAGGCAGATAACATTTACCTTTATTGTTTAACATATTACATTTGACGCTGTCCGAAGGACAGGAAATTTAACAGAGGTTACCTAAACAACTCTGGTCTATTAAGCGTGAAATGTAAGGATATAGAGTTGACTCTGTAACTATAATGAATTTGCTGTCAGCGATACGTAAAAGACAAATTTTGGCACCCTCTTATCCTATTTTTACCTATTTCTATTCTTGAGATTTTTTTCAAGGGCATTTGTCAGTGACTAATTTTGCTCAATAACTTTTATAATAGCCAAGGTTTTAAAAAGAATTGATGCACGCATTCATACGCAGGATTAAAGTATCACATTTTCTAATTAGGAATCTGGGGTTTTAAAAATGAAACATTAATTAGCTATAACAAACAATAATGTAAATGAGAATATAGTTAATATGTTGTTATGCTTTCTGTGGGACTCATTCCATTAAGGCATAAATTACTGCGCGTACTACCAGTCATGAGGTACTTATGAATGGGAATTAGTTGCCGATATTAGAGGCAATGAGGAATCATATTATAAATGCCAAATGAAAGTACCTTTTCGGGTTATGAAAAATTTTGAAGGGTAAGATTTGGGATACTGGGGATTGCACTCTTAACTTACATTTCAGGCTTATAGAGGTTCTGACACTCTCACTAAACCTCGAAAAACATTAGTTAAATTTCGCAAGAAGCTTTCGGGGCAAAGAGTTCACCTAGATGGAGGAGAAAGGCCTAACATTTTCGAATTATTTCAAAGACACTGCATCGTTACTGTAACTCTTCGACTATGCCCTTCATAAAAGAGAGAATCTTGTGCTCAGCAGAAAATTATGTGTTTCGCTTTTGAGGAAACCCGGAGCACTCTGGGCAGCCCAGATCGGGCGACGGGGAGGTTGTTAGGGCTGAGGAAGTGGTGATTTTGGGTGGGGTTAGCGGCTAACTCGGCAGGAAATGGTGAGTTGGGGGTGTGCATGGCGGTAGGGAGCGAGTGGGGATGTGAGTAGGAGGCAGACTTGAAGGAGAGGCTCTCGCATTTGATTATGGGTCTGGAGATCTCGTAGAAGATTTAACCCCGCGCTGCCTTTATGAGCCCTTAATGGTCTCCGAGGCTGCAAGTGAGACGCACTTCAGCGCTAATAACGTCGTGAGCTTCATGGCTTATTGGTGAGGAGGATGCCAGGCTCCTCTCATCTCACGACACCACTCGGAGAGCAATACTTCTCAGACACTTTACGTTTTGATGATGAATTCGTCCCGAAGTGGTGAACGGCGGGGGCAGGGGAAATCACCATTAAAGCGTCGCTCTACTCCTCCTTGGCCGCAATACCCTGCTTCTGCCGGTGTCTTCTCCCCCCGATGCGCCCCACTCCAGTCCCCTCTTACTCCATTCTCGAAGCTTCCGTGTTTGAAACGGGAATCACATTGTCGTCCATCCCCGTGGTCTCACATCCTCCGCCACCTTGCACTTGCGAAAAGATGTGAGTCACTATCTCTTGCCAACAGACGTTTGTTGATGAAATGCAAGGTGGGGGGTGGCCTATCTGTATTTTGAACTTATATGAGTGCACCATTTGTCCAAAAACCGATACTGAGTCGTTTTTTTTGTGGAATGGAAAACATAAGTATAACTCTTTATCGAAATTTAACAATTATATTCTGATATAATAACCTTGGCGGTATTAATTTTTGGAGGGAAATATTGATAGCATTGGTTATTATGTTCATATATAATGCTTTTTATGCATTAAAATAACATTAAATTTAAATTAAATGATCTATATTTTGGATATGACCAAAATTAAAAAGTACTAGAAAACGAGTAATTAGACAAAACTATGAATTGTTTTTTATTGATGAGTCGGCATTGTATATAAAAAAGCAATATTTATGTATCATTGATATAATTATTTGAATGGAAAAAATTAGGATACATTTTACCTAAGATTAAAATAATCATAGGCTATAGGCTTTAAATAGTGCTACATTTTAAAGAAGTACCATTAAGGCTTTCATAAACTATTTTTATTGCACTTCCATAAACTCCTACTACTTACATAAACTCTTAGATTGACTTCACTTGTAAGGGAAAAAGCTTCATATACACCTGGATAAAATGATTACGGCAGTGGCAAAAAATGATTTCTAAGAAAATATTTGCTTATATTAATTCATGAAAATTTTATTGTAAAAAAGCGTTATATTAGTTTCATGGAGTTGTTAAAATAGTAATCATGTGATTACTAGTTGAGAATTTTAATACCAATGCATTAGATCATTAATACTTAAGTGACATTTGATGAAATTAGTTTAAATTCAACACTTGCTTAAATACCGTATATTGGTCGTTAACCACACATAAGTAGCTTCTTAAGGTATTAGCACGTTTTCTAGTGTCCAATAATTAATTTCGCTCCGTACAATCTAAGATTTTCTTATGCTTTCAAAGCCCTCAGTCTCCTCATTCGTGCTATCTACTTGCCAATATTGTTTCAACTATTACCCCCTTTTCGTAACTTTTCAATATTTTCTTCCTACTTTACCTTTAGGGCGTACCAGAAAGTTACTTTTCTTGGTACCTTCGTTTAACTTTTTATCATTTTTGCTTTACAATAATCTGAAATTTTGTTGTCTCTAAAAAATTTTGCATACTCTTCATTTTCACCTTTCATTGCCATAAAGTGAAATACAATTATTTTATTCATTTTTCTAATTATTCTGTCTGCCGCGGTTTTGATAATTTTAAATGAAATATTTATTAGTACCCTTTTTAATTAGACTCTAAAATTAAATATAAAATAATAGTTTAAATCATATGAAATTAGATACTGATTATTAGCTTCATTCAACTATTTTTGATTTTCTAATTTAATACTCTCTATTTAGCATATACCTCTTTAATTTACGAGTATATTCTAAATTATTTTAAGAATTTTAGAAAAAATACCATATATACACATAAACACGTATATATATTTTAACTCTATGGTTATATTAGATAATATTTTAAGTAGACTCAAGAACTTTCGAAATGTAATCCTCTATCACTCTTCTTGCTACGTCGTACATGAATATCGCTAAAAATGGACCAAGTAAAACATGTGTCAAATGCTCAGAATTCTAATCTAATACGAAAAAAAATTCATATATTGAAATAATGTGCAAGTATTTGTTATACCAAAGCAAGTTTGGATTATTTGAGTGAAAATTTAGATAAAATTATTTTGTTTCAATTGTTCAAAAATCATCTTGTTTTTGCCTCGAGAACCTAGAAAAGATTGGTTCAATACACAAATAATATCACGTGTGAATGGGAGTTTCTCGTGTCTTTTTAATGAAAATGGGTATAGAAATAGGTAATTAGCTCTAAATGAATGTCAATCACTTCAAGTGCCCGAGCCATATAATGTAAGGGAGTTAAACGCAAATGTCAAAATACTAGAGTAATAAAACATATAAAGTTTCATGTTTGCATGCTAGGAGTTTTTCCAAGTATCCAAATAACAGTGGGAAAATGCTTTTATTAGAAATGAATGGAAATTAGATTGACAAAAGATTATCTTTTCGCAGCTAAATTCAAGGAATCGATTTATTAACATTAATTTACATTCATTATACTATCCCGTATTACATGTCGTGAATTCTTTATCCCTCCATAGAAAACATAGTTAATACTTAAACATGTTAATAATAAGCATTATGCACCATGAAGCTGTGGCACTTTTTAAAATAAAAAAAAGCATAAACACAGTAATCAACCCGAAGGTCGGTTTAGTAGGTGATGGTAGAGCTCACCCATGTACCAAGCGTGTGAATATTCACACATCAGGGTAGGGGGGCCAGTTCCTTTCCTTGTGCCGGTTATGGTTTCCCAGGAAGATCTGGTACCCGAAAAATCAACTAGCTTGGGTGGAGCTGTAGGTGCCCAAAGTGCCTTGCCCGTGAATCGAACCCGGGACCCTCCGGTCGGCAGTCCAACGCTCTACCCACTAGACCACCGCGACCCTCACATAAATAATGAAAATTCTTTTATTGTCCATGCATTGCAATAAATTAAAAATATCTTTTCTCAACAAGTTCTGGTGTAATTGAAGATAGTGTCATTGCAGTTTTCAGATATAATTTACCAAATGGCACCATTTTTTTGTGTTTCTATTTTTCAAAAGGACATAACTCAGACGTTATAATAAATTAACTACATTAATACAGTAGTTCCAATGAATAGATATGATGCCTATTGGTATCTTTTGTTAGGAGATGAAAAAAGTCATCATTTCCTCGATGCTAACTAAATATCGATTCAATTCAATTATCATTAATTATCGAAAACTGAGAAAACCATAAAATTATTTGAGCTATTTCTACGTCATCAGTCAAATATGATAAAGTACCGTACAATGAAATCCTATATCATTCGTGCAATATTTGTTCTGATTCGTTTCATTTAGTGATTGAGTTTAATTGCTTTGATCTCGTATTTTAATTGGCCATTATATTGGAATTGGTGACAGAGATTGATAGTCATTAAAAAATTTTCCAGTTTCATTTTCCGGAAAACTCCAGGAACTAGAAATTCTCCCACAATATTTTCCAATCTGACCTATACTTTTCTTTATTTTACAATTCTAGTGAAGGAAGGAATATGATATTAAGTTCCTCATAGCAGCTCTTAAATCTAATGCAAAGTCCTTAGTCATTCAAAAGAATTTTGTCATAATAAGGATATGTCAAATATTTAAATAAAAATTCTGTGAATATTTTTTGCAAGTTGTAGCACCCTTTAATTCCTGCATTCATGTAGGTGCATTTGAATTCTAGTATAAACGGCCGTTACTCTGTACAGATTCCTTCTGTGATGTCATTTTCCATGTCATTCCTTTTTAAATGAAAGAGATGTAAAAGTCTCTCATTAAGTACAAAGAATGTTTTCCAAAAAAATATCACTTCTTGCTCAATCCTTATTGATGTACTAATAAAACAACCCTTTTTCTCACTTCAAGATAACCTAGAAAGATGTTATTTATACTCGCAATGCACTTCCTCATAAGTGTTATTTGGTACAGTCCCTTGAATGAATGGGTTATATTTTTGTATTCCTTCATCGCTTTATTAGAAATGTTAGTTTCTAAAGAATTTTATATTTTCCGAGCATTTGTAAGATTGCGATCAAGAATGTTGTCGTTATACACCCAAGTTCACATGCTTATTTAAGCATTTGTGCATTTGAAATTATAAATAGAATATTGTTTTAGAATTAGCGAAAAAAAGTTTTTTATATTTATTTCATGTTTTTTGAAGAATAAATGACATTAGATGAATTAGGACGTGACAATTAATGTCCTCAAATTGGTAACTATCATTAATGTGTATAAAATCAATATCACGATGTAGAACCGTTTGCCAGTCGCTATTGTTCATTTTAATTTGAAGGTTAAAAATAGCATCTAGGACCGTTAGAATATGAAAATAGTTATTTGAGCTAATGTACGTATTCGGAATATTTAATTTAATAAATAAATATTTCTACCAAAACCTAGCGTAAATAACTCAATTTAATTCTCGTAGGTAACAATTAAATGACCAATTTTTCATAAACTTGTCCTCAAGTTCATTCATAAATTCACATTTTCATCCTAACATTGCTTTTATTATTTAAAAAAATGGAACGTGGATCTTCTTCATAATTGTGTCTTGTAAGACTGAATATTATGGCTAATTATTCTGCTCTCTTAATTTGAATATTTTTTTATCATTTTGAAGAGTTAAATTCTCCAAAAAAATTATTTTTGTCAACTGTATTAGCAGGAATTCATCGATGAAATACACCCAAGTAAATGTTGCAAAGAAAAAATTCATTTTTGGTTAAACTTTACTGGTTAATTAACGACGCAAACGGTTTTCAAAATTTTTATTGGTATCCTCTAGATTTGGACACAAAAATTGCCTCTATATGCACCATATTGGTCATGAATTTACGAAATAGCCACATTTGACTTTGTGATATAAAGCATATAATTTTGTAAAAATTTTAGCAACATTTATCTGCATGTTAATCTTCTTTTATGATGATTCAGGGTCTGGCAGTCGTGGGAAGAAGGGAAGGCGATAAATTGCCAACGAATTCCCTTTAGATCATACCTGTCATAAATCTGCAGGTAATAACTATCTAATAAATAAAAATTGGCTAACATCAGGGAGTGAGACATCCTTGTCATTACAAGAACGGAGCCAGAAAAACGATGGCGGAATATAAGGCTTAAAAAATGAACCCGGATTCCGAGTTTATATTCCCCACCGCTTGGGTGCCTTGTGCTTGCCCCGCGCCACGCCCCTCCGACCATTTGTCTTCCCGCGGGGACCTCCTCCGAGGCCAACCCTCTTAACTTGTGCCCCTTCGTTCACCCTTCCCTCCCCCCGCCATCCCGATCTCCGCCATAAAGCGCACCCGTTCCCTCAGATACCCCTCCCGGCCACAGACCACGTCTCAACCCGTAGTCCGCCATCGCTCTTGGTCCTCGCCTTCTTTGCCCAGCGGCAACTCCTGCGATAGTAGGGTATTCCTGTCAGCGAGGCGCGGGGAAATTTTGATTCGTCACCTCGGGCTCCATCCGACTTTGTTTGGTAATGGTAAGATTGTTCGCTTGCACCTCCCCTTCCAACATTCCCTCTCTGCTTTATTCTCCAGGCTATGTCTTTCATTTTCAGTGCTCCTTCGGAATTTTTCTTTGCACCTTAGCACCTCATTCCGGGCTTCCACGATCTGATTTTCCTTAGCATCATGTATGTTTGTCGTTTCTCCTCCAATGCATTAGCGAGGATTCTTTTCCTCTTAAACTATTTTAAAACATCCGACAGACAGGCATCTATATTATGGATCCTGGCTTTAGTCATTTATACTTTGTTTTTCACATAAATGAACTGAACGTCATCTATGTAGTCTAACCTAGACGTGGTATCATGGATCAGTCAAAACATTATGGCTGTGATTTGCCATGGATCAAACGAAAACTTAATTAAATATAAATTTTGAACCATATCAGTTGCAACATGATACAGATTAAAATTATTTCAAAGGTTATTTGAATATTACGCGATTAAGAATATAATTATATAAAAATTAAATAGTCCGGAAACTTTAATAAAGTTCACCACTAACAAAGTAAATTCATATGCGTGAGCGTAACCGGTAATAACGCTACTATCATGAGTAATCATTTTGCTTTGTTTCTCTTATTATGACAAACTATTAAAAAATAGTTTCTAATTGCTGCCTACCTATCATTTTAATATTTTAGTCGCCGTACAGCCCTTGTTAAACTACCCTATATCAGGAATATTAATGGTTTTATCTCCAGTTTTAAAATGGAAAACAAATAACTGGGGAAAACACTAGGATAATACGGTCAGCCGTGGAGGAAATACATTATTACTTACAATATTTGTATCAATGATAACGATCATGTAGTTCCATCAGTGGCAGTAGAGATAATTAATTCAAAAAGTATTGAAAAAAATGTTCAATAATAACTTAATGTTGCTGCGAATGCTTTTGCAGTGATAAAAAAAATTACAAGCAAGTGTTGTTATTCTCCCAATTTGATCCATCTCCCATGCCCAACAGGGCAATTTTTAGGTTAAAAAATTTAGTGCAGTATAGAAGTGTTATCACGCAGTTTAAAGTTATGATGACGATGTAATTCTTTCAGTGCTGTGAATTTTATTAAACATAAAGAAGCATCAATGTCTTATAAATTAACTGGGTCAGAAAGGAATGAGTGAGCGGGAGCAAATGTCTTGAAAATTATGCCAAAAATGGGAATATTGCTCAATACGCTGACCACATGGCTCTTAACGTCCGCTCTGGTGAGCGTCTTCAAGGAATAGATCGGGCCTTGCTTCGGAAGCATGTAGTAGACGCTCTGGGGTGGCTACTCAAGCGTTTTATTTCGCTTAGTCAGCCATTGTGAGGGTAGAGGGCCCGCCCATTCCTTCCCGATCCTTCTCCCCTTCTTGTATTTTGGCAAACTAGAACGATCGTTTAAGGACGCCGCGTGAGACGGTCCCCTCACCCCCCCCCCAACGCCCGTCGGCGTCTAGTTGAACAAGTCGTTCAGTCTCTTTCCCACGCTAGCCACCGTCGCGGAAATTCATTCGTCTGACTGAGGCCATGCAATAGCCCAGATACTTCCTAATGTTGCCGAGTGGCTTTTCTGTCGCGGGGCGAAAATGAATGGATCTTCTTAGCAGTGATATGTGCCATGGTAAAATGGAAGGAATTCCAGCGAAATAGGATAAAAGATGTTTATTCGCTGCAGGCATTAGTCCGACCCACTAAGGAAAGTAAATGTAACCGAGGATATATTGACACTTGTTACCTTAGAAAAAGCGCAGACTACAGGGTCATTTCATTAAAAAAACAACATTCTATAATCATTTTTAAAGGAGGTTTACATTTGCAGACATTTTTTAACATAAGAACCCTCATCTTTAAACGCTAGATTGGTTTACTTTTAAAAATAAAGGTATTCATTTTTACGGACTTTCCATTTTCATAATATTAGTTTTAATCACGAGACTATCGCAAGGGATAACGAATAATTTCTGAAGAGGTAATTTAAATAATGTTACCGCAGGTATTTATTAACTCATTAGAATTCTCAAAGAGACAATTTTTTCTGGAATTGTTTTCATTCTTCGCAAAAGAATGTTTTTAACATTGGAAAAAACAAAAGTATTTTCTTTATAAAATTGGACCCGAACCCGAATTACTATGTTGTATGAATCATTTTATAGCTTTGTATTTAACCTTATAACATCAATTTAGGGTATTTGGTAGCCCAGAGATTACGAGCTTGATACGGTGAAGTTTGTTTAGTAAGGGTCTGGTTGTGGGAGCCACAATAATTGCTTTTAAAATAATTGCATGTTCTACATTTTCCGAAATAATGCAACGGAGAAAGAGGCAACGGAAACAGGATACGCTGGACCAATGGTGAGAGACAATAGCTTCGTCATGAGGTGGTTAAGATCTAAGAGATCGATCCTTTGTCAACTGTTACTGATGTAGGCAGCAGAATCACAATGTGGAAAGCAGCGCAGAATCACATCAACCTCCCTATAAGTTGCAATCTTGCATTTAAATATGACAGAGTGGTACAATTTTCGGTAAAATATTTCTAAGGTAAAATTGTACCCACATTGGTGAACAGGCTGGCAAGTGAGCTAATTTAAAAGGGCTGATATGCCTTAAGGTATATGGAGCTTTAGGTTAAAAGGCGCATGACAGAAGTTGGAAAAGGCTACGAATGAGAGATTGTAGGAAGACATCCTGGACGTATTCGAGATTAAAAAGGCCAGGAAATACAAATTCTGTAGTGATAAGGTAATTAAATAAAACCATAGTTGCATTTGACACTCCCGAACATTAAACCTGATATTTTAAGCGTCGAAAATTTACTTTCGACATTAATCCTCGAAAGGGAAAGGAAGAGGATGAACACGTGGAAAAAAAATTTGGAATGAAGAACAACCGAGGATCAATCAGTTGAGGAAGAGTGCAAGGCTCAGCTTGAGGATACTGGCTATAAAGATGATGCATATAAGCCAGCCATTAATTGTTTCATCTGTGAACATGAAGAAAACCAATGTCAACGTTAAAAGTAAAAAGGCGTTTAAGATACTGGGCTTGAATAAACTTCAACGGCAAAAAAATCCATCACTTAAACTATATTCTGAAAGAAACTATCCAAAGGAATCAAGACTGGCTAAAGAAACCAAAATGAAAAGAGAGGGAGTTAGACAAGAGTACATCCTATCCCCCGCACTTATTTACTGAATGGCTAAAATCAAATTGCTAAAAAAATAGCTTTATTAACATTTATTTATTTTGCGGTATTTATTTATTTATTTTACAGTATTCATTTATTCATTTTGCATTAGTCCGAAAACAGCACTTCGACCTAATCAAGCGACATATTCACCAGTTTGAAGATAGTACGAGTATTGAGATCGTGTATCAGTAGCAGATATGTGAAAATCCCATCTTAGTGTCAAAAAATAAGTTTTTTGGAGGAAAGCAGCAGTGTTATATGTAATTTAAAAAGGCCTTCCAACAATAAGCGAAGTATAGCCTAATCATTTATAAACCTCATGCTTTAATAAAGAATCGGTCACTACTTTATTCAAAGGAACTAACATTTTAAACTAACACATTGCTGTGTCCTAGCAGGATAGGTCGTTCAAGAATATCTTGTACTCGAATATAAAAATTGAGAACCATATGTGCATATTATACGATACTTAAATTTCTTGTAACCTCAGGACAAGTTCAAACTAGTCTATCTAGGCTAGTAATCATTAAAGTAATAACGTTTGTTTGATACCAAGGAAAAATTAAAACTTAAATTGATTTATTATTTACTCTTATTTTAAAGTTCACCTCCTCCTTAAAAGCGAGAACAAAGAACGATGAATAATTATTCACTTTATGGTTAGTCTCCATGATTGGATGTATTATATGGATATGATAAATGATAGGAAATGATGACAGGAGGTATTCTCCATGATAATCAATGAACATAGGTAAACGCTCGAACCCTTTCTCCACATTGTTTAAGGTACCATGGTTTTTCAACGCATCAACGACTTCTTCAGAGGCCGAAAAACGTTGGCCACGCAATTTTTTCTTGATAAACGTGAATGAAAAGAAGTCAGTTGGTGTTAAATTAGAACTCTACGGTGAAAAACCATCAATTTCATGTTTTTGCCAGTCAAATACGTAATTGTTTTAACCGATCTGTGTGTTGATAGCCCAAGTCGGAAGTCGTAAAAAGTTGATACATGAGAAAGATACAGATATATATTATTATTATCAGGTAATTTACCGGTGACGGTAGGTATTTGGATGGACACCACTATCACATAGTTAACTTGCGACACCAAACGAAACACGATCGAGCAACCTAAACCACATCAGATCCCTCTTCATCTCTGTGTACTTATTTCCTCCCTTCATCCCGTCTAATATCCCCATCCTGTTCCTGCCCTTTCCTCGCTTCCCCAATATTCGTCCCTCTATTACCTTTTTCAACATTCCACTACCACTGAATACGCCTTTCATCCATTTTTCCTACCCCCATCGGATTTCTCTCAACAAACTCCTCTCCTCACTTACCATCTCCAGCACTTCCTCATTTGTTTTCCTTTCGGTCCATTTCACATTCTCCATTCTTCTCCACACCCACATTTCAAAAGGCTCCAATCTACCTCTATCCTCCTGTTTCAGTGACCACGTTTCCGCGCCGTACATAGCTACGCTCCATATCAGAATTTTTACGAGTCTTGTCTTAACCTCCCTACTCGACGTCCTCGTCATCAACTCCCTCCTCCTTGAGAAAGCCTCCTTGCCTAGCGCAATTCTTCTCCTTTCGCCCCTATCACTTTGACCGTATTGGTCCAAAACACTTCCGAGATATGTAAACTGGTCTACCTGCTCTATTTTTTCCCCGCATATTTTAATATTTAGCTTAGCCTTTTTCTTTCTGGAAAATGGCATAACCTTTGTTTTATTAACGCTGAGTCTCATCCCATATTTATCGCACTGAACCTCCAATTCACTCAACAATGCTTGCAACTCCTTGGCTGACTGAGCAACTAATGCTTGGTCATCAGCAAACCTAACCGATTTTACGAATTCCGCTCCGACTTTCATTCCTACCTCCAGTTCTTCCCATGCCTCTCCAATCATTTCCTCCTCATATACGTTTAAGAGGACCGGTGGCAATGGGCAACCCTGCCTTACACCTCTTCCTAACACTGCCCAACCGGACTCTCCGTTCCCCAATCGCACCTGAGCAGTCTGAGACATGAACAGGTTGCGGATCAGTCTCCTGTCCATCCAATCCATTCCTATTTTCTGCAATACACGCATTATTTTTTCCCAATTCAATCTATCAAACGCTTTTTCGAAATCTACAAAACAGGTAAAAACGTCCTTATTGTATTCTATATTCCTCTCGATTAGTGATCTCATTTCTGAAATGGCATCACGCGTACCTCTTCCTATCCTGAACCCAAACTGATCGTCCCCTAATTAATCATTTGTCTTACTCCCTATCCTTTTGTTGATGATCCTGAGAATAACTTTAGCTGATTGGGATATCAAAGTTATTGTTCTGTAATCCTCAAATGATGTAGTCTTTGCCTTTTTTGGAATAGGAACTAACGCCGATCTCACAAAAACTTCCGGACGGATTCCTTCCTCATAGATACTACGAATCTGTCCATATAGAGTCTTCTTCCCACATTTTCCTAAACATTTCAACAGTTCTACTAGGATGTTGTCCACCCCCACGGCCTTATTTGCTTTCTTCTCCTTTAATGCCCTTTCTATTTCATCGTCGAGTATGCCTGGACCTAAGCTATCTTCTTCTACGTCATTTTCCTTTTCTATGTCTAAACTTGTCGGCTCAAGTCCTTACCATACAGTGTTCCTATATATTCCTTCAATCTCTCTTGGATTTTTCCCGGTTCAACTTTTATCTTACCCCACTTATATTTAAGTGTTAGCACAGATCTTGCAGTTCTTGCCTTCTTGCTTCCCGATAATAACTTAACCTTGCTGTATAGAGCACCAATTTCACCCCTCTTCTGTAAACTTTATGCATATACATATATATATATATATATATATATATATATATATATACATACGAATTTTCTCACCCACCCACCAATACATATATACATGAGTGTGTGCGATAACTCGTTTTCTAATATTCGTACCGTGACGTGTAAACACGTGTCTATATATATATATATATATATATATATATATATATATATATATATATATATGTATATGTATATAGGATTAATTTCGACATAAATATAGAAAAATGCAATTTCAATCATAATATTAAAAAATTAATGTTATTTGATCGATATATTATATGTATATATACACACACACAAATATATATATATATACTTAATTAATACTATAATACTATACTTAATTAATACTATATATATATATATAATTAATTAATTATCTTGATAATTTCGACGGACTCGAAATACATCTTCTTCGAAAGATAAGATATGACTGAGGAAAGGGTATGTGGTGCAGAGAGAGTAGGGGACGAGGGAGAGGGGAAAAAACAGATTACATTCTGAGATGTGCATTAGGAGTGGGGGAAGGGCGGGAGAGAGTTAAAAGGTGTGATGGAAAGGGGTGGAGTGGCGGTAATCTATCTTCTGACTTGCAAACTCTGCACGGCATTTTATATAGGCCAGTGCTTTACACCCCTGAACCTCAGGGTGAACAATCATCGCGCCTCATGTAATCCCTCATCCCCGTCCGCGGGTCTTCCCATCTCAAAACATGCCTCCCACCACAACAACCCCTTCAACCACAGTGACAATGTTTCTGTCCTAGAATCCCTTCCCCCACCTGATAACCCTATAAAATTAAAATCAATGGAATTGGCATTTATAGGGCTGTGTAAAGCCTATCAACATCCGGGTCTTAATGCCGTTCACTAAATGGGTGGGTGGTGGATGTAGGTGGATTTGTTTCTTGCGAGGTGGTGGGACAATTTATTGATCCGCATACATTTTGTCATCCTTGTCCCGGGTTTTGACTTGTCAAGCCCTTATGATGACTTGGTGAGTTGATGCCTTGGTCATGGGTGTTGTGGTATCTGTGGATGAATTGTTAGTTTTCTGTGTCGCTTGTTACTATTTCCGCATCCTCCTTATTCCATCTCTGCTCCCCTCTGGCCTCCCTTTCCCCCTCCATAATCTCCTCCTTCACCCCCCCCCACCACCTGTTCTCCGCTCCGCTTTCTACCCCTCCACATACCCCTCCTTCACACCTCCCCCAGTACCTGTTTTCCTCTCTCCCTCGTCCCCTACTCTCTCTGCACCACGTACCTTTTTCCTCAGTCATATCTTATCTTCCGAAGAAGACGGAGTTCGGGTCCGTCGAAATTATCAAGATATTATTGTGAGTGTTTTTTATGTGTTCTCGTGCTGTGTGTTACTCCTTATGTTTTATATATATATATATATATATATATATATATATATATATATATATATATATATATATATATATGATCCATATATATGGGTCATATATTATTAATTTTTTATTATTCTGATTTAAATGAATTTTTCTATGTTTATGTTGAAATTATTCCTCATATTTATATTTCTGATAGAAAGATGATACTTAGAGATATTTCGTGTATAGATTATTTTACATACAGTTCTTAATAGAAAGATTTACCATCATAAATTCTGGTTTTCAGTTACAGTAAATGTCGCGTCACGTTAACTGCTGGGTGAAAAAAAGAAACTAGCAAACACGATTTCATCTGACCATTAAAGTATCTTTCATTATCAAATCTTGCTTTGAAATTCAGTCAATTTAAGATGAATCTTTTGTACGTTCCATTATTAATTAATTTATGATTTGAGAGGCTCTTAGTTTAAGATATTGACTTGCAAAAGGAAAAAGCTTAAAGGCAACATTCTATCGTGGAATCATTTGCATGGAGTTTTAGCTATACACACTTGACATCTGAACTTCTATCTCAATTGGGTGAAATTCTAAAACAAATTCAATGTTTAATTTTGTGCTTATGTTATATAAAGAGTTATAAATCCATGTAATATGGAAATTTATTTCAAACATTTTCACCTTCTATTGCTTATCCTAGCGTATATATTGAAATCCTCTTAATTCTTGCGAATATCCCCATAATAAATAAGATGTATTTCGTAAAGAACGATGAAGTTGCTCATAAACATAGAAAACTTGCTAACTTTTGATAATTCTTTGTAAATATATTAAGTATTTAAATTTCTGGTAGCTACAGATTTGTTATGGGTATGGTGTTGAGATGCACATATTCAGTAGTAGGTTTAGCACGGATTGAAATCTGTTTTAAAGTATTTGATGAGTCTGAAAGTATTTTGTGATTTTTACGGATCTGCAATCTAATTGAGTCTTCCAGCCTGACTTCTTTTCGTGGGTGTCTTATTTATTTAGTATGTCATGCCTGCAGGCCACAACAGTTGTATAATATGTATATTTTATTTACTCTTGAGATTGTATAAAATATTTTATCACGTTTTCTCTCGCGTCTCGTGGAAGAAATAGTCTTTTATTGAGTGGATAATAAATGTGGCTCCGTCGTCCGGGATTTCAAATGGAAACAGAGACTTCTGTATCACCTTTCTCATTCGAGGTATTGTTCGAGGCGATAACAAATGTAGTCCCGGTGCCTACGACGTAATCTCCTGCTAACTTTCGCATTCCGGCACTGCGGTCGATCTTCTGTCACAGGGGCCCCGCAGCGGCGATTACTTGAATCATATCCCCCAATTTATTTCCATTCCCTAAACAACCCTCCAAATCTCCCGATTCCACCTCTACCCACCAACCCAAGAAAAATATCCTCTCCTGTTCACCTAGCCCGACGTGCGAGCGCAACCCCTGGCCTCCGCCGTCCAGCACACCCGTCGCTTTCCCACGGCGCATTGCGTCTCGGATTGTGCGCCATTCGATTTGTTCACCGCTTTAGGATGCAGTCGAGGCTTCTGTGGGTATCCTCAACCCAGTCCACGATTCAAACGCCGCTACTCTCCACCAAGCAGACACCCAACCCCCTCCGCCACTTCCCTTCTACACAATCCCCTCTATCAATCCGGATCTCTACTCCACTCCCACTGTGATAAGTCACCGCCATCCTCGCCCGGGGAAGCCCGGATGGGTCGGTGGCGTTTGGACCTCCGGATCTCCTATCGAATACGCGGAACAGGAGAAGGATGGGTGTGGGCCCATTAGAGCACCCTCGCATGAAATGGATATTCCTGCACAACCGCCTGTAAACCCCTAGCTCCTCCAACGCTCATATTTTTCCTTCATGTGGTGTAACAGAAACCCTTAAGAATAGGTGCTTCTTTCATCGTCCCGCACGCATAACATCGAATGGGGAACTCTCCGCGGGCTGTTAACCTTAATTTTTTTATCCACCTTATATGTCTGTAGTTTTGAGCATACTGCCCTAATGATGGGAATGGCCGAGGGACTTGTCCACTTAATTAGCATTTCTCCGTTGAAAAATATCCATTTCATCAGAAAAACCCATCATTTTATGGTGAAACATTTTGGCCATAAGATGTAACCTCTAGATGAACCATGTAAACTATTTAAAATATCATTGTTTAAAGAAAATGCTGAGTATTTTTGCAAAATGTTTACCCCTTGAGTATATACTCTATAATTTGTAGTCAGTGACGTTCTGGATTCAAGCTAAAGAAGCTTCAATGTCTTTAAAAGTGTAGAATTTTTAATTGCAGCGGCAATCGCATGTTAGTTTTATGCCCAATACATGATAATTGCATAATGATATTTAGTTGCCGTAGTTTAATTAAAAGATATTCGATCATGATTTGTGTCATTTATTAACCACAAATGAAAATTACGTGATAAAATATAGATTAAAACAGGATATTTGAACTGAAATGGTACCGAAAATTATATATTCACCAAATATTTCACAAATGATAAGCAATTAATTTTTTATTAGTAGTGTTTTAGTGACATCATGCACATCTCTGGTAAAAAAGGGTTTTTCAGAGACAAATGTATAAGGTTCAAATAAACTAACAAAAAATTAACGTGACTGTTTGCCTAATCAGCAAATAACAGTGGCATATGATAGAAAAACAATATTTCTCTTGCTGTTGCTAATAAAAAAGACAAAAAAAAACTTTTTCGTGGTAACTTTAAACATTTATTTTGATGAAAAATTATTGAATTAAAGTCTACTGGACTAACAGGATGAAAAGAATTTGAAGAATCAGTAAATTTTTCGAATATAATTGATCGATGAAGCATTTGAACATTTAAAAATTAGTGATTTTTTTTCATTATTTTCTACTGAAAAAATATTAGCAAAAAGGTTCAAATGAGGTTACAGCATTTTTGTTGGTCGAATGCAGTATTTTCGAGGAGACCCACCCGTTATGAATAATTTGTAGAGTGACCTTATGCCTTGAATTATTATTAATTGCGAAGGCAATGATGTAGTTAATTACCAGCTAATGAAGCGATTTATTTACTTCGTGCTTTTGTAATATCTATCTTGTGCATTTTGGTTTTATGGTGTGTGCTTATATAAATTCTCCGAAAAAAATAAATAGATTTTCCTTGGCTTTGTTAATGATGCCGGGCTTTCGCTACTACATAGACTTAGCCATATGCTTTGATTACAAAGAGAATGTTATGTACAACATTTATTTAAATTTCCTATAAAAATTAAACCTACTGAAAAATTCGTACCGTGAAAATAAATTACAGTTAAAAGACAAATACACCGTAATGTTTTCGTATTAACACTATTTCTTGCAATAATAATTCAAGCATATACCGATTATAACGATGAATGAAAACTTTCCACCTGAAAATCAGATTATTTCTTCAATTAATATTTTAATTTTGAAAAATATATTTTTCCTTGAAGTTATAAAAGTAATTGCTAATTATCAAGGTGACTAAAAAGTGGCTTTTATAAACCTTATAAAAATGTATTATTTTGAGTTATTTATATAGGTCATTTTGGTCATTCGATTGCCATGACGATACCTTATAATTATTTTTCTTCATTTTTCAGGAAGAATTACAGAGAACTGTTAATTTAAGACACTGAATAGAATTGATGAGGCACTGTGAATATTAATACGTCTTATAGTAAGTCGTACTTCTAACCGTTCTAAATTAGATAGGTTTTTTGTAAGTAATATCACTCAAATGCATGAATTTATTTAAATTGACCCCGGGGTTGTATGATGTGAAAACATCTCCTATCTGTTTCTCAGTTTTATTCTTAGAATGATAAGCAAGGCATTGGGTTTTTCATTTTCTTTGGTACCAGTTAATATTTAGCAAGCTTGATTTTGAACCTATCCAGCCTAACCTTTTCAGGCCAAATATATAATGTACAATGAGGATGTGTAAATTGGAAGTCACTATGCCAGGTTACCCGAAAGCATATTAGTAAGTTTATTAATAAATTTATCATAAATTCTTGTTACGTGGCCATAGAAATGTGTTTTAAGGTACTAAAAAATCATATTTTATATTTGCCTCTTTTCTCTTCAGATATTGTATGTATCTGCTGCTGCTCTTAAAGCAACACTATTTTTCTAGTTCTGTCAGTTCCTGAAGGAGATTTTATGCCGACAAAGGGAAGTCCCTCCAAATGGAACGTACCATCCACAATTCCCTTTTGGAAAATTACTAAAACCGACGTTAATGGTTCAGAGTCATGGAAAAGTTGTGATTTAGTTTAAATTACGAATAAAAGAGGAATGACGTTTGACCGAGCATCACTCAGTGATCAGGCAATTTTTTTTTAAATCAAAGGTCACAACAATCATGCTCGTATCGATCGATTTCATTAAGACAAATATTAAAGTTTTTCATCTCAATTGTCTGTGCTAAAAAATAATTCCGATTTCAAATTATTCATTTCATTGTAAATCTCGATTTATCAAAATGATACGCGATTAGTCACTTAATAGTTGCGGCCTTTCTAAAAAATATAGGTGAATACTAAAGTATTCTAAATAATTTTGAACACATTGTCAAGTGATAAAGAATTATTGGGAAACTAAAACTTTGTTTAGGTCGCAGAAATTCTTCCCACCGTCAGCCCTCTCTGAGCTTAAAAACCAGACGAAGGTGTCACTACCAATTTCCAAACTTTTACCTAGACCATAGAAATTCCCTTTATTTATACTCGGATCTGCACTTCGGCGGAAAGGTTTCTGCAGAAGTGTAGACCTTTTCTGCACGTTTATTAACAAAATAGTTTTCGATAGCATCCTCCATGATGTGGAAATCCCTCCACCAGTCATTTCGGAAAAAGAATAGGAAAAACTATCGATCCGAAAGAGCTCGCGCGAGACTGTTCCCAGAAGCCTCGGGAGTACTCCACTACACAAGGTGTTTTGGTGATGGCAGATGAGGCGTGGGGTTGGCCGGCGCTCAATAATTCAGTCCAATCGGGAATGGGGACCGTGAGGGGATAACGCCTCCGCAGTCTTCCTTGCTTCCTCGTGGTGCCGTCCTCCCCATTCTCGCGTCACCATCTTCTCGCATCCTACTTCATCTTGTCGCCTCGGAACAGAGCTTCCTGTTGGCGGAGGCTCCTCCTCGAATCTACCATCCAAACCGCTTCGATCCTGCTGCCGTTTTTCCTCCCTCTTTACTACCCCTTATGCTCAATTTGCTATTCTAGCAGCGTCGCCTTCCCTCGTTTCTTCGTCGTGCACAGCCAAGCGCTTAATGTATACTTCCTCTTAGAGATGCACATGGAACGCTGTCATCAGTAATAAATCAAGCAGACCAGTGAAGCTGATCATAGAGTCGTAGCGCATCTATTTCACAATTTTCTGATATTGTTTTATAAGTCAGCTTAGTATTTGGTATTAATATTATGCAGTTATTGTCCTAAAAAATTCTTACTTTTTTAAGTTTACTCCGACTCTAGTCGATTTTATATGTATTGTGATTTTTATTTAGAAGTGATCAAAATTCTCATATCATGGGATCTTTGAAGATTATTATCGTCGAAAGGGAACTCGCTAAACATTGTTTCGAATTTACAGTTTTCGTTTAAATTCACTTTGCACAACGGAGAATGAAACTTGTTGCCTAGCTGTGGGGCTCAGAGTTTATCCTCGAAATACTGGAGTCAGGTCAATGAAACTGGTATTACATGTACTTTATCTTCAAGCTAACAATATAAAATGATATGAATGATTTTCAAAAGTAAACATTTGACATTTCTTACCATTAAGTTGTTAGGTGAGTAAAAATTTAATAAAGATAACAGTTTCAGGCTTAACTTTGTGGAATTACTTCACGGTGAGGGTAAAAGAAAGATAAAAAAAAGTAAAAAAAAAACTTTGCACTTCCACACACTTTTAATACACCACCTATTACCTATTAAACCAGTATTAAAAGTGTGTGGAAGTGCAAAGTTTTTTTTCTTTTTCTTTTACCTTCACGAACATTTTAATCATAAATATTAATTTAACATCATCCCATTAAATAATTTCTGTATGTTCATAAAATACGTGTCATTGTGATAGTAACAATTAATCATCGTTTATCATTAAAAACATTCTAACTGCACTTTCAAAAACAAGTTTGTTTTCATGTAACCAAAATGTTACTATATATTAATGGATAAATCAGGTAAATATTGTTTGTATATATTTTAATAGCCGACTTCGGAAAATAGTACAAATAATCATGTGCTCAAATGAGCAGAGGTGATGCGATATCGAGGCAAGTAATACGACGAAATCAACCAATTCTTTGAAGTATTGGGATATACTTGGCAATAGGTTCACGAGACGTCCACGAATTAACAGAAATGCAATAAGTCCAATTAAATGGTGCTACTTATCTTATTGCCTTATTTTTTTATTTAGATACGCTTAAAAATCTGCTGAAATGTTTACTAAATATATTTAGAACATACTTACAGATATAGCAGACAAAGGGACATTGCGTAGCAATAGATCACTCTAAGATTGAACCACTTGAAGTTCTTGGGGGATGAACAGAACACAGGAATCTCGATTATACTCAGAGTAGTCAATGATAAACACCAGTTAAGTATAGTTTACCTTAAATATATCTGCCAGTTAAGTAACATTTAGGTTTACGCTCCAGAACCGAGGTAATTTTACCGCATTTTCTGACTTTTTTCCTTTATTTGATTCTTGAAAATATATTTTAATCGTCAAAGAATGTGAAATATAAATAAATGAATTATTAAATACATTTGAATGCAAATAAACAAAATGATTGTCTAGAAACTAAGTGGATTCTCGAACCGTCACAATTATTAAAAATTTAGTTTAGCTGAAGCGAAACGTGATAAATGTTTTCCTCTATCTACTGCACATTGCCGATCGTCATTAACTGTAACAGAGAAACAGTAATATTGCAGGGTACAAATGACAAGCAATCACTTTATACACATCGCTTATAGCCTCCTCGCATGTTACCTGGCGTATCACTTTACATTTACAATATCTTGCAATTATGCTGGTAATGTGGAATAAAAGTTGTGTCTGCTTGGTTTTAAATATGTAAGTTGTTATTTGCTTATTCACTTATCATACATTTTTCCATGAAAAATAAAACTGGGGAAAAAATCTACCCTTTAAGTTGAAAATTCATTTTTTTGGAGCCAGAACTGTTATTTTATGCCATTTTATGGCATTTCTGAAGCGTGTATAGGACACATACCTCGCAAAAGTTTCACTTAATGAGAGTAATCACAATTTTGGGCTTAACAAGATTATATGAGCCTTTTTGTAGAAATATTTATTCTAAACCATAAATAAAATCCCTTCACTTTCATGCTTATTCTGTTTCACAACAATGTAACAAAGTTTGAAATATGTATTCTAAAATCTTGAATTTCAGTCGGTAATGACTAAAAGCAGTAAATTCTCATTACTTTTTCTGTTAGAAAAACAAGGTATATGACTATCTAAAAACACCTTTTTCACTTTTGAGAACTAAAACCACTCCTCTGCTAACATCGCTAATTAAATCAAAATTTATTAATAAATATTTTTCTTGAGAAATTTTGATTTTATTAGACTTATAACAAGCCGCCCTATATTGAATGGAGAGTTCACTTCTACCCGAGTATATACATAAACTGTTTTAAATGGTAATGCAAATGATATGATAAATTAATTTTGAAGCAAGAAAGAATTTTTTGGCAAGAGGACAAGGTTGGGTGTAGTAAGCGCACACTATATGGTCACATCAGAATAATAAACAAAGCGGGAAGGCGAAGGTGGCTAGTAGGGATGTGGGGATGCGGGTGGGTGGGCGTCGGCTGGGTAGGCAGTAAGGGATTTCCCGCATTTTAGTCCTCGAATAACAGCCCCATAAACCCGGGCGCATTTCCTTCCCCTATGCCCTTCACACGCCTCACCCCCCCTCATTCCATTCTATTTGCCTATTCGAACAATTCGCTAGCCGGGTGCGTCGTCCCCTCCGCTAGCTGTCGTCCCTACCCCCATGGACTACCACCGCCGCTGCATGCCACAACCGCCCCTCCGAGCCTTCCTAACCCCATCCCCTCCAACCCGCCGCCACCATTCTATTCTCATCCCCTGACCTCGCTCAACTACTACCCCGCGCTCCCATCATTCGCCGACCTCCCTTGTCCCTTCGCCTTCGAGCCGCTCTCCCTTTGCCATTGCCTTTGCCCCAGTCTTTTTGCGTTCATAATACTTGTACCCAAAATACCAAGAGTGTCATGATTATTACCTACGTCATGACGAAAACATCAAAAACGAATGACCGGAAAAAAATTTAAGTCGTTATAGGATTCACTTACCGTTATTAACCATGGATTCGTCTTTTGTGGGGAATATTAATAGATGAAAAAGAGAACTGCTATTTTATTGCAGCGTTATAAGGTTACATATTTTGTTTAAAATTTGTTACTTTTGTTGTGATTTTTATTGCATTAAAATTTTATTAAAGTCCCTGTTTTCTCCAGTGATGTACTGCTACATTATATACATCAATTTCTTATCGCATTAAAAGAAGCATTTTTGGCCGCTGTTTATTTTTTATTTAGTTCAGAAAATAATCAAAAATCTTTCTAAATAGGTCAAGGGTATACTCACCTTCACCTGGTGATCACATTATAATGAAATAAAGACTATTATTTATTGAATTTGAAGCTAATCTGCCACTTTTAGTTTATCCCTGACGATGAATAATGTTAAAACAAAACTTTATAACTCCACATGCAACATTTTGTGTTAACATTATTCATTATGGAACAATTCCACAAAATTACACCTGAAACTATTCATTTCCCTAATGATCTCATTGTCAATGCAGGCCCTGTTGATATATGGCAGTTACCATGGAACCATGGACTTTATCATTTTCAGGACGTTCCACCTTAGAGCCTAAAAAAAGAATTCACGCGCCCTTCTCATCTTCTATCCGTTACCGCTGACAGAGGTACGCTCCCCGCGGTTCTCTCCAACCTACTCCCGCTAAACCCTCCCGCCGACATCCTTTCCTCTGCTCGGCACGACTCCGCAATGCTCACACTCAAGTGACATTCTCTGACAAGGGAGTCGGCGGTGACCGCAACTGGGCAACCATTCGCAACATCACGCACGCGGTGGAACCAACCGACAGCGCCACATGCGTCCTCACCCTAGGTACCACCCCCTCGAAAATCCCCACCCCCCCCACTACTGCCGCTGCGTCTACGGTGGCTTCTCGCTCTCTTGGGTAGGGAAAGGGAGGACACCAAGGGGTGATGGGGTTTGGAGATGTGAGGTGTCGCGAAAAAAGAAATATTTTCTCTATAGGGGGTCGCATCCGGGTCTTCTTGAATTCCTTATCCTCCCTTCCGGGGAAGAAGTGCTTCCTCCGCGGTGAAAAAAGAGGAGAAGGAAAGTTTATATCGACGCTCGCTTAATACGAGCTGTGCAGGCTTTTGCGAGTGTTTTTTCTTATGGGTGTATGTAAGTGACGATCCCTGGTCTTTTGACCGCAGTAAAATTTATTACACAAATACTTTTTTCACTACCAGTTTTTCTCCTCACTGAAGGGACTGAAATATTTAGGAACAAAAACCCTCCTGCCACTTTTGTGTACTCATGCTTGGTCTCAAACCTTGCTCTGGCGGCCGCATCTAACTGGAAGGGAAGAGATTCAGAGAAAAATGTGCTCCATTGTAATGAAAACAATTTTATGAATAACTTAACGTACTTCCCTCCATGTTTCCGAACACACAAGAAATATTTTTATATATCATAATAGACGTTGGCGTATATATTTGGTACAAATATATTCCACGGAAATGTATGCCCAAATTATACTAAAAAATTGATATCATGTTTAGAAATACATTGGTGTGTATCATACATCTTCTTCGTCTCACTTTATGCAGTATATAATTACTGTAGTCTATCTTAGCCATTAATCGCAACAGCCAGTTTTACTTATTGCCACTCCTAGTTCAAGGATTTTTTAGAAATTATTCGTCAACATTTCTTACGTTGTTCGGTTTTTATGAAGATTTGAAATCATTTAAAGGTGTTGTAATGCATTTCCTCAATAATATTCACAGAATAAGTTTCTTCTCATTCTCAAAAAATAAATTGAGACCCTTAGATGTTCTCAAAAAATAATTTTATTCCATTTTGTGCAATACTCTTATCCCATAACCTTGTACCTGATGATGACTCTGTGAGTTGAAACGCGTCGCACGTTTTAATAAATCTGTGGAAAAGTGCAAACTCTCTTTATATTCACTCTTATCCCACATACTCTTTTCCTTTATACATTTACTACAATACTATTACATGTTACATTACATTCTACTTTTACTATTAAGCTTTGTACAGATACTATTTTCCCATCTGAGTTTTAAAAATTCACTACTTATTAACCTGAGAATAAGCTAGCAGAAATATTTGTACAAACCGAGGTTAAAAGCACAGGTGAACAGATGAAACTGGTAAAGTTGGCGCTTCACTTGGCATGGACGATTGAAATTCTTTCAGTTTATACGATCTAGTACCTAATTTATTTATTTGGCATACCCTTTCGTTTTAAAAACTCTGATTACACAGAGGAGAATAATTATTAATCAGTATCTAGATTAGAGTTTTTATGAACAACATTCATTGAAATTTGTTAAAAATTAAATTGATTGAGATTGAAATTCGTTACAAATACGAATTAATTAATATAAAAGTTTTTAGGAGCGCATTTAATACGTTGCTAGTTGATTTTTGAAGTGACTGAACCTTGCATACCCTTGCTTGCTGTTTCCTTGGCCTACATATTTCTTAGCGCGCTGTCAGCGGATGTCGACCCGCTACTAAGAGCTCCGTTTGAGCGGGTGGCCATTGGAAGTGGCTTTGGGGTGAGTGACAGTGTAATGACGCGAACCGCAGCGAAACTGGAACTTTCTCGCAAGAGACCATAAAGAGGAAGCCGGCTTTCGAAAAAAAATAGATCTTATTTTTCCCCTTACACAGCGTAAATGTCTAGCGGGGAAGGGGGCATATTTTGAAGGATCTCTTTTTCGAGAAGATTCGTTCCCTTCACCTCGGATGAAATTCGGATATAAATCGCTTTGGATCCTGCCTTTTTAATGGAAACATAAAACTGATTCGAAGCTGGTTGGCATGTAGAAGACGTTCCATGCGCTGAATGCCTCACAGGAGCGATAAAAAATTTTCCCTTGCGTTTTCTTTTTCGGGTTTGTCTATTTTTTTAAATTGCGTATATCTTTTCAGTGAGTTTACGAGTTTTCTCACGTTCATGAATGAGATTAAAAGAATGAACGGTATTAAAATATTGTTTATAGAGTCATAAAATTTCTTATGCTGAATGGTCACTAGTTTTGCGAACTCTCATAAAAGTATTTATTCGGGGATTGGATGGGATATTCCACGCATTTTCCTGATTATTTACCCCTCACTGATTTTGTATGGCTTCATTAGAATGACATGAACTGTATTTTGAACAATGAGCGATATTTTCGATCATATTGATTCGTCATCAAGTGTTTGTTACGTTTCATTGCATTTGTCAAATTAATAAATTTATCCAAGAATTTCAGTCTTATATCAAGGATTCTTCGAAAATTTTGACCGTCTTCCCTCATAATTGAACTTCCCTCAAAAGATTAAATGAATTAAAACTGAATAAATATTGACGCCAATTCGCTTAGGATTAATATAACTTTAATTGAAATTATATTTTTCCAATTTTACAGTTATTAAATTAAATTATTCGACCTCTTATATCCAAAAAAGTTCATCACACTTCCCATGATGAAAAATGAATAGAATGTGGAATTGCAATTCTCAAGCTCGTATTAGGAGATACATATTTAAACACAAGTGCCATATATCATTTTCATAAGCCTCTCCGTAAGCTTAAAGAATTACAGGAAATGTGAATATTTAATCGAGGAATGTATCCTTCAGTGTTTCCATATTTCTTAGAATTTACGACTTTTATGCATGCGATTCGACAAGCGTTTGTGAATACAAACGATCAGTGAATTCCATTCCAAGGAAAGACATTCTTATACCTAGACTCATCAATAAAGAGTTATCATAAGAAATTTCATTCATATAATTTCGTGTTAAAATGTTGTATATACGATTCCACGCTATATTTTTACATTGATGCAATATGTGGTACAAATTTTATTAACTTTACTGCGGTATTCAGTCCGTGGATAGTGTTAAAATTTGAAATATATTCAGTTCACCTGCAACAACGATGAAAATTGTAGTTTTATTGAGTTTTTGTCACTCTTGACCTATCTATAGGATTCACGAAGAATGGAGAACTTATAGGGGACAGGAAAGAAAACATATGAGGAGCGATAGGATAGATAGATAGACGGCGATTGTCTGGAGAAATCATATGGAGGCAGCAAAAGTGAATAAAAAGCGTATTGACCTGCAGTGAGATGTTTAAAACAGTGTTAAGGGAGAGAATGTTAGCCAAGTAAGGCAAGAGTAAGAATGATTTACGATATATACAGTTGGATACTAAAGAGCGTAATTTAGGTGAGAATGTTAGTCAATCAAGGAGAGGGTAGAAACAGGATAGGAATTTTGGACGGGAAGAAGGGAGGAAGGAATAATACAAAGAGCAGAATGTTGGATTGTTTTGTTAAGGGAAAAAAATATTTATTTGGTATTTTTGTTCATCCAAAACCTACTTTATCCCGTAGAATAACAATAATATCAATATAACAAATTATTATTAACTTTTTTCGTTATTTTTGTTAATATTTCATAACAATTTTTTCAGTAACTTTCATCTGTAAAAGTTCCGTAACTTGATTAATATAATGTTAAGGAGGTCGTCTTTCCACGTTTGGAAATTGCATATTCAAAAAGTTTTTAGTGCATACGCATACGTAAATTATTAATTTAAAGTTTAATTTTTGATGCTATTGTAAATTGGAAACATTTTTTGTAACACAAATTTTTATAAGAGAACAGTTTCGTTTGGTAATACGTGTAACGTTATCCTGCATTACAGACCACACGCATTACAAAATTGTATAACAAGTTGCGTGTAATTTAGGATGTTAATCTTCAATTTAATTCGAACAGAAACCAACCTTTGGAAACTCAAGTATTCTTTATATCAAAGTTTCTTATCGGCTAGCTATCTGTGATAGACGGTAGCTAATTACTTTGAGGTTCCAATCACTTCGCTTGGTCCTAAGGGTAATACCATGACGGTATTAACAGTTAGATCGCTCATCACCGGACGAAGCAAAGAGGAGTGGGCCCTTTGCAGTAGTCGACATAGACATTCGGCAAAAAATGCAATAACTTAGTGTATAGCTTACTGATTCTATTGACAAAAAGAACGATGTACCTACTCAAAATTACTTTCTATGATCCGCGAACTCTAACAGCCACATGAGATGGTAACTATTTAAAAGATATTTAAAAAATTGGAAAGGGTATTTGAAGAAAGGCTGTCGGAATAAAATAATTACAAATGTCGTAATTTGAATAGGTTTGATGAAGCTCCTCATGAAATAGTTGTTTTCAAAATTATTTTTATGTAATTAATTCATCATTCATGAAGGCTAACCAGAAAACATTTTACGTTTCGGCCAAGCAAGGCAGTGGGTAGGGCTACAGTCACTATTATTGTGTCTAAATATCCTAACACTCAGTACTCATCCTGCTATGATAGTTTGAAGACAATGGATTTTGTAATTTGCTCACTGTTAACTGTTAAAATGCTGTGAATATTGATCTATGGTTAGGTTTATACTGGTAAAAAAACAAGCAAATTATAAGTGTAAGGCAACCTTGTGAAGTGTACAGAGACGTATTTATGAATGAATTTGAAGTCAGGAAATGTTACCCGACGAGGACAGCAGTATTCGGTTTATTCTTGTTTCAGATGTCTTGACGGTGAAAATTAAAGAAAAATTTTTTTTTAATTCGCCGATTTACGATTGCGGATCTCTCGCTAGACGTGGCTTACAACAAAATGCATTTACAATGACACAAAATCGCGTGCGGGTGTTTACAAGTGTTGAAAATATAGGGTAGCTGGTTTCATCAGAGACATAATTGAAAAGGTTGTGTATCTTTATAATAAATGCTTCGACTTCAATAACAACTTGTAGAGAAAAGGTTTTTAAAGCATTTTTTTAATACATATAATAAAACTTTATTTTGTTTCTAGTTCCATATTTGATTCCAAATCATAAGTTACTTTCTGGACAGCTTTCGTATATTATCTGAAGGTGATAAATATTGATACACATATTTAACTTGGTATTCAATTTTCTAGAGTAACACTGAAGCTATTGGTACTGATCAATTATGGAATAAAACTCTCATGTTATCAAGCCCAAAGTATTACTGCAGGAGAAAAAGTCATGTAAAATGTACTTAAAAAGACCTAGAGGAATGTGACTTTATTTGAAATTCACCGTCACTGGCGGATGGAATATGATGGAATCTCATCATTAGACACAACAAAAAATTTATTTTATTAATAATATTAAGCTATCGCAATATAATTGTGAAATATCAGTGTATTGTCCTGTATATGCTAATTGATGAATTTTCCATTCATTCATTCGTCCATATTCATATTAATATCTTATAAAATATGAAATTTAGCTGTATAATGAAGTAGAAATATCCATGCAATTATTATATTTAATCCAAATTATAGTTAATGTCATGTTGATGTAACATATAACCAACATATTTTTGTTAGTTTCAGAAGATATATATCACTTTGATATCAAAGGATTTCATAGTCGGTTAGTGTGCATGGCATTAAAAAGTTTATTTTTGATATTTTTCAAACGTTCGGGTGAAATGTTTGTTATTGAAATTATCAAAGGTAGGCGCATTTACGTTTGAGGTGATTAAGATCTTTAATTATGCCTATGTAGGGCTCGAAATATACGCGATTGTCCAGCTATACGTCCCTTTCCTTCCTATATGCGTCCGAGCCGTCCCTCGCCTGTTTATGACACGACATACAGATATCTTTTCTGCTTATCATGATATACCTAACATCTGGTGGATATGACTAAAACGATAATAGTAAAACATGAGCGATAGATATACGTTGCAAAATGAAGTTGATGGCGATTGCGGGAATCGTGGGAGCAATATCTCGAGCGTCGGACTCGACTCAAACAATCAAACGGGGAGGCGAGCAGCGGTGATCACATCCGGTAAAGGTGCAAACTGTAACGACTGCACACAAGTCGAGAGCCTTTTCCCAGATTACTGGAGTAAAATAACGTCTGGATGTTATCGACTCTGTCGGAGCCAAAGCAGAATTTGTTTCTCAAAAATATAAGGGAGAAATTTAGAGAGAAAATATGATATTTCATTCCTGAAAATATGTGATTCCATAAATGAAATAATTACATTTTGCGGTTATGATGAAATATATACAACATAGCAATTCCCACTACTTTATTATTATTTCAGTGGAAAATGTGGTAAAATCAGTTTAAATATACTGTGTTGTTAGAGGAGGTACCAAAATATTTGGTTGTATTAGCCTAAACTAGTTCAATCCATTTGATCATGATGTTGAATTTATTTACAGCGGATTAATAATTTGCCAGAGTTCTGCTCTTTTTAAATATTACGTATTGCAAAGAAAATCAATTAATAAAGGAATTAAATTAAATTATATGCAATGTATAGGCGGGTCGCGGTGGTCTAGTTGGTAGAGCGTTGGACTACCGACCGGAGGGTCCCGGGTTTGATTCCCGGGCAAGGCACTCTGGGCACGTGCAGCTCCACCCAAGCTAGTTGATTTTTCGGGTACCAGATCTTCCTGGGAAACCATAACCGGCACAGGGAAAGGAACTGGCCCCCCTACCCTGATGTGTGAATATTCACACGCCGTCGGGCTTGGTACATGGGTGACCTCTACCATCACCTACTAAACCGACCTTTTGAGTTGATTACTGTGTTTATGGTTGGCAATGTATAGATAATAGTTAATATACCACAAAAATATGTACTGGAATTAACTGGAATAAATTGATGGACGTATTTTGCTTATGCTATCGTTGTTGATGCATGCAACTTTAATAGCGTATGAAGATTTTACATTTGAAATCGAACCAGTGTCTTATGATTTTTAAAAAGTAGTTTTTAAAAGTTTTCAAAGCATTATATTGTTTAATTTCCAAAAATTTAAAATATCTAAACCGAGGCATTGACTATGATTTGAAAGGTACAGCATTAACAATTTACAGAAATGCATAAACGAAAATGATTTCGTTTGATTTGTTATCCCCCCTTCTCATGACCTCTAATCCATTCCCATAATTGGTGGTGGTTAATTGAAAAAGAGAGGTCACCGAAAGCAAGCGCTAGAAACTGTGCGGACCGGGAGAGTGCTGGGGAAGCGTATCCTCATCTGTGGAAACCGAATCTACCAAAAAGGCAGTGCGAATAGCAAAGCTGTCAAAACCGCAGCGATCCATGCGTCACTCCAGCGTGTCGAGTGCCGTCAGTCTATCTCACCCTTTTGTGGTATTCGTCCCGGTGGACGGGCGGGATGTAGGATCCCGCTCGTTCTCTCTCGCTCTCCCGTTACCCACACCACTTCCCGACCCCACACCATTAGCCGTGAGGGTGACAACATTGGAGTGGTGTTAAGTGTTGCCTTCAAAAGTATTTCACGAAGAGAAACATTCCGGCGTGGAAGTACTTGAGGGTGCTGCTGCGGTACTATGCCCCCAAAATATATATCCCAGGGAGATTTCCCTCCGCGACACTCCCCTTTTTGCACTGCCTTTGCCCACCAACCTACGGCCACATTGCTCGCCTCTGCTTTCCCATTGCTTCCACCCCTCCTTGGCTGACTCCTTCCCCATGTGCCTCAAAATGGGACGTCAAAAATGGGAGAGGTAGTAACGTTGTTATATTCCCTTAAAATTGGAGTGGAGTTTGGAGGCCTTTGAAGGGTCCTTCTCTGCATTCACCCTCATTCTTCTCTCTCAAACTCGCTACCCTGAATGAGAAAAGAAGAAGAAAATAATTCAGACATCGTGATCAAAAATAAGGAGGAGAGAGAGAGACGAATGAGAATTGAAATGGAAATAAAGACAAGAGTAGGGAAGAGTTAAGGGAGGGTCGGCTTTGCAAGTAACCTCTCCCTTAGATGTTGCTCTATTTTGTTACTCTGCCTACACTTCCCTTTACCAGCGGCATTCCCGCATCTCTCCCCGCGGCGACCCAGTCACGTCTATGCTCTGCAGCTAGACGCACACGACCATGCACACGGCCGCAGGTCTGTCCCCACACATTTCTTCCGCCCATTCCGGAACACGCTAGTCTCGTTTTCCTCTCCCATGTACTCTACTCCAAGCACTTCCTCCCCGGCCCCCACGCTCCCATATCCCAACCATTCCCTCATCCCGCATCTTCTTTTACATTTGTCCCCACCCGCAATTTCTCCCTGCCATGTTCTTATGCTTCACATGTGCACCCGCAAACCACTTTGTCTTCTCCCCCACCACCGGCTTGCACTCCTGCCGTATTTCTTCCTTTCGCAGTTCCCTACCGATTTCATTCCCTTCCGCCACCCTCCAGTCTCTTTCCCCTTCCCACTCGACGCACCCCCCCCCACCCACCGCATGCCTGCTCATCTCCAATTGCGTTCTTGGGGGACGCAAGGGTTTTGATGTTGCGAAGGGGAGTTTTATAGACTTGAGCGATGGTAAAGTCGCTGTAAAGTTCCCCAAGAAAAGCAATAGAAATTTTAAGAGCCGCTGCACAATCAGTTTCTTAAAGAAAAATACTTTGGTCACTTATTAAAGTCCAGTAGAGGAAATTATTGTACGGTAATTATAATGTGTGTAATAAAATAGCTAAAGCAATAAATGTGATATGATTTGAAACTGTTTTTGCAATAATGATATATGAATCATATAATATAGAATATGAATGAATAGTCGATAACTTATGTTCCTTTAAAAGAGATTATCATCAATTCCGAGAGAACATCATTCTATGTATTAGAAGGAAATTGGAATGAAGATTAACGCAATAAATTTTACCAAACTCTGTTTAATATTGAGTAAGAGATGATACTCCCTTTTTTTATTACTTATTTTGCTTTCTTTCTTTCTTTATAACTTCTTTCATAAACCGTAAGAATTTTTTGTCTTGATTTGAAATATATATATATATATATATATATATATATATATATATATAATTCACTAAATAGTCATAGCAAACACAGAAACTAAAACATACTATTAAAACATACATAGTGTTAAAGAGGGAGTCACTAGTTCTCGAATTTTCGGTGGTGCAACCACCTTTCTCAAGAGGAATTAGGAACAGAACTCATAATTCCTCTTGAGAAAGGTGTCCATCTTTAATATGTTTTAGTTTCTGTGTTTGCTATGACTATTTAGTGAGTTTTATTGTGCACGTTCGTGGCTTTTCCAAGAAATTGAGTATGTATATATATATATATATATATATATATATATATATATATATATATATATATATATACACATACATACATTCAAATACGAAATCCCGCCATACGGCGCACAAATATTCATTCAAGCATAGAAATAGGTATAAGGAAAGGGGATAGGAAAACACATAAAAGGCGAACACAGGACATGTCCACATGTCCTGTGTTCGCTTTTTATGTGTTTTCCTATTCCCTTTCACCAATGTTTCATGCACAGTAGCGATTTCCCGGAGCAGTCAGTAGTTATCACTAAGTGTCATCGTAAATGGGTGCATTCCGCGCAATGATTTACCTTTATTGATTAATTTGTTCAGTTATATAGATCAAATCTATTCCATTTAAGGATAACAGAAATAATGATGAAAATTAGGAATCTTCTAAGTGTCAATTTTACTTTGGATTACAAATATGAATATTGCTTTTATTAAAGATATTGAAAGTAATAGATGATAAATACAGCTCTTATAATCCCAAATATTTGGAGTTATAATTCTACTACCTAACAATATTCAAATTCATCATTTTAAATAAACGTCTAATTTTATTTTATTGATCTTATAATAGAAACATAATGTAAAAAAAAGAATGTACCCCATAACTGTGTATTTTCTCTTACACGTTTTTCTCAATTTTTTCTGCCATTGATTTCCCGGAAAAATAATGAACTAATACATTTCAATTAACTTAAGAATAATTTATGGCCTATGTAAGTGTCAGAACGAAAATCTACGGACAAGGAATCCCACTTTAAGCAAACGATTTCACCACGCCAAAATTACTCCAAATTTTTTTTGAAAATTATTAAAATTTAGACGATTTGACGATTGAATGGCCAAAGAACTGATAAAAGACTAGTAAAAATTAAAAGGTGAGTCAATAGAAAGACATAAGTCAATGTGCTTTCATATTGTGGGAACTATCTGAGTTGACTGAATAGTATGAAAGCTAGTAGAATGCCTAAAGGAATAAAAATAAATAATATTATCGTATAGCGACTAGATAAGAGGAAACTAATGCTTTCAGTAATATTCAATACTTTCCTTTAGTGATAGAAGTTTTATTTATTTGAAGCAAAAAATTATATGCATATTACAAATGGTTGATGATAATAATGATGTTTTTAATTCAATCAATGACAGTCGATGACTCGTTTTTACTATTAAAAAGGTATATTTCCTTTATAATCTTCTGAAATAAATGATAGTTCTCTAAACTATTCTTTTTTGTTTAGACAATAGAATATATTTCTCGAAGTAAGTCTGTTAAATATATTACCGATTTTCGGAACTAAGCAATACGAATTGATTTTCATAATGCTAAAATCTTCATGTTTCATCATCATTGAGCCGCACATTCTGAATTACGCTTTTATCAAGTTGATATTACCAGAATATCTAATATTTTCATTTGTTTAGGCACCAACTCAAAAACTTTTATGTGTTTTTTATTTACTTTAAATTTGAAAATGTAATGTTGTTAGGTCAACAATTTATTCATAACAACGGTAAATATCATCGTTCATCATATCTCCATTTTGCTTATTAATATTTAACCAGGATTCAATATTGTAAAAGAAATAATATTGTATTTGCTTTAAAAACTTTTAATATTTACTTTTTATTAAAAAAAAGAGTCATACACGTATTAATCATTTCGTAGAAGAGGACTTATTTTCCCTTTAATTTTGCAATGAAACGTTTCTAATGTACTTTTTTGCGATAGTGGAAATTTTGTCCTAAATGTTGAGTATTCCTGAGTAATTTTTCAAAATATTACCTGCCTTGGTACAGTAATACAAAATAGCCCTGAAACAACTGTCGTATATTTTAGACCATTTGACCAACATAATTCCGTTGTAGAATCCAAAAAAAATATTCTTTTTTTCCTCTGTCATTATTGTCCAAACAACCAAATATAGATATATCTACTTAGAGTATATACTTCATGCAGTGGTTATCTTATTTACACAATGCTTTTATTACTGGAAGTTATTTTTTATTTTGGTAAAATTTGGATGCATAGTAGAATACCGTCGTTTTCACTCTAAAGATACTCTTACATAAGAATTTTTCGTTCCTAAAACATGACATTCCACCAATGGTGTTTATTGAGATTCCAAGTTCTCACAGCCCATCCACCTGCTTTGGTATTTCATTACACCAGTTTTAAATCTGTGTTAACTGTAAATTTAATAACGTAATTTTTTAAACCCTGTGAATTTTTATTGCGTATGATTAGTTACGCTGTTGAGGAACAGAAAGTGACAAGAGTTTGTTTTTAGGGACCCTTTTCTCATTTTATCAAAAAGACCATCCTTGCCAAATATACGAGCAGTCCACGACGGTATTAACGCAGATCGTTTACATAAGCAGGATTCAATACGTGCAAAAGGTCTCTCTCCATCTCTCCATATTCTGAAGTGGTCGTCCGAGAAAACACACGCTTTGGACCTGGCACCACAAAGTGAAGGGAAGAGAGGCATTACCAGGTGGAAGGAAGAGGGGAATCACAGAATAAACACGACGGAATAGGAAATATCCGAGATTATTTTTTATCATCACGTGCGAGCCATTTGCCTTCCCATAATATGAGAGCGAGTCTTAAAATTCGTTCCCTCTATGTGCATGTGGTGGAGGCGATCCCAGAATGCAAATATCTTGTGCTTCACCACGGTCGCCCAGCAAGCACCCTAAGTCCTCCTGCGGACATCTTTTTCCATCGCCCTATTCATTTATCCATTTCACCTACCCCCCTCTCTGCCCCATCCAACCTTCAGACACCTGCTCGCCCTTACATTTGCATCGCTCTCCCGTCTGGCTCCCCCAAATTCTTAGTACCCCCATTCTCCGCACCTACCTCCTTCCAAAATCCATCTAAAAACATACGTTCAGGCGTATCCCTAAAAAAATTTATGTTAGTTTTAACTCGGGAATACGTTTGGCTGGTTGAAAATTTCTTACCCCCCTCTTGAGTTCCACTCGCTTTGCCGTCACTTTCGCCTTGACGCCGTCCGAAAGATCCGCGTACGTTTGATGTTTCAATATTTTATACTCATGCTTAATTCCCCCGGCAGGATATCCCTTCCTTCCTTTTTCGATTTTAATTTGAATAAGCTAATACTATATACAGTCTAAACTGACTCCGACTCCGCTGCTGCGTCTGGATAGGTAGGAGAGCAAAATGTACTGAACTGGTCAATGACTTTGCTTACTGGAGGACAAATATGAGCTTCTCCTGGAACCTGAATTTCAGCACATTGCCAGCTACATCATATTGTAATGTTAATTTTATAAAAACTAATGTTAGTGGCTTTAAAATACTTTTAAAAAAGAAAAAATTGAAGATTTAGGGCGAAAAAATTGCTAAGTTGCAAATGAATTTGGTCAGTTGCTAAAAAAATATGTTGGAATTGATAGCCGAAGGTAATTATAATAGTAAATATACCTCAATCATCCATAGGAACTTCCAAATATTTTTCATACCGAGACATGATGCATGACATTTTTACTAAGAAAAATATCGACGCAAAAACCAAAATTGCGCAGTATTTCGTTAAACCTAGGCTTTTAGATATTATTAACGTATTTTGTTCGCTAGTAGCAGGTGGTGAGTTCTTCATTCATGTCTTTTAAAGTTATATTATAATAGTTTTAAATAATAGAGATAAATCCTGATAGTAATAACGTGTTCTTGTTATAATAGATTAAGTATCCCCTTTTTATGAACCATTCACTTTGGTTTGAAATAGAAATTACAACCCAACACAATATTATACTATTCTGTCAAAACATGTTATCTTGCAATTGCATAGCTGAGTTCTACAAATATATTGAAAACAATAAATTAATTCAGGGTAACACTTTTGGGTAAACTCTAGATTTTGCTCTTTCAAGGACGGTCGACATGTTCAATCCCATTGCAATTGCTCGTGTGAAAGAGTATGTAGGTAATTATACTAGGTATTTTCCTAGTCAGTTATCGTCATATCGAAATACATAGTCGGACACGTACAAAGTGTCATAGAAGTACATTTAGTGGCTAATGTATTTTGAATGTGGTAATTATTCTAAATGAGTGAATTTATAGTTAAACAAGCGAAACATCTCCAGTAAACATTTGAAGACAGCCCCTCAATCATTGATAGTTTGGTTTATATATACAGCGCCCGTCTGTAATACCCGCATGAAAATAATGGTGCCATTCCCACTTTTCCGTATTCCGAGCGCTCTTTAGATGTACACGTAGATTCCGCTCACCACCATATCCTCCTTACTGCGTCCTTTCCCGTTCCCCACCGTATTCTCTCGTGTTCGGCCCAATGTTCTTCACGCGCTGCCACTCCTCCACTCTCTACCCAATCTCCAGTGCCAGTGTTTGTCCAACTGCTCGAGTCCTTTTTGCTTTTCGGGGCTTCTCCAAACCTTGTTTGCATCCCCAGCTTCTTGCGATGCTAGAATTCCCTGTAGCCATCGGTGTATTTGCGGCGGCCGACTCCGCTACGTATGTCATCCAATCTAGAAATAAATCCCAGAAGGACGTGCGCGTAATCTGAAATAAATGGTATCACCCACATGTGAATGTATGCCCGTGTGTGTCGAAGCTGCGAGATCTAAGGACTGAATTTTATTCCTTAAAGTATTTATGTTTTATGACTTCATTGAACCATTTGCAGTACCTATTTCTTTTACAACTATTACAGTTTCGGCAATCGCACGACATATTAGCTCCAGTTCAAATCTTCTTTTGACCAAACTTCGGCCAGAGCTGATATTCCTACCGCAAATAGTGCGGTGTCCCGTATTTTATTACAGGCTCTAACTGGTTTTACGCATCAAAGGCGTAGAGAACTACTAATAGGAACTAAGGAAAAGATGTGAAGATATACCGTACTGGCTCTCTGCGATAGGGGAATTGTTATAACAACAAAGTTATAGTACTGTTTTCCGCGCTCCGTACACTTTAAATTCGTAAGCCACTTAAAATTCAATATGTTCCATTCAAATATTTCATTAATCAAAAGCTTTTGCTTCAGTCTTATGCCATGCACTTTGCTTATTTTCAGGACCTAGAGACTCATATACAATCTCCAACCAATTAAAACATTTCAATCGTAAATTAGTATCAGCATGCGCCGATCTAAATGAAGATGAAAACTACTTTTCTTTGTCTGCCTAATCATTCTCAATTTGACGATTTTCTCATTTGCATTTCAATTAAATTCCCGTATCCGTAGGTTAGTCCTTTTTTTGAATTATCAGGTGTTTTTTATACAAATACATACATAAATTTAGTAAGGAAAGACTTTGTATGTTGCACGCGTTTTAACAATGTATGATTAGTATTTCAAAGTTTTTGTACATTTGAGTCGTCGCTAAAGAGCTTTCATATATATATATATATATATATATATATATATATATATATATATATATATATATATATATATATATACATACACACACATATATATACCACAAACACAGTAATCAACGCGAAGGTCGGTTTAGTAGGTGATGGTAGAGCTCGCCCATGTACTAACCCCGACGGCGTGTAAATATTCACACATCATGGTAGGGGGGCCAGTTCCTTTCACAGTGCAGGTTATGGTTACCCAGTATGATCTGGTACCCGAAAATTCGCTTAACTTAGGTGGAGATGCAGGTGCCCAGAGTGCCTTGTCCTGGAATCGAACCCGGGTCCCTCCGGTCAGGGGTCCAATCCCTGCACTATCACGACCCACGCACACATACGCACACACATACACACACGAACACACACACACACACACACACACATATATATATATATATATGTATTTATTTATTTAAAGACAAATAGGGAAAGACGTGAAGAAACCCTGTGAGAGGGCCGAATACTTATACTTTCTTCAATATGAGAGTCCTTTTACGTTTTCTCTATTTACACTGCTTTTTTCTACTATACCTTCCGGTTATTTTATTGCTCTCATGAGTGATTCTACATCATCGATATGACAAGTTGTAGAAGTAATTTTCACTCCTTGCATACAACTACCTACTATTTTATTGTCACCCTCAAATATCAAGAAGGATGAATAGAGAGAGATAATTTCCTTATTTCCAAATAATCATTTTTTTATCTCTTGTTAATATTTTAATTGTTATAACAAAATGGGACTCATTCTAAGGCGTGGTAGCTTTCTGAATACTATAGCGGAAGAAAATGTAAAAAGGAAACATTATATAGGAAGAATTAGGGTGACTAAAGATAAACTATGAGAAACGAGTGAATTATTAAAAAGCTAGGAGAGAATGAAGAGACTGGCCGGAAACATAACTCCACATTTTGGAAACCTGGTGCAAATTTATTTTCATATTGAATATCTGTGTTAAAATAATTATTAAAAATTATTATCACCAGCAAGGCTTAGAACAAACGTACCCTGGAAACCATGTATACATTTAAATGTACATTCTACAACATCAAATTAACCGTTGGCCGACAATTTTAATAATTAGAAATAATATTACTGTAGCAGCAATTTAAATTGTTCATCTACACCTACATAATACTCCGAAAGCCGCCGCAAGGGCGTGTGGTGGGGGCATTGTTAAACCTATATGTTTTGAACAAAATTTGCAATGCTGGTAAGGTAATCGTAGTTAATGCAATCGTTTAGAGCAAGTCGATAGTTTTACATCCAACGTAAAGTCTCATAAAATGGCTCTCATTCTAATTATTATACTATGCCAGCTCTAATAATAGCAGAAAATTTCGGATTAATATTAAACGGTTTAATATGTAAATAATTTAATAATAAATAAAAAATCGTAAAATTGTCACTTAATATGATAAAGCGGAGAAAAAGAAATATTCAAGAGTAAGAAATTGGCAAAGTCACGTGACCATTGCGGTCTAAACCATTTAGAATATTAAATAAGTGGTTATCCCGCGTTTTCATACCAAGAAAAATAAGTTATGTATTAGCGCATTGGAACGCTAATTTCATGGTGGTTGATTCTACTAAGAAGTTCAGCATACATTTTTCCCGGGTAAAAAGCCATATTATTATGGATACAATGTATTTACACCCTTTTAAATTTATTAATATTCATGAAATACTTCAAATCTTAAAAATTATGTTATGGTCAAATCTCTTTTAATAGGTAAATTCTCGTTATAATTATTTATCTTTTTTTATTATTTAACTTATCAAATTTTCTGGAATCAATTTATTCTGATATACGAACGGGAGTTTGCAAACAAATAGTTTAAACCTTAAATTTGATTAACGGATAGATTATTAGTATGACAATTGCTTTGGAGCCATCACCCTGGCATTCACTTGAAAATATATCTTTAAGATTGAATACATGGGACACTGATGAAGATATAATTTTGTAATGGTAAAAACATAAGACTAGCTGTTGAGTTGAAGAAAGAAAAAGACACAATTAGTAATGATTGCTTCATGAAATGCCGAATAACAATGATTTTTAAAATGGGAAAAATTAAAAAAATCTACAACATACCTAAGGTTGATGGTATTCTTTCTGTAGGTCATAAATTCATGCATTCATCCCTCTTGGAAACAGCGTATTTTGGAGAATATTTAACGGAAAAAAATTTGAAACTCTTCCTTTCGCAGAGAAAATGCAAGGATATACTTGTTCATATGCAAAATAAAATATTCTTTCAAAGTTCATAATCTAATATATCGATGATTTTTTTAAAAAACCTAAAACATGTTTAATGTTTATCTAAATCATTCTTATTCAAAAATATTTTTGACTAGCTCAAATGCACCATAAATTTTTCTATGAAGTAACTCATACATTTGCGTGCATTTATTATGTGTCCGATAGCCGTATATTCATTTCATATAAAAAAGAGTTTCGCTTTTAAGCCATCACGATTAGTCCACTCAATTCATTTTCATGAATGAAGTATGGCAAATATCATAATGAATAATATGTTAAATGTAAACAGTAAAAATATACGGTTTGTCTATTCCCCGGCTGAAACCATATTTTGTTAAACATAACAAAGACCTTACAAATTAAAAATACTATATTCAGTGGAAACATTTACTCAAGTATTTTTTTAAATACTTAGGATAAACTATCAAAATAAGTTTATTGGAATTGATAGTAATTTTTACTCCTAAATACCATGGATATTTGCTCTGATGGGATCGATCTGTTTTAATGCTCATTTTTTTCTGTTTTATACAACATGTAGGCATACATTCGCTCGACTTCCACCCTCTTTCAATAAATTTTTCCCCATTAAATTCACATACGGATAAATTCAATCAGGTTGAGATCTACTTTGTGCAATGACTTTCAAATGACTGCTACTTTGTTTCGAGTAATATTACCTTATTCTTCGTGATCACACGTAATCAGATACAGTTGAATATATCATGCCTAGCATGTAAAGGATATACGATGTATAGGAGGTAAAGGATGTATGACTTAATCAGATACAGTTGAATATATCATACATAGGATGTGTGTCGGGTGATACAGTGTCCTGCATTATTTTAAATGTTATTAATCTACACAGATTTATATTTGTTCACAAGGTTTCTACAAAAATGCAATTGATGCAGTAAATTTACCGTAGTTGGCATCATTCATTTATTTTGTCTTTCCCAAAATCATATCACAAAGTGTAGGGCAATTTTCCCATTTCCATACGTGCAGCATAATGATGTACTATTCATTTATTCATTGATGCCGATTAGCATCATCTGTCCTCGCAGTAATTCAGGGCGCTCCAAATATGGCAAAAACTCATTCGATGATTTTTATGGTACTGCAAGAAAGGAGCAGTGCCATGATTATAGGGCTAATGCACTTCCAAAATATGTTCTTCTATCAAAGCGCGAGGGTTCCATTTCCCATTTTCTTCTTTTCGTCTCGTCCATCCGCTTTCCTTTGCCTTTCTGGATAACGATTTCAATGGAGCGAACGCCGCGGCATCGAAAAAAAGAAAGATGCGGTCCTCTTTCATGCCAACACCACCACCCTTCTTCCATCCCGTACCCCTCCACGCATCCCCAACCCAACAGCGGGGCGCGCAACCGCCCCTCGTCCCCACTCCAGCATAGCATTACTCTCCATCCCACCACCCACCAACGGCATTCTCACTCCTCTCCAGCTTCCCCCATCCGCCGCTCATAGCCACTCCTCTATCCTCCTTCTCCCTCGCTACTGTCGGTGTGCCTGGCCAGTAGCAGCGCACTCTCGATGCACGCGTTCGCTGCTTCATATCCTTCTACCCTCCGCTCATCTCCCATACCCCCACCTTACTCACTCGGATTGCTCCTGCAGTGATGGCGCCCATGGGTGCCGCCGACCGCACCCCTTCTCCTGCCGCCTGCACCAACCACCCTCCGGGACGTTCTCTCCGACGTGCGCGGACCCTTCCGTTCCCAACTGGTGATTAGCCGGAGTTCTCACGATGATACCGCACGTTCGGATCCCCAAGGTCTCGTTCCACTTTTCTTCATTTTGCCCAAACCTCTTGCACCCATAGCGAGTGCAATCCGCCCCCCTTCATCTGCACGGCTGAGTAACGCACTAATCACTCAACTGGCAGGGAGGACGAAGGAGGTTTGGCTGCAGGTCATCCGACATTCCTCGGGTCGTTCCGTCATCCGATTCTAATTTCTAGACCTTCGTCCGCCAAAGAGCCACCCGCTGAAGTCTCCCCTCCCTTCTGACTTGTCGCTTTTGCTTCATGAAAAGCCGACCTATAAATGAATTTTAAAGCGGGGAAAAAATAAAAATGCTGCAGAAAATATGAGGTAGGTGATATTCTTTCTGCAGGTCATAAGTTCATGCATTCATCTCATTTGGAAACAGCATATTTTACGGATAAAAATTTGAAACTGTTCCCTTTGCTGAGAGAATACAAGGATAGATTTGTTGATTTGCACAAGATAATATTCTTTCAAAATTCTTTATCTGATATATTGGTGAATTTTTCAATAAACATAAAACACGTTTTATGTTCATTTAAAATATGTTTTGACTAGCTTAAAAGTAACTACCTTTTTATGAAAAGCAACTCATATGTTTGCGTGCATTAATTATGAGTCCGTTAGCCGAATATTCTTTTTTTGCACAAAATGGGTTTTGCAAATGAGCCATCGCCATAAATCCAATCAATTATTTATCATGAATGAAGAATGTCGCAGTAATAGGACAAATTTTGTTTGCAAACGTTGAAAATGTAAGATATGTCTTGATTCATTGATACCATGGTCTCTGATGGGATCGGAGCAGGAGCTGTTATGATACTTTAGGATGGGTTAAGATTTGGTAGAAGGAAATAAAAGGAGTTTAGAAGATAAGGATCAAACATGATGGAAACAAGGGCCTTCGATGGAATAGGGCTGGTCATAAAGATGCAGATGGAATCAGCAGGGAAAGAGTAGGGGATCGGGATGGTTCGGTGGCTAACGTACGGGCTTCCCACCGAGAGGGCTCGGGTTCGAATCCCGGCGGCGACAGATATATTTCATTGGTATCCCGATCCCTACTTGAGGTGCTTTGTGGAGGGCACTTTGAGTGAGTACGCCGTCCGTCGGATGGGACGTTAAGCTGCGGACCCCTTGGCGCCTTTCGTTAAGAGCTGACTAATGAAAAGACCGGGTTTCTCTCCACCCTTCATCCTTTCCCATCCATCCCTAATGGCGCAAATGACCTGAGCTGTCGGTCGCCTCCCCAACAATACTACTACTTGAAGCCTGTAGTAGAGGGGAGAATGTTAGGCAATCGAGGAAAGGGCAGGAGCAAGATATCGATATCGGAGAGCATGAAGGGCGGAAGGAAATACATAGAGATGAAGGACTTGATGTTAAGTAGGTGGCTGGATTGTGTTTTGTTAAGAGTAACAAATTATTTATTTGGTAATTGTATCCACCCAAAAACTACCTTAACCGGTAGATTACCTAATAATAATAGTACCCAATAAAGATATTTTTTGCATTAATAATTAGTCCTGAAACACGGTTAAATTTAGCCAATTGCAGGCGTTCTGTAGGACCTAAACCTACCTCGTATCATGCAGGGTTTTGTTACTATTTTTTAATATTTTTTGATGGATATGTACTGTGTTTCACCACTCACAGTATCATGACTGCAATTTCATGGAACACTTTCACCTATAATTACGTACTGGTGAAAACTATATGCCTCTTTTGCTATTTTCCTTATGGGATAAGAGGAGTAAAAATATAATTATGATAAATCTTCAAACTCTTTAGCGAATATCGAGCAGACTAAAAGTATATAGCAAACATATTTTTCTATTTATATTTTATATATAGCAAAAATTATTTTCAAACATGATTTTATAATAATTCTCAGTGTATGTTTGAGAATGAAAACAAGTAAATCAAGTATTTTTAAAATTTAATTGATTCCCCTGGAACACATTTGAACATTTATATAAACATTCATTTTAAATCATATCTTAGAATAAAACGTTATCAGAATATGTATTCAATGGTTTATTGCTCAACTTTGTGGAAGTTCATGTTCATTTAAGAAGGAATACAATGTATTTTTCTACTGTTTTTTTATTTTGGTACTGCTACTTTCAACGCTTAGGCGTCAACATCAGGAACTGATCATCATACCTGACGCCTAAGCGTTGAACTAGTAGTACCAAAATAGAGAATAGTGGAAAACACATTGTGCTATTCATTTAATTAACGATATTAGCGTAAAAATGATATTTTTCATCATATTGTGCGTATATGTTGTCCACTGGATTTTACCGTGCAAGTCTTCTTCATATGTATTTAATCTTCTTGTTTCGTCTTTAATGTCAAACCAAGGAAATACGCTCCCTCTTCTTATGATAACTTTAATAGTTGTAAGTAATCTGTGTCAACAAATACGCCTAATTGGTTTCTTTTATATGAAGGAAAATCTTTGAGAACCGGAGTACTGTTTTTTTTAAGTACACAAAAAAATACGTATAAAGACATGTTATTTAAGTTTTAAGGAAGAAAACAGTCCTCCGCTGTAGAAATCAGTAATAAAATATCATTACAGAAACGCCTTAAAAAGAACCAATATTGTATTTAGTTTAAATTCCAAATCTGTCTGTAGATTTTTTTCTCTCTAAAGCTCGAGCATTAAGGTATCGAACAGAAAACATAAAATACTCTATTCAATGGTGGATCCGAAGAAGAAAATTGATTTATCTCAGAAAGACGTCCTTTGACCTTTGTAATTTTAGTAGGTTATCAGCGTGACCCTTTTCAAAATCAGGGTGTAAAATAGCATTTCATTTCACTCCTGCCTCTGCTACCTAACCCTACCAGCCCATCATCATTCTCGCCCATTCCCTTTTCAAGAGTTCCCGCACACCCACTCCTGTCGCATCCGCTCTCTCCCAAAAACCCGTTCACTCTTCCTGCCACTCCTGACCCCCCTTTTTCCCCGACTGCCCATCATCTACGTGCACTACTTCCCTCTATTTTTCCGCTAAATTCGCTTCGCACTGGGCTCTCTATCTCATCTCCTTAGATGCAGTTTTCCCCAGTTTTTCGCTTACATTTAGTATTCAGAATAGTAAAAGTGACTAAATTGATCGACAGTATTCGGTCCCCAATTTTTAAGAAAAGTTTTAGCACGGTATACGGGCTACGTCTGGTGTGTTGAAACTTAAATGCCTGACTATAAATTTAAACATCGTTTTAAACATACTCTTCCAGGATTGCGTACGTGATGAATTTACCTACATGTTGATAGGAAAAATTTATCTGATGCTTTTTGTAAGTTCTTATGTAAATACAGGCATGGCCTTTCATTTTGCGAAAAGTTAACCAATGACTTTTATTACGCATTAGTTTTTATATTTTCTTTTTTATTATATACTTTAAAATAATTTTTGATTTTTCGGATATATTCCCTAAAATTTATTTTATAATTATTAAATATATATTAAAATTTCTCATGGTTTAATATATATTTGTGAGATTCTTCAGATTAAATTTTTAATAAAATAATTTCTAATTCTATCCAAAATTACTAAATTATTTCTTGAATATGCTGTCAATAGTTAATCCCGTAATAAAGGTCATAAATCCTGGCCATTGAATTAATTTAATTAACCCAACATATGTATTGCCTTTTCCATATATTCTTTATGTCTTCAATTACCTCTTGCAATATGCTTCTCCACATAAGCGAGTATAATCTACGGACTCATTGTCAATTAATAGGTTGATATTTAAAACACTTCTCTTAAAAGGCACCAACCCCTTAAGTTGCCAGCCAAATTGTATTTAGTTTGAAATTTAATGTCTGATATTTTTTCTTTACAGTATTTAAAAATGTGCTGTCGTTCATTCCTCTAATACACAGCATATCGCTTCCAATACACAATTCTCGGCGTTCGTGGCTCATAGCTATACCGAGCGTTGTCCACCGAGGGTGGGTTATGTGACCTGAGGTTTTACATTTTGTTGCAGTCCCTTCCGTATTTGTTCATGAAATAATACAGGGTTTCACTTATGTTTGTTCGACAAACAACATAAGAATGCGTAACTGTTTTGGTTTTGTCACAAGAAAGGCAGGAAAAGTGTCTAGTGTCATCTTTTTCATGTCATATTTTCGGGTTTTATTCCCTTTCAGATCCCTTTCTTTCTTTGCATTTCCTTTTGTGTAGCTTGACTTTCTTTCGCTGGTTTCAGTCGCTGTGGCTTGTGATGCGATAGGACTTTCACAAATATTCTCTCACGGCAAAACATATAATTGTCGTCATGATTCTTGTTACATCTCCGGTTTTACCGATTCGACCATAATTTGCGACATATTAATGGTAGATGACAGTTTTGAAATCTGATGACAGTTTTCAATAAGCGTCCATAAAAAATTATACTTCCATGTATTTCATGTGATAAACTTAACCAAAATGTTTTCAGTATCTTGTTGCTAAAATTGTTTTTCTTTTCCATAGGTTGCATTTAATGATAAAGTTCTCGAAAAACTGTTGTTCATACAGGGCTTGTTTTGAGGATACTGGGAAAAGTTTCCGAAAAGTTGATTTATTTCCGATATTGCTACAATGCCTCAAATGTTTTCAAAGTACATCCCCTGAGCGTCGATACACTTTAGCAAGTGGCTTTTCCACAACTCGAAGGCGGTATGCCTGTGGATTCCGAAAGGTCCTTAAGGATACGCGTGCACGTTTCTTTAACGGCCCTTAGGGTCCAATGGTCGTGTCCTTTGAGGGAGAATTTTACTTCTTGGAATAGAAAATAGTCTGATGGTGCCAAGTTGGGACTGTTAGGGGGTTAGGGTATCATCGCATCACGTTGCAGAATATCTTCGCAAGCAGTTGCTCGAATCTGCTTTTCTTCGTCCGTCAAGATCTACGGGACAAGTTTGGCGTAGTTTAGTATCTTTTGCATCGCTAAGTGTTTAATGATCTACACTGTCATTTTATCAATGCCAATACGATCTACTCTCATGCGCATACTTAACCGACTGTCTACATGCAACACTTCACGAATAAGTTACACCTTGTTGTCGGCTCTTCATTCCGATGGTCGTACAGCGCGGGACTCGTCCTTCGTACTTTCTCGACCATATTTGAAGAGCTTTTACCAGTTAATAACTGCAGTCTCTCACATGCTTTTATCCTTGAACAGTTGAAAAATCATGCATAAGGTCTCCATAGCCGATGCCTCTAGTCCAACACAATATTTCGTTTTGTACCGCCGTTCAATATTTTACTGCATTTTGCGATTAAACCAAGTCACTCGGCAGGAGTCCACTAAAACCCCGATTTGTCGTAAACTAACGCTCGCAGGCGATTGGTACTTGGTGTGTGATAAAGGAAAAATCCTCCACCACCGAGCCTGCGTGGTGCGAGCGTGTTGTGAGTGTGTTGCAACGTAGAGTCACGTTAGGAAAGAATCGTTACTGATACTTTTTATACAATCTTGTATATACATAAACTTTGACACATCATTTAACGGAAGGAGAATGTTACCTCTTAGTTTTGTACTACAAATGTAAATTTTTCTTAAGATTAAGCTCAGCAATAGTTAGCTATTAAGGTGCGGTTTGATTCATGAAATATTTCAACTAAAAAGTTAATCGTTTTTTTAGTAACTATAGAAGAAGAATTGAGTTCTTAAATATAGATATCGGTTAATGTTTAATATTATTGATTTTTCAGTCCCTTGTAAAACCAGCAAAGAGCAATGTCCTTTGCAATAACGGAAAACATTGAAAGACGTTATTTTTCACGAAACGCTTGTCTCCGTTTTGGAAATTCATTGTTCGCTAATAAATTTCAAATTAAGGCGTATAGGCTCACATATAGCATAACACTGTTAGGACGCTACCGCAACTCTTTCATTAACAGAGTATTTACGTGGATTATTTACCTGATTAAAATTTATCTCATGACTTTTGTTTCTCGCTGATAATTACCTAATATCAATATGTTTGCCGATCCTTACTTCTGAGTTGAGCTTTCATAGGCATCGCACTTGGTGTCGAGATGCATATCAAAAAAGTCACAATTGGTGTGATCTCGTTTGTTAGTAGATTTCTATTACATTTTAATAAAACTGGTACTTACTTTTTGAGATTCTGTCTGGCGCACGACATATATAACCTGAAGCTGCATACTCAAAAATCGACTGTACTGGGAGAATGCCTCGGCCACTTCTCATGTATAACTCAGACCCAATGCTTGGCCTGCCAAATTAGTGAACTCAAGCACACCCTCTCGATCCGGTTTATAATTCCTAGGAAACCGGGCTTGTTACATGCTTAATTTTTTGTGGCAACCCACGCCATTTTCCCCTCATCTCTGAGATCCGCCTCACAGCAAAGATTTGGTTATAAAAGATCCCCTGCCCCTCTCGTCGATAACCCAACCACGAACACCAAAGAGTCTTGATCCACCACTTCCCTTCGCTCTCACCCGCTTCCACTGATATCTCCTCCGCCTCTTTTGTCCCACATTTTCCCCCGTAACGTGATCGCATCCCATTATGGCCGAGCCCAGAGAAGAGACTCTCACCTGTAACTTCCTCGAGGTGGCCCCAGACACCAATCCTCCCCCTCTCTCACCATCCGCCCTCGCCAACCCTCCCAAGAGGTTGCCCTCTTTCGCTCCCGAGAGTCCATTCTGCCCAGCAGTAGAGAGACCTGGATTTTTTCAACCTCCTTCTATTCTACCATTCCCTTCCAAACTCACATTCTTCCCTCCCCGGCCCCCACCACCGGCTCACCCGCAAAACCCTTCTCACTTCCTTTCTCCTCTTGGGCGGCCCCTGTGCGTGTGGACCAAGGTAGCGGGGTCGCCTCCATTGTGAGCAGAGGCGATTATTTGCCCAAGAACCCCAGGCCGAGTCCTTCCCACGCCCCTTCTCCACGCCTCGGCGCACTTCCTTCACGAGCCAACCTCAGAAACGTACCCTCAACTCTCTTTCTCTTTGTCAATCTCTCATTCGCTATCCTTTTATCTCTCATTTCCTTCTCTCTCTCTCTTTACCGTCTCTATCCTTTCTCCTCTTTCATTCCCTTTTCTATCTCTCCTCCCCTTTCTCTTTCTTCCCCGAATGGCTGAATCGGGTTAACAAATCTCCTGAAGTTACTCCTTTCCGGACAAAAATTGTCAATACACAATTTTTTTCTGCTCCTTGCCACAGGTCCCACGTGTCTCTTTGTGAGCTTCTCACCTTTGCCTTTCTTGTTGCCCCGTATCCCCTCCAGCCTTTGTGCCATTTTAAAAGTCGGTGCTTAGAAAATTCGCGACCCTTTTTATCCTTTTGTGCTAGGTATTCTTGGAAGTTGTTGATTAGGTGAGAGGCGGTGACTATGTCAAAAAAAGTTGCCCTCGGGGAAAAGCAGAGAAATGGCCGAGCTATGAAAAACTGAAAAGGCACCCTATATCGAAAAAACGTCAGGTATATATACGGCTTTTCTAGAGAGAAGTTTCATTCCCAGATTTGAGTTGAATCGATATAGATTATTGTACTCGTATATTGATATGCCACCACTTTTTCATCATACTTTAAGCTGTATAAATGAGTCCAAAATGAGTTGAATGACCATTTGTTTTTGGTACTGGACTGGGTTAGCATTTATTTCCGTGCTAATGCATGTATTATTATACGAAGTATTCTATGTTCCCAAGATTATTTTTGTTTTTTATTTTTGTATCACTAAGATTAATATCATTTGCCTAATGCATAGTCAATGAGCTGCTCTTCATTCTTTTGACTAAGTAAATAAATACTGCAATAAACAACGTGAAAAATGGAAAAGAAAGGTAAAAAAAATTCAGATGGGCAGGTTTACATTATTCCGTGTTAAACCGATGCCTACTTCGGATATTATGTGGAGAGCATCTGAAGTGGAGTAAGCGGTCCGTTGGATGGGTCGTTTAATTTTGAGCTCATAGGCACTTTTCGTTAATAGTAAGCTGATTCCGGCGACGGGATTCTCTCCACCTTTCCTAGAAAATCCTACCCCCGCTAAATTAACCACCGAACTTTGAGTAAGGGCATAATTACCGCAGGTTTTCCCTGCCGCACCTACACACTTCTACTTATATAATTAACACACTTGCTGTTACTCATAACAGTATATATCTGGGTAAAAGTGGTTCAATAAACCACAATTCAAGTAGTTATTAAACTCAAATTATAAGTCAGTGTATTTCCTTCTTTAAAAATTTGAAGATATTAAAATTTCTGATTCGCTGGCAATAGGCCTTAAAACTAGTCCTGGTAATGAGTATTTCAATACGAATATATGTCTAATGTTTTTTCATTCCATTGGCCACCAATCAGTTTTTAGTTCACGTTAAGTGATTTTGATTCACACACCATTTTGATTCCCACCCATCCAGTTAATATATTTTTAAATACATACTAATGTTCGTGATCTATTCTATTTTTGAGTGGGAACTATTCCGCAACAGAATTACAGTAGTCAATCTGTGAGGTCCAACCTCTTCATCATATATTATTAAAAACTTAATTATTTAACGTAAAAAAATATACGACTCCAAAAATTTGAACACTAGGATTAGATTCGCTTTCCTCGTCCAACAGACTCAATTATCTACGTTTTAATACTCCCTTTCATCCTTAGAGTGCAGTGGGATGGAGAATGAATAATGATATAAAACATACATCCTGTACAATCCCTTCAACGTTTTCTTTGAAACGAAATAAGTCTGTTGTGGAAGTGAGTACGGATATATAGGCTAATAGCTTTGTTAACCCGATTTCCAAACTGCATACTTTGAGTAAGACTTGTCTCACCAATAGAATATTCTGTCACAGAAGCAGTTTTACCCTTTCATTGGTTGTTTTAATTCTTTGCTAATGAAATAACTCTTGTTTTATGCTAAATTCTCCTTTAACCATACTCCATTTAACAGACTTGGAGGAGTCTTTATCTCATGTATAGTTTCTTCTTTCGATTTTGCTATTGATTCCATGCTACGTACGTATTTTTCCTTCCTCTACCCCATCGCATTGTGACATGTAAACAATTCCTTCCAGTTCAGAATTAAAAGTTAAATTGGCCAATTCCAGAGTAAATATCAGCGTCCGATTCTAAGTCACCTTGACTCAACAGATACGGCTATTTCAAAGTAATATGTGCGTCGTGCCATCAATGAACATGTTTAAATCTGTCAATATGAACGAGAATATTTATAGAAAGTTCGTACTTTTCTTCTCTTCTGGACTCTTTGAATGGATCAACACGTTCAATTGAACCGTATTGATTAATTGATAAGAACTGATATAACTGGAAAATATCATTAAAAAATTTTCAGTACAGCTGTCTGATTCCACTATAGCTATCTTTCAAATATTTCATGTAATGTAGAAAGATATATCATGATTTATAAGACATAAATATATACCACTCAACCAAACCCTTAACAACAATCATATTTAACAGTATGAGTACTGTAAAGTTTAATGTAGTTATCTAAGATCACATAACAGTAGATATATACGCTATAATTAAAAGTCATCCCGATATATTCAGCCTGGAGGCCTTTAAACATTAAATAATTACTGAGTTATTTCTATAAGAAATATGTTATTGGTTTTCTTTTCTATAGAGAAACGTTAAGTCCTCTTCTATTAACTTCCGCTTTCTTGGTTGAGTACTTTCAATTCCTTGAGGCGAACATAAGAATTCAGCTATGAATATGTTTGTAAGGTTTCATTTTCTATTTCATCTTAGCGTTGCAATTCTACCTAAATGCAAGTACTGCTACATAACTTGACACGAAAATTACTCTGACGTCATAACTCAGAGAGGTATTCCTGTATTCTACAAATATATTCGTCGAGCACTTGCAGCAGATCCTTGGTTCGATCTGGTTAAAATGCGTACTGCAAAGGAAATTCTTTTTTTATGCAATATGAATTTGCAGTAAGGGAGAGTTCTTTTATCCTAAGTAGTCAGATACAAAAATTTTGAGGTGAAAGTTGGGGCTCATTTATCAAGAATATATTTTTTATCTTTTCTTAGATTCCCTCCGTGTTTATAATATACATAAAATATAATTAATTTCATTGTAAATAAAATAAATTCATGTAAACTTTAAACATTTTCAAATATTTCTTTAAATTCCTAGTTCAAATTTAAAACTAATTTCATTCGACCGCTTGGATAGGTACTGCTATCATATCATTCTTATTACTCATAGTATTATGGATGCAAGTTCAATTTTCGTTGTCGGAATTTTACAACTATGTCTCACGAAAAAGGAGTACCGGGAAAGGCACTTTAATTTACAAATGGAATGCATCTCGCCATTAATGATCTCCACTTCACCTTCACAGGGAGCCTGTCACAACTGAGTGAGCATCACTATAGGCGGGTTTGAAGCTGTGACTGCAGTCGCGAGGTATCGCTCCCCTTGCCACGCAACAATGGCTTGCTGAGCAGATCCGCTTCTCCTACACCGCCGAGTCAACCCTTCCCAGACTCAAGATGAAGGCCGCCATCTACTTCCTTTGTATGGCGCTTCTCAACGGGCAAGGTAAGGCATAGTCTTTTTTAACAGCTGCTTGCATTTTCTTCGGGAATTTATTAATTTTTTCCTAGCTTTAAACTTACTTCAAACTTTATTTATTATTCGTTTTATGATATTATTTAGGTGAATTCATACACATGAATATTTTAAAGAAATATGTGTACACGTAATATAAATGTTCATACATGCATAGGTTTTGCATTATTAGAGCGACCATCTCACGATACAGAAGTACATTTGAGTAAGATTAAGTACGAATCAAGCAGTGATATCCGCTGTAAATACACTTCAATGATTTGAGAAATGATGTAATGTAAAGGAACAACAAATTCAAATGTATTCTCAAGCAGAATGCATCAACAGATGAATTGTAAAATTATAGCGAAAAGGCGGCTAAGTTATTTGAGCAAAGTATCAATTGGATTAACTAAATTTGGCCTCTATTGTGGTGAACAAAATTTAGACAAGGAACAAGTTTCTTCTTCCCATTGTGACGGAAGTACGCGCAGTTATCGTCTCTCTCACATTAACTAATATGGATTCCTGAATATGTAGAATCCTGCCGATCTACCGTCTCTTCGATAATTATATCACTTAAATCCTTACTAATTGGAACTTTAGTAGTTTGATCATTAAGCGTCGGGTACTCCTTTCCAAGAAGAAATTCATTCCGAATATCTTCCTGATAATGAAGTAGTTTTCCTTTAATAGGGAAACTATCAAAGTCGACTGTGATACGGCTCGACTAAGGATTAAGCGCTTAAGTATCGAGACCAGGTTTTGGAGGGTGTGGTGGCGAAAGATGAGGCTTTTCTTTTTGCCGAGGCGTTGTAATCGAGTGGAGTGGCTTATGCGTGGCTGATTCACGGGAAAGCAAAGCTTTTTCTTCTCAGGGAAGTGGGTTTTGTTTGAGACAAGGGAAGGGAAGGCGGCAGGATCTTGTGTTTTCGATGGCGAGCTGAGAAAAGGAGGGGGTTGAAAGAGGGGAGGAGGACTCATAGCAATGATGAAGGTTCACGGGGGTGATGTAGTTAGTGGCGTGGAGGAGAAGGGGGCGTGGGGATAGAAGGACGGGAGGAGAAGGGGTTTGGCGGAGAGGGTGATGGTGGAAAGTGGAGTTTGGGAGCGATTGTAGGAGACCAGGGCTTAATTTCTTAGGAGGGAATGGGAACGCCAAACAAGGGGATCGATCGCCAGGTTCAATCGCTTTTGATATACGCGTTTATGCATCCCCTCAAAAGATATTGGTCGATTACCAGATGGGAAATGAAAATAGGAAAGCGATTCGGGAGTAATGCAAATTTAAAACCGTTTAGCATGAATTTGGTCCTCAGTGTTTGTTCCTCGTGACGGCGGCTGGTTTCTAATATTTAGTTATTCACGATCAATTTTTACTTATTATTTTATTCTACGATTTGATTTGTTTCCAATTTTCCATAAATACTCTGAAAACGCTACAATGTTTAAAAATTATTTGAAATTACTGACGAATGTCATAAAAAATCTGTCTTCATCGAAAAACGCTTTATCATAACTATTTCCAATAATGGATGAAATTTAATGGAGTTACATTCCTGCAATCTATAATTTAATGAGGAATTTCAACGATTCTGTTTTCAAATTTTGCCTCACTGATTGATTTATCCCGCTATCGTGACTTAATTTGTGAATTTGGCCATTCGTTCTTCCGTGAATGAATTTGAATCGACCAGAAAAATGAATAAAGTCGGAAAAGTGAGACATAAAATGCCGCTCATTCAGCCTCGTATCTCTTTGCATAGCATGAGAAAACTCCGCTGACATTGGGCGCAACTAAATTCGGTATGGCTACGATAAGAAACAGGCCCGTTGGTGATGGGGTGAAAAAAAATATTTAAATCGGTAGAGTGACGTGAAGGAGCGATGTTTACAGACTTTTACGGTTGAAAGTTCCCCAGAGTGGGAAGAGGAGGGCGGAAGGGTGTGGGGCGAAGATCCTTCTAAGATGATAATGTGGGATAGGAGAAACGTACTTGTAGAGTACTCTGGGCCTAATATTATATTCATCGGCTGTATCGCAGTTTGAAACGTTCTAACGGGTGATTTTGGCCGTGTTGCTGCCGGCGATAGGTCCTTGCACACGGGTGCGGGAGGCAACGGGACCGAGAGGGGTGGGTTAGCGGCCGTGGGGTGGGTAGCGGCGGGTGCCACGACACGACACGTCTGCTTGAAGGAAAGCGTTGCAGAATGGAGTTGGAAGGGATGGTGAGTAGAAACGGAGACGAGAAGGCAGCCGAGTGAGTGTCAAGGGAGAGAGTTTAATTTTCGGTTGGGCATTATTTTTCGGGCCGGTGTGGAAGGACGGGACCTTAGTACTGCGGTAGTTAATGTACGGCAGCAAGTGAATGCATGTTCACGCTATTGGAGATGTCAGAGTTAGGCGCGGCTGAGTTTGTACCGTAGTGGAAACACGGTTGTCATTCACAACAGATAGGAGCGTGAGGTGTGTGGAATGGGAGCTGGGTTAGAAGGTGCTTATTGTGTGCGCCATCAGCTGTATGAATTTTCTTGTTCCCGTACCATGGTTGGAGGCAAATGCGATTCATGAAATGCCAAGGCATCGTGCAGAAATGCGTTTTGCAGTAACAATTCCTTCCCTACAATTTGAAACAAATTTTAGCAGAATGCATGAATATTAATCATCCTCTCAAGTATTTTTTTTCTCTTTACGCTCTTACTTTACTCTTCCGCACTCTTAGCAATGAATGAAAGTATCCACTTTAAATAACCATCAGAAAAAACTGGTTAATTTGTTGAAAAAAATATGAATGAGTTCAATGCAGATATTTTTGTGCCATTATAATTAGCAAGAGATGGGAATTCAGGAATTTTTATCGGTTTTCCCCCCGGGCCAGGTTGATGAAGTGCACCGACGTTTCGAAGGCTGACTCTGCCATCGTCTTCAGGGTGAAGTAACCTGAGATCCTTCAAGATATAGTATGGGAAATTAAAGTACTTTTGTAAACACGTGGATCTACGCAAAACTTTCAATGCTTTATGATTGAAATTATGTTTACATTCTTGAATATTTTGTTTATAAAATTAAAAATCTCATTTTAACAGTATTATCAAATGATCTTTCCTTTACATGAAAAAGCATTACTAGTGTTTTTTAAGATTAACGCTGCTAATGATCCATTCATTTTTCGCGTTTCTTTCTTTTTCATTAAATCAGTAAATTCTGAATAAGCGTAATAAATGTTTAAGTGGCCTGAGCTAAAAGACTAGAAGTGCGTATAAATTAGTGTTGATATTTTAATTATAAATTGATATCATCGAAAATAAATATGTTCGACTGTGTATTCCAAGGGATGAAATTTTTACATCCTTTTTCTCAGGTCAAAGGCTTTCTGCATTCTTGTTTGTATTATCTCACCCCGTTGTTCATATCTACAATTATAATGGAAGATGTTAAAATGTTGAAAAAGCAGTGATCCTATCAATCTCAATATTCATAACAAACAACAATATTTCCCAACTCACATTGCAATTATCTTAATCAAAACATACGCAGTACGGCATTCACTCTAACTTAAACTAGAATTACTAAGCCAAATTTGCAATTTCCACCACGAAGACAAGCTTAGTCGCGGACTAATTCCATACCGCAGGATGCATTTTATTGACTGTGAAACCAAGATTAAATGGAAATCTATTCATTTAAATAGGATATTATTGCTTTTTAAAAGTTTAAATTGGCCTTAAAATTAATGGTCTTGATCTGGATGATATGCATTTTTAACATTAATTGAAAACAACTTCTTTTATGACTTTGAAGCTAGAATACTTCATATAGATCCATTTGAAACTACACTTGGTCTAGAAAAGTTTAAAATTGGACTCTGAATATGAGCTTTCCAGCCGTTTACGCCTCGTTCCTTTTTCTCGCTAGCCTCTTCTTCCAGAATCCCACACTTCACTTTCTTTTATCTGCTTGGTTCATTTCACTCCTATTTTTCCTTTATATTCCCTTTAGTCTACTGTTTCTTCCTTATTGTTTAAGGTACAGTTAGAGTTACAGTTACCCTAGGGTACAATATAGGATGATTTTACAGGTATCTATTCTTTCTACATTTTAAATAATGGGTTAATGGCTACATGTTATTTTGTTTCCCTATAACTTACCTTCCTTGCCCGTATTTTACTTCAGTCGATAGATTTTTGCCCTTCTTTCGATGCTGATTTTTTCTGCTACGGCTACAAATAATTTATTCCTTATTTCCAGTATTAGCTTCCGTAGTGACTTGCTGGCGTTATCGTCTCGTCTCTTTTGGAAAACCGTTATTTTGATTTTTATGCACATAAATTAATCTTTCTCCATTATCTTTTCCTCGGAGGAAACATTCTCAACCAATTTTTTTTCTTCGCTTCCAATATTGCCACGTCATCAGCAAAGGATAACGTGCCATTCATTTCTCGGTACACATGAATCCCTGCGTTCAATTATCTCTTTAATTATTTTTAGTTGTTCATCAAAATGCTTATGATTTTGCGTATAAAAATGTATTTTTGTCTTCCTTTTTTAATATTGATTTTACAATATTGTATACGACAATTTTCGGCTATGCAGTTGTGAACACTACTAAATACTTTTTCTTCGAGTTTCTTCAGGTTCCTTTTTTAGAGCTCTGCAGGTTCAATTTCCTTACGTTTATCTCATGCCGTTGAAGCCAAAGTTATCAGATATGAAATTCTACAACAACAAATGCAATATGCGTTGACTATCGACTCATCACGGTTAATTCCAGTAGTGAGAATAATTTAAACCCAACATCTTCGACATTATATTGTTGTAATATACTTTATCGTACCTATGTTTTCAAAACCCAAACACTTTTACTGAAAATAATTTCCGGGAATAATTTCACTTTCTTTCCAAATTATAACAAATAGTTCTCTTTAAGTTTTCCAGTCAGAGATGAAAGTTAAATCTTATTTTAATTTTTTAGCTATATTTTTTTAAAAGGCCAGGTTTTTTATAAATGGCAGTTTTCCCCCTCTATTGTTGGTTTAATATATCGCATAAATTCCATTAAAATATAGCAATCGTATGATTTTCGAATGACAACAAGGCATCGAAAATGATAGAGTAATTGTTTCATTTGATTATCGAATTTAAATATTGTATATTTACTTCACCCACTTGTATAATTAATATTAATTGATCAAAGGCACGACACAAAGCTTTTTTTGGAGTAAATTAACCTGCAGTGAACTTCATCTCATCATGCATCAAAAACCAATTTAGAACAATGTCGCTTTATTATGATTATTTATGACTTGGGTTTCCAATTTACCAAAGGAAAAGTACGTAATTACCGATATCGTTTTCGTTCATTAAATTTGATTTATATCATTTTGATAATTAATTTATCTATTTTTACTTATAACCATATATTGTAATTAAAAAATAAATTTAAAATCACAGCATACTTTCAAATTCCATTAAGAAACTTAGAGCAGTTGTGTAATTTATTTTCATGGACATATCGCTGCGTCAAAGGCATCTACAGTAAACGTAAAGCTGTTGCGCAATGTTTCATGCATTTCAGTTAGTATTTAATCCACTTTTATGAAATGAGACGTAATTAATTTGCATGAATAAGGCAAGCTATTGTTTTAATAGCTTTTCCATTTGAGTGGAAGTAGTTGAGTCAGCTCCCAACCTATGAAATGCGGGGTAGAGAATTTAGGTCATCGAGACCTGGGCACTGTAGACGCTATTCCACCGGACAAATTTAGGGGATCTAGCGAACTCTGGACTATTTCTTCTCTCACCCCCTTCAGTATGACCCTAACCGAGGCTGGCCAACAAAGATCTCAGCTTCTTCGCGCAAAATCCTCACTCCTTCGCTCGAAATGTCCTTTTCCACACCCCCTCCCTCGAACTCGCCCCCGCACCAATTTGCCCCCGGCCCCTCTCTTCCCTCCCTCCTGCCACCCTTGCCCGCCCGACCACACCGCCCCTCAGCCCCCACAGCCCGCTACGGCCTCCTCCTCGCTCCGCTTACTGCCACGCAATTTCCGGGCCAGTGATTACCACCGTCACTCCTTCGCCTTGAAAGGATGCTCGTAGGTGGGGAAGGACGGGGGTGTGGAGAGGGGTACAAGAGCCGAGAAGGGAGGGCGCGGGTGGCGGAGAAGAGTTTAAGGGTGGAGGGAAGGAGGGTTGCGTGTGTTGGTGTCGGTGGTAACCATCTGTGGGGAGAGAGGTGGTTGGGGGCGGGCAACTTCATACGGCACAAGATGCCTGGAATCATCCGCGACTCCTACGGAGGCTAAGAATGTTATGGCACGGCGTAGGTGTTGTTCGCAGAGGAGAGTGAAGGATTTAGCAGGATAGATGGGTATAAAAGATTTCTGTGGGTGTGTGAGTAGGGGGAGTTATGGAGAAGACGAGCGAGCGGTCATGAGGGGTGGAGTAAATGGATGCTACCAAGGTGTGTGGACGGGAATGATGGAGTTGAGAATCCCCCGCCACTGACGGCATTCGAATCATGTGATACAGTTAGTACATTCAAAGGGTCGCGGCATTCAACTTTGAGGGAAAATTTAACGAGCTTTCCTCGGAAATTATTTATGGAATCACGCTGAACCTTCTAGGAAAGGTAATATTAATACTTTTCGAACTTTATAAGAGCTTATAAGTGAGAGATTATAACTATTATGAAGGTATTATACATTAAGTTATTGTAATTCTGTAGTTTAATCAATAATGTGTAGGTGGTGTATGTTTTAAAATATGCTCATAATTCTCGTGTTTGATGGGTTCTCAACCCAGGTAAAATACTGTTATGGCAGCACACATTTATACATAAAAGATACACTTCCACCAGATATACATGTGTATATATATATGTGTGCGTGATTATAATAATATATTATATTATAATTATACATATATTATAATTGTAATAGTTATATAAATATATACACATAATCTTAATTGAATTGATGAATTTTATATGCCTTAAAGACTGCCAGAATCACGCGTCCGATGCCGCATCAAAAAATAGTACAAATAATTGTTTTCGTTGAACCAAGTAAGTCATTTATCGGCGACTCAAAGTACGCCTTGAAAAACATTATTATGCAATTTTTCCCTCAAAAGTTATCAGTTCTATCTTTAATACTTGAGTGGATGCAATGTCTTATAAATAAATGTCTTCGTACAATATTGTTGTCACATTTTTAACTTATTTATCAATTATTCATTATCTGTAATGCATTTCTGTACTCATCGGGTACTAAAATGTATTGAACTCAACTATATCCGTTTTCGTATTATATATACTACACCATATTTAAAAGATGTTTCAGTTTACAGACGTTTTAAGTCTTAAATTAGTCTCTATAAAAGATATATTGTGATTTGCCTTTTGCCTTAAACAATTTGAAAATTATTCCTTGATTTCAAGTCTTTACATTTTCCAATACTTTCTATGTATTCACAATTTTTGGTAACAGTAATTACTGATATTTATTGTTGGATTTCTAGTCGTGAAAATACCGGATGCCGTCAGGAGCGCTTTTTTTGTTTTTGATACTCCTTTGATACTTTTGATGATTTTGACAAATTACTGATCAGTCTCATCAGAATAAATTCTCCAGAAATTCATTAATTAACCATGATACGGTTCTAGCCATTATTATTAAATAAATACCAATAACTAACCTGATAAACGGTAAACATTTTTGGAAGAAATAAGGTAGAAGTTATTTTATATTCTTCTGAAAAGTTGCTATTTAGTTAAACAATAAGCACCAGTGCATAATTATGTAACAAGATTGCATTGATCTGTGGATAGATATGCTTAATTAGAAGTTTTCAAATAATCAAATTTATACTCGTGTGTATATATAAAAAAACCATAAACGGAGTAATCAACCCGAAGGTCGGTTTAGTAGAGCTCACCATGTACCAAGCCCGACGGCGTGTGAATATTCACACATCAGGGTAGGGAAGCCAGTTCCTGTGCCGTTATGGTTTCCCAGGAAGATCTGGTACTAGAAACCTCAACTAGCTTGGCTGGAGCTGCAGGTGCCCAGAGTGCCTTGCCCGGGAATCGAACCCGGTACCCTCCGGTCAGTAGCCCAACGATCTACCCACTAGACCACCGTGATGTAGATGATTTCTTCGAAGTAACACGGAAGTGTTGAATAAAAACTTAGATGGCAACACACAGCACGAGAACACAGGACCTGAGTAAAGAGTGACCTGAAGAAGGTCTCGGAGTAGGCCGAAAGCTCAAATCATCTACAATGTGAGTGTCCTTTTACGTGTTATCTGTTTTATTCTGTGTTCTATTGTGCCGTCCAAAAGTTATATTGCTTTCATGAGTACTTCCGCATCATCTATATATATATATATATATATATATATATATATATATATATACTCATATATATATATACTCGTATATATATATATATATATATATATATATATATATATATATATATATAACCATAAACACAGTAATCAACCCGAAGGTCGGTTTAGTAGGTGATGGTAGAGCTCACCCGTGTACCAAGCCCGACGGCGTGTGAATATTCACACATCAGGGTAGGGGGGCCAGTTCCTTTCCCTGTGCCGGTTATGGTTTCCCAGGAAGATCTGGTACCCGAAAAATCAACAAGCTTGGGTGGAGCTGCAGGTGCCCAAAGTGCCTTGCCCGGGAATCGAACCCGGGACCCTCCGGTCAGCAGTCCAACGCTCTACCCGCTAGACCACCGCGACCCGCATATATATATATATATATATATATATATATATATATATATATATATATATATATATATATGAGTCGTAATAAGGCTATATGTAATATGATCAAATGAAAGAAGGCTCGACCCAGTAACGAGAGGGGGAATACGTGAATCGACTTACCCAATGAGCAAGTCGCATACACTCTCTACTTCTGATTTCGTGTTTGATTTCCGCATTGAATATATATTTGTTCATGTCATGATATGGATTTTTCTAAATGTAATCAGTTCAGCGGTTTCTCCATAGCAGTGCTCAATAACAGCAATGTGGTAGCCCACAGAACTCTAAGGTAGTCGGGTCTCTGGTCAGTGGATTCGAGTTTGAGTAAAACAGGAGTACACGAGAGACTGAAGATTCACCACGTCTTGGGATGCAAATGGGTGAGTTGCAAGGGGTAGGAAACAAGATGGCATACCCTCCCCAGGAATTGGAAGAAGAATTGTAAGCAATGCTCATCTCACGGTTGAACGTTAAGGCTTCGCGTTCCTCCGTCCCGGGAATGCTAACGTTTCCCTTTCTTTCCCTCCTTCCTTTCATTCTCACTTGCCGGTGCGAGAAAAAGTGTTTGGAGTAAGGTGAGCGTGAAGAAGTACGCCTTCCCTGTCTGCCAACAGCGATTCCTCACGCTGAGCGCCCATGAATGGATTTCCCGAGCAGACATCCGTAGAAGCACTTTGGGGATGAAGTAAAATCATTCCCGATTGGATTTGCGACGCGTTGCAGTACCTGCTGATGCTCCTTTGTCAAAGAGAAGTCAATTGGTAGGATTGAAGGAAGAAACCAACTACGTAGCTGCTCTTGGACAACTGACGGAGACAAAGTGTCTGAGAGATAATGAACTTCTCTCTTTTGAGTTAAAACCTTCGTAAATCTTCAATCTTCAGAAAACAACGAACAAAGGTCTCCATAAACAATTCCGTAAAAAATAATTTCTGTGAATATTTTTGATTAGATTAACCATCATCATTTCCATGAGTGTTAAAATGGGAAACTTATAGAAATCTGAATGAAAAAGGATTATTACTTTCCTTATAAGTAAAATAAAATAGAATTGTGTGTTTTAACGATTTTTCCAAGCCTCCGATAAGCTATCTGAATACATAAATCTTATTATTTGCGCCTTTCAAAACGAGTGCTTATGCGTTTAAGTACATTTAACTATCTAGCATTTTAATCGATCTATTTTACAGCTTTCAAACTATTATTAAGCTTATGTCTGTTTTCTTTTTCCTTGAGAATAGGTTTTCTTCCTAGTTATTTCAGAATTTCTCATGGGTGTGACCGTTTACTCTTGACAGAATTACCAGAATTTAATTTTATTCCTTGAAATTCATTTTTAGTACATTTTCGACGGATATTTTTATTTGACTCTTTTTCATTTAAATCCTCAACGTCGAACGTATGATGTGATACAGTGTCTGAGAGTAAATAGAAACTGAATGACGAGGACAACTAAAAAATGTAACTATTGGTCGTTATTTCTGTCCCGAAGAGATATCTTAAATAATATGTATTCTTATTTTTCGGGCCAAGATAGAGCTCTTTGATGAGTGGATTCACCGAATGTGTTAGAGGACGTGAGTGCCATCAGAAGCGACCCTTCCCCCCACCACCCAACTCCAACATGTTATTCCTCGGCTCCCCACAATTCCCGTCATTTCAATCTCACCCTCGATATATCCCACTTCCCAATTTCATAAGCTAGGGTCGGCTGAGTTTCAGTGTCGGCGATTGGATTCAAGAATTCAATTTACGGAACAAATATCAAAATATTTTACCATATGATACACTCTCCTTCATTTTATGGACTTGACTGCTTATATAATAACTTACCCTTCTTACTAACCCATTCGAGCATGAGTGGTGAATTTTATTCCCTCAGAACATGGATTCAACTTTGAGGTTAGAACACAAAAATATAAATAGGAAACACGTTAAGGGAACTCACATTTAAAAAAGTTTGAGCTTTCGGCCTTCTTCAGGTCGGACTGGAAGGTTTAGGGCGGAAAGAATAAGGGGGCTCGGGCGGTGGATAGCGTGTGTTGTGCTGGGAAGGAGGGAAAGATATATACGTGCATGTACGTTTTTGAGTGTGTGCGCGAGAAATTTATGAGCGTTCGGCAAATTCAGGTGTTTAAAGCTGTTAGGTGATGTAATGATTTTGAGGATAGAAAAAAATAAGTATCGACTCTCACGATATCTCCCGAGGAGGTTTACGATGCACTAAGCAAGGCAGAGTTTTGACACACGCACAAAACCTCAGTTTTGCATTAGGATGGAAATAAATTATGAATAAATAATAGAAACTCATAGACTACATCTACAACAATCACCTATTATTTTTACAGTATAATCCTGTTTGTATATAGTTCACGGAACTATTTTCACTCCAGTTTCTCTGAGATAGAGTAATTTTCTCAAAATTGCACTTTTGCATTCTGTATAAAGACAGCCAATGACTTGTTAGAATTTTTACTTAACTTATTTATTAATATTATTAATATTTTTAATAAAACTGTTATAATAGTTAAAACCAAAATCCATGGACACACATTTGAGAAAAGTATGAAGATAGCGCATTAATAACTGTTCACCTTCCAGAAAATTGACACTGGAGAAAACTGAGCTGATACGAGAAGTGGCAGACAGTACGCTTGAAAGCTAGCATGAAATTTTCGGGCTCAATCCATGTTCTTGTATAAATGTTGCGATTATAGGTCATTTTTGGGGAATAAATGAGTGCTGTGGCATATTTATTTAGCAATAATCTAAAAGCTGCCCTTTTGGCCTTTACATCGGACTGTTAACAATTATATATATATATATATATATATATATATATATACACACATATATAACAACGGACACACAATTACCAACATCCAATTCCTTGGCGGAGGAAAACCCAGTTAGTTAAACCTCGAACCAACGACCTTTGAGTTGGCAGACGAAGACTATACCCTGCCGCCGTCGGGTGCAAATTATCGTTTACCATTGACTATAGTTTCTGAATCATCACTATGATTGCCATTTAACTCCAAAATACGACTGACGCACCGTTTGTTGCGTTATCTCATAAACTCACGCTAGCAACTTCCCAGCCCCTTTCCCTGCGTGTTACGGAAAAATTCACTCTACCTCACAAATCCCACACACCCAATTTAAACCTTCTCAAACCCCCTACCCACGTTATATTTACCTATTTTTAAAGAAACGTCAGCGGAAAATTCTTTGCTCAGACCTATATTTTATTAATCTGAACTTTTGGAAAACCAACTAGCATGTTCAATAACCTCACCTTCACCGCCCACCAATACTAACCCCCTGCCACTCTATGCCTCTCATCTCGTATGGCTTTAATCCGCGACCATCCTCGTTAATGCAGAGGAAGAGATTAGTGGAATTGGCGGTGGGTGGTAGGCTTGGGTGGAGGAGGGCCTCTGGGACGAGGTGGAAGGGGAGTGGTGAGAGCCGGTGAAAGAAGACGAGGCGGAGAGAGAGGCAGTTAAGAACGGACAAGTTTGACTCTTCTCCGCTGTGCCGTAGGAAACTGTTAGCGTGTCTTTCCTCCCCCACGACCTTACCTTCCCATCCCTTCCTCCTCCCCTAACACCCTCCCTCGCTAGAGGCTAAAGCTTCGCCTATCTTTCCCTTGATAGGATGAGAGTTCATGATCCGCTCGGTCCCACATTCCCATCCCGCACACGCCCAGCTTTCACCTCCTTTCTGCCCACGACTGCCTCTGCTTCACCTCATTTACCCACCCTCTCATCCACAAAAATCCTTCCTTGCTACTTTGTCAAACATTTGGAGCGCCTATCCGACTCCTGTCAAAACAGCGACTCTTCGAAATAGATTTTAGCCCAAACTTAAGTGAATATAAGACCTCTGAACGGTACTGCATTTTCATTTTCTCGTCCGCCTCAGCTGAGATATTGGATTTTAACATCTCATCTATTCCCATTATGGGCAATAAATCCTTCTTATTGATTGAGTCTGTTTAATTTATGGACCAAAATGTCAATTTGTCCCATAAAAAGCACTTTCGAGACATGTTCCATTTTAATGAAATGACTTTTAGTCTCAACTGATCATGTACGTGATTCCTTTTATTAAGAATCTTGCACCGTACAACAAAATTTGGGATAGGAACTAATGTCATTCATTGACTGGGGTTTATTATTAAAAAGCCTTACGTCATTTTTTTGTTTCATGGTTTATGTCCATGTTACTAATTATTTACGCTCTTCAATTTGTGTAGGTTATTTTGCTCTTAGTTTAAGCGTGACATAAGTTTTCTAGCGTGTTTGCTCGAGTGAATGCGACCCTTTCACTAATTCTACCTTCCGACCTTGAGTTTAACTTTTTTCTGTTCGTAAGTTCTTCTACACTTTTCCTCCAATGGAGAGTAGATACTACCAGGGCAAAACAAATGTATTCATTCATTAATTCACCCTTTCACTTCACCGAAACACTTTTTCTGCTCGCTTCCCGGCGCATGGAAGCTCATTTGCGTTTTCAATCTCCTTCCCATCCGCTCCACTCGCTGCTTTGTCAGGAGAAACTGTCTTGAAGAACTGAATACCTCCCTGACGGGGTACACTTTGCTCCCTTTCCATCTCCAACCCAGTGCTTATTTCCACACTCTTTTTTTTCCTCAAATACTTATATGATTACTCATCACTGTACCCCTTCCACACAGGTGATCCAAATTCATTCGATATGTGTACCATGAGAAATTTTTTCTCCGAAATCCCAAAATCCCCACAACGCAATATTAAGCGTTTTCATTGATTATAATCCACGAAGCGTGCTCAGTGAGCGTATCGTGGCCTCTTTTTAAATACCACCATTGATGAGATAAGTGAATTCGATACTTATTGGTATTTTAATTATAAACAACAAACCAAGTATTGAATTTATGTCAGTTTTAATTAAAAAATAATTAATGAAGATATATCGGATACAGCTAATGGGTTTCCATGTAGTGAATTTAACAAATGGATCTGGGTTTATAATTCATATATTGGAAAATAGCTCATGACGGCAGAGTCTACGCGAAACTATTTAGGTATATTTTAAAAATGAGTAATATATTAGATTCAATGTCAAATATGAAATTAATATCATAAATACTCCCACCTCTCCGGCTAATTAAGAAAATCCCTTGATCAGATAACTTTGAATGTGGTGGAAGTCTCTTTCCAAAACGAAATCGACAACTGAGCCACTGTACAGCTACCCGTAGGGCTGTGAGGCAGGAATACCTGCCTTACATAATACTCGCTGCGTGATTTCATATCTATTAATAAAATTCAAAGTAATTTTTCCCAAAAATAACATAATTTCAACTGCAGTTTCGTCTTCAGGATATACCAGTAACTATACCCATGTTTTTACGTAGGTCTGAAGGTAATATTTCCATACAAATTTGAAGGTCTTTTTAGAAAGTGTGTTTCATTTACGTAATGAGTTGAGTATTTGGAATTTTAGTAATTCTTTTTGTTAGAATTAGGCCGAAATGTCTCCAATTTCTCATCCAACTCCTATATTTGGGGATTTTCTATCCGTATAAACCTATTTACCAACAATGTGGTAGCAATGTATTTCCAAAATATTTCCATTAAAGATTAAAATTTGCGAAAATATGATGAATGAATTGTGTTGCATATAAAAAATGGAAATGAAATAAAAATAATTCAATGGAACGTGTTAAATATCGGTATAATTAAAATATTTTTTTACTTCTAAGCCGTTAATAGCAGCATATACCATATAGGGAGACAAAAAGTAATTAATAAAATGAGTTGATCACACAGGTAAGAATCGTGACATTTTGTGTTATTTTTTACCTTTTGAAAAGAACATTTGCCTACTGTTTCTTTGTTTCACGTGAAATGATTGGAAGCAGCGATGAAATATTACCTTTATGCACCCCTGTTTTTGTGGTTTTGTTCCGATAAATGTGTCCGACAATTTAAAAAACTGTGCGCTGTATGCTATGTGGAAACATCTTGCAACATCAGCTACTTTGAGAAAAGGTAGGAGGAGTACTAGTACAAACTGAAAGCGATTCTTCACCGTCTGAATTTGATTTAATTTGCAATCAATGCTTCATAGGAGAATATCCGTATTCCTAATAGGCATTCAAATACTTGCATAACGATTGAACGACCCCTTATAAGCAGTGTCAACAGCACGGTTAGTGAAAAGCAGTAACGCATGTTTAACAACTATATCTACACAATGACCCTCAACCCATCACAAGAGGATTTGGCATGGAGTATTAGGCCATCAACCAATGCGTTGAAAACTCGTATTTGCTATGTATCGTATACACAAACAATCTAAAATATACGTTCCTGTAAACCTCATGCAATAATTTGAGCAAATTCCGAAATGCATTAAACTTTGGTCGGTAAATAAAAATATGCCAGTTTTTGGGTCCCATTTGTTTATGTTTGTGTATCAACCGAGGGTAGAATGAATTCTTAAATCAATCGGTGACGGAGTCTATCTCTTTAATTTCAACACAGTTATTGTGTCTTTCAATATAATTTGGTATGTCTTCGGTGCGAGAATATGCAGATGTTCTAAACCTCGTCAATATATTTAATTATTTTTCTAAATGTACTTTAAAAAATTATGGTTTTCCGTTGTCACCATGAATAATACGAATGTCAATTTGATTCTCCCAGCACACCGTTGACACTTACTTTCATCACACAACAGTTTCACTTAAGTAGGCGGATTTTAAGTGAATATTTATTAATTCCTTAATTAAGGTTTTTTCCCATCGATCGCAATTTCTTTCCTCGTATTACAAATGTGATCTAACTAAAGAAAAGTATGCTGAATATCCTAGATTCATCTCCGTAGAATGAATCCTAGCTTCGTTAAGACTGATATGCGCTTGTCTTGAGAAAGATTTGATGCAAATAAATACCCAAGTGTGGATCGCGGTAGTCCAGGGGTAGAGTGTTGGATAACTTACCGGAGGGCCTGTGTTCGACTCCCGGGAAAACGTCTCTCGGCACTTGTATCTCCACCCAAGCTACCAGATCTTCCTGGGAAACCATAAGGGGTACAGGAAAAGGAACTGGCCCCCTACCCTGATGTGTGAATTTCACACGCTATAAGGCTTAATACTGGGTGAACTCCGTCATCATCATAAACACTCCCATGTCTGAACTGAATGGCTCAATTGTATTACCAAACACATTTTCAACGCCGTTGAATTCCATTTCTTGTAATCACCTTTAATTTATGCATCATAGGACGATATAAATGAGATACGATGGCAAATATTATTCGTTACTACCGATATAGTGAATATGAAATACTATACAGAAAAAGTATTGATGCAAGCTTCGACAACCAATTATTAGGCATTAACGTGAAACTTAACTTTTAAAAATTCATGAATAGACGTAGATTGGAGTCTTTTGAAATGTGGGTGTGGAGAAGAATGGAAAAGGTGAAATGGACCGAAAGGAAAACAAATGAGGAAGTACTAGAAATGGTGGGTGAGGAAAGGGGTTTTGTTGAGAGAAATCCTATGGAGGCAGGAAAAGTTGATGAAAGGAGTATTGAGCGGTAGTGGAATGTTTGAGAAGGTAATAGAGGGGAGAATGTTAGGCAAACGAGGAAAGGGCATGAACAGGATAGGGATGTGGGACGGGATGAAGGGAGGAAGGAAGTACACAGAGATGAAGAGGGAGCTGATGTAGATTAGGTTGCTGGATTGGGTTTTGTTTGGAGTTACAAAATATTTATTTGATAGTTGTGTCCATCCAAAAACCTACATTAACCGGTTGATTAACTTATAAATAAACATCATATTTCATAGAAACGCGAGTCGGTAATGAGCGTGAATAGGGTTTGGCTGTGTTATTGCGAAATTGTATCCAATCATAGAGCTATGGAATTACAATCCGTCATTCGCCTTGGAACAATTCATCCGACTGTCTCCTTCTAGAGGCGTAGTATTGTTCGGCACACGAAATCAAACTATCCGGTGTTCATATGTCAGTTCGGTGTACGATTATATACATTCAATTCCGTCTTTGCCACCTTTAGCACTCCACGCCAAAATCCGGTAATCTCTTTCAGTGTTCAAAAGGTGACCGTCTAGGGTATGTTTTGTAGTACAGGCCGAATGTTCTTTAGCGAACGGTTTGCCTTTTCAATCACGCTATCCCTATACTTACTCCTCTCCCCTCTTCTCGTCCATTTTACTCAACTTTATCCCTCCGCATTCCCCCCCTTTGTGTTCCACTTTCCCAACATGGCTATAGAACTGTCAACGCTCAACGACACCTTTTAAATAGGCTGGCATGTGATTGCTTCTAAACCTTGAATACTCGCGCCCGTGTGTAATCTTTCCGATGTTTAGGAGGTGAACCATAGATTAAGACTTTGGATATGTGCGTGCTCCCTTTGCATTCCCAGGTTAGAAGTTCTTAGTTTTACATATGGAGTTATTTCAGTGCTTCCTCTCTCTCGTCTCTCCGTCTGTCCCCTCCGGTGTCAAAATTACCCCTTCGTTCCTTTCCCCCTGGATGATTGGGTGCCAGTTGTTGTTAATTTTCACATGCAATACTTCCACGAAAGAACTGCACTTGTTTTTAGAAAATTGAAAATATGTGTAATTTATTAATTCGCGGGCCTATGGTAACAATTTTATAATATAACGAATATCTATGTTCACTATAAATAAAATATGATAAATAGTATATATGAAATTCTTTAGGCTCCCTCTTCTTGACCCCACTCTGAAGTCAATTACATTACGGTTTACATAATTTTCAGTATTCTCGTTCAAGTGGATTTGTAAAATTTTTTAAGATTGGTAATACGGGGTTAGTGTATTCAAAATCCAGGACGATGTTTTTGGTAAAATAATAACCTTTTCTAGAATCAATAAAATTTATTTTTCGCTAACTCTCGTTTCCTCTCCTTACGATCCCATTGGGTAAATGCGGTTGTATAAAATAAAAATGTCAAATTCTATGAATGGGAATTTTTAACCAATTAAAAGAGGTTCCACCTAATAATGCTGGATAACCTTTAACTCCTCTGATGTTTTATTCACAAACTAGTCTCCTTGGCATTGTCAAAACATGATTTTTTCCGACTACAAAACTAATGGAATATACTTTGATTATTACTATGATTTATTAAATAACCATCCTGAAAATAGCCAAAAGAGTTCTATATTGAGACCATAGAAACTCTATCGCAGATAACTTTTTTAAAAATGGAAATAAGTAATTTTTTAACCTTTCAAATCGCTATTTATTTGATAATCTTCATCCATAATCCTCATAGGTATGGTGAATGGTAAAGATTGATTTCATATGGGAACCCACATTCCCCAGACCGCTTCTAGAGCAAACGTGCCGGAGAAACTTTACCCGCTTTACATCCTACCCTCGCCATGGCTAGAGATGAGCTCAAAGTATGTCCACGAAAGCTCAAAACGCAAAGGGTAGTTTTGGTAGCAAGTGCTCCAAATCAACCGTGTTTCGGGGCAAAGCGAGGCGGGAGAGGACGGGTCGAGGGGTCAGGGGTGGGGTACGTTGGTGGATGAGGAGGAGGTGGTCGGGGAAGAGGGGGGGCAAGGAGGGGAGGAATGTAGTGCCTGCTCGTCGCGTGTACCGAGGGTGGTGGGGGAACAGGAGAACGAGGGGGGAGAGGAGCAGGATGAAGGCACAAACCCAGCTGAGCGTGAAACGGGGGGCACTGGACCGGATAATCCCGTCTCGACCCGAACGCTACTGTTTCTACCCATTCCCCTCCCCCCGGTTTTCTCCCCTCCCATGACCTGCCTAACCCCCTCCTCCAACACGTCCCTCCCCTCCCCCCTTCCCTTCGCCCTTAACCCGTTTAATATGCTAGCCGTCCCAGGATTCGGGCTGTTTATGGGATGCTTCTGATTGCTCCAAGGCGCCGCCTTCCAAGCCAGAGCAAGCACAGTCGGCGCCCCACCAAAAAACCCCTCTCCCCCGGCCCCCTCCTGCCTTTCCACTTACTTCCATCCTCCTCCTAGTCCAACAGCCGCTCGTCCTCCCCTTAGCTCTCCCCTCCACAATCCTCTCGCCGTCTCCCGTTTTCCGTAATTTGCCGGCCCCGAGCCCGCTTTCACCCCCCTCCCCTCCCCCGTCGGCCACCCTCGCACGAAAGAATCCGCACCTTAAAAAACAGGACCCCGCCAAATCCGGCGCCTCCTTCCCCAACGACCCGTTGAACCCCAGAATCTGGCCTACACACCTTCCCCCCTCGACCCCTCTCGCTCCCTCATGGCCCCTGTCCTCCCGCCCTCCTCCAATCCCCGAGTCCTGCCCTCCGCCGACCCTACAAACCCTTCCCAAACACCCTTCAACTCTCCACCCTCACACACACTCACACATTTCCCTCCGCTCTGAATCGGCGCACCAGTGTGTCTGATGGCCGCATGACCCATCATCCGAGAGCCCGACCTTCATCTCGTCCCTCGCCCCTCCCTCTTCAAAACGCGCGCCATTTATAAGTTTCAACCTCATCACGGGCCGATTAACGAGGAGAGCTTCAGATTGGCTTTTTCGACGCCGCCGTAGGGGGTGAGAAGGGGTTTGTGGCAAAGGTTCAAAGAGACACAAGCGAGCCGCGAGGTGCAGAGGGGGAATTCATTTTCATCGCCGTTGTATGAAGTGATTGAGTACTCATCGATGACGCTAATGACTTTATTGTCGTTTGATGCGTTCGCGCGATCGTTTGGGGCGTTTCTCGTTTAAAAAAAATAAGCACTATGCTCGAGTCACTGGAGCACCCGTAAAATATGATCCGAAGTTAAAGTCGAAATTTTCAAAAAGTAACCCATTTTTCAGCGGGAGAGTGGCCACCAATTATTAACCTATACGCTATGAGTTGACGAGCATTTTGGATGCAAGAGAAACTAAATTTGCGTTTATGTCAATGATCGTTCAAAATGGTCCTCGCTTGGATATTTTACTAGTTAATTCCCTCCGGTTCACCAAACTTCTGCATGCACTTGGCGAAAATAATATTCCCCTAGCCACGAAGCCACAATGCACAGCATGAGACAACGTATATGCGAGAGCTTTATTTTTTCCCCTTGTGGAAATGCGACTCAATCAGTCAATAGATTGAAAAAAACATTTCTGTTCTTGACGTGAGGCCTTTCATTGACCTATTGGTCAATCCATCAAAGCTCAGAGTACCATTTTTGTGGAACTCAACCGTTGTCATGGCCCTGGTAGCATCGATTGCTTGGGTCATTATTTATTTGTTCTATTGCGACATGGAAAAATTTGTTTAATCAGCGTTAAACCTAGAAACCCATCAATAAAATAATTATCATATCTCTTTTCTCTATGAATAAAATAAAAACTACATGGGTTTTTAACGTATGTACTGATCTCTGTCAATTCAAAATCAATAAATTAGGTACTACATTGAGATCGTCATCCTGAAGCACAGACAGGGGAAGTGTACGGTCCCGATTAACATGGCCTTTCCAAGCGTTCATTGATCGACTACCTCTTGGCTTTTCTTCCTTTGTTATTTTTGATATTCCCTGCTATCCAATATTTACAGGTTGTTCCACCATTTCCATCGGATTATTTGTTTTATCAATGAACCAAATTGCAAACAGTTTAGCAAGCCTTAATTTACGAAGTATTCTTGTTTTATAAAACATTTCACTGCTCTTAGAATCTACTCTCCGCAGATTGTAATTTTCTTTATCTTTCTTCCCATTAAACTGAGCTCCACACGATTTACCGTTTAGAAAATGTTTATATACAACTCGTTTTCGAAAAATATGAATTTATTTATTTTCAATAAAAAATCCTCACATTTTCCAGAAATTTTATATTTAGTAGAAGTATAAGTCCTTTTTCTCGTTGATGAAACACAAAATCTTTCTTTCACAAATTTTCACTTTTCTGTAAAATGGTCAAATCAAATTGGTGAACGAACAAGCTTCAACCGTTTATAAGTCCTCTTTTTACATTTAGTTTCTCTATGGTAATATGTCTTCTCTTTTTAGATGCACAAATTAATTTTCGTTTGTAGCATTGGTAAAACTTATGCTTCTCTAGTTCTCACACTGTGATCGGCCTACTATGTTAAAAGAAATATTAAATGAGTTATTATTCACTACTCAAGTTAAGACCTAATTTTTCGATTTATATCAATAGAACAGAGTAGACTATTTAAAAGGTAGATATTATTTTCTTTTTTAAATTCTGAATTTATTGATCTTTGCAACTTGATTTACTGTTTTGAAGAACTCCCAGAAATTTTCCTTTGTGGTTTACGTTCTCGACGGGAGAAATTTAAATTGTAAACTTATTTTCATTTTAACATTCTCATTTTAAATGTTAGAGAGTAGTTAAGTAATTATTCATAATATTTCATTTGCGGAATGTATTGGAGTGGCTTAAAATAGCTTTTTTATCGATTATGTTATTTCCTTGTTAAGGTAATTTTCCGGACAAGTTTTCCTTCATTGGATGTTATTTTCAAGCTCAAGTATAAACTTGTTTAATTATTCTGAAGCGTTTTTTCTTGAATAAAATTGACCAAGGCTCTTGGCTTATTAAACTTCCTTGTTTGTAATTAAAGTTAGTGTTTTCCATTCGAATGTCCATCAATGTAAAACGATCAGTTAATCTGTCGATCAATCTAATAATTTAAAACTTATAAAAAATTGTGTAATATTTTACCCATATTTGAGGAAATTATTCCATGGTCACATAAGTAATACTAGTTTTGCTTATTAAATGGTGTTGTTATTTTACACGAAGTATTTCTTATCTTAGTACGCCCAAAGCAGGTCTTGCCACAATTTTCTCTATTTTTTTATTCCCGTTATGTACTCGTTTCCTCCTCCGTGCCCCAGGCCGTTGATTTTATGCATTAAAACCCCTTGATATAAACTCACGACGAAACAGTGTGGACGGGGGGTTGAAGTTTTTATTCAGTAATATTCATCAATTCCTATTTTTTATCTCCACGTCCGCAATCTCTTTCCGCCGTCACTCAAAGCTGCACGGGTGCGCTGGTGTCCAAAGGTCTTCGAACGCAACGTCTCCTTCAATCGCCGTCGCTCCACTCCGATTTAATTTCTCGCCGCCGCTGCTGCCACCAACGTGCTGCTTTTTTCTTCATCATGAACTCTCTCGGCGGCGCGGAGCTCTCTCTCCTCATTCCTTCCACCGCAGACTGCCTTGCCATCTCCTCCCACGCGAATCAACTACCCATTAAGCCCTATCCTCCCCGGCATTACTCTAACGACACATCACTCACCTTGCCCTTTCCTTGAAACAGCCATTCCTCAAGTTGTTTCACGTCTCCACGTCGTCCACGAACATTTGACCTCAACGTAGAGAGGAGCTTCAGCGCCAGACGTGTGTTTAAGTCGTTTGCATTCGCTCCAACTTGCCCGCTATCTTAACATGTTAACTTTTCTTGTTTTTCTTTTCAATAAGTCACGTCATCTGATTTTACAGTGGAAAAGTATACTAATCAAAATTATTTCCGGAGGCTGGAATACATATATATCTTGCTTTTATATTTGATTTTTACTTCAATTCTACATGATTGCTTTTCATATTTGCATGGTGTTATGAAGGCTACTAGGTGGAAAAATGTTTATGCAAAGACTTATATAATTCTCAGTGTAATATTTTTTTAACCAAATATTATATTTTTTGTGTACATCTTTTTGGTCTCCACACTTCTGACCGAAATTTTGATGGATAAATAAAATTATAGATACTCATTGCACAATATATACTAATGTACAATACTTTGTACTAATACAATCATTTGGATTTTTTACAATGTAGAACCGGAAACAATAGGCATTGGAAAAATTCATTAGATATTCAAACTCAGTCTAGTGTTCTACAAATATCATAATAGAACCGGATGTGGACGGCAAATTATACACGTATTTCCTTGATCTCAGCAATTGTATTAATGAGCTAAAATAAGTGTTCTCAATTTACAGAAAACTCGTATACCAAATAATTTCTTTGTATTGTTGTCATTCAACAATCAAAAGATAGAAAATCTGTTACCAATAATAGCACGTAAATTAATTTCCCTATGTTTAAAATTATTATTGACCCATAAGTAATAGCAAAATTATGACTGAAAAAAATATCTACTACAAGGACCTAAACAACCCTGGAACCCTTCGAAATTAGGTGTAAAAGCTGGCCAACCCCATGAGCATATCTCTATGGAGAAATCCCAAAACGGATATACGAAAGTTGTGTAAATTCCCTTTCTAAGCCAATGTGTCGTTTTATTAGCACCTTAACCACTTCCCGAGGAAAAATCGACGACCTCCTTCCATCCCTTCAGAGGATTGTCAAAAATTAAGTGCAAAAATAATGATTTAAACGATAAGATATACAAGGATGTTCTGCTTGAACTATTATGTGTTCAAAGCTTGCTACTTTGGGCAGAAAGGGAGAAATGTTTCTACCCGTATCAAATACAACATCCTGGGACACACCTCAATTATTACCAAACTCTTAGAGCTGCCAATCAAAACTTCAACTTTAAATTCCAAACACAGTATTTGTAAAATGATGGCAAAAAAATTGGTCAAGCTCGAAAAATTAGAAAGCGAAAACCGAATGAAGACGAACACTCTTCTTATGATAGCATAAAGTCCACCTTCAGCCCACTCCTTCTTTCAATCAAGTTCCCTTAGTGCATGCCACGTCATGAAACACAACTACAAACATTCCTATCGCCCCCAAACTAATGATGAACCTTCATCCCTAATGGGTAGCACCGACCCATTGTGTGGTCAGTTCAGTGAATAATTCCCCCTCTCTCCACTCCATCAGAGACTCTAATCCCCCAGGCGATGTGGATACTAATCATGCACGCACCGCTTCTTACCTCATTACTGCTGCTGGTGCGGTGTGTGGCTATGGCCACAACAACTCTCAGTATTCCCTATAGTGAACATCTGGCTGGTGGATACCGGAGACTTTTGCATATTTGAACTTACAATGCTGCAACCAATTTCTTACTTCCATAGAAACACTTCGTAATGCCTCTAAATCTCTTCTTTTCGCAAAACTCTGCTCCCTAAAATCCCTTACTACGTATATTTTCTTCTAGATATGTCATGTATACGTCTATTCCAAAAACATGTAGAATGAACCTGGGAAAAAATTTATTGCAGATCCATGTAAAAATTGCTCAAATTCTTCATAAGAGCGCCCTTGTGTCTCGAAACACCAATGCTAGTGCCCCCGCCAGTTATGGTATGTTTTCTGTAAGGCATTAACAGGACCCTCCCTCGTTCAGGCACCTCGTCATGACTTCAATAAGATAATCCAGTGGTACAAAATGGTATAAATTATGCCATTTTGTCCCACAAATAAATTGTACCACCAATAAATTATAATTGTACGTCGTACTCAATGACCCATGTCTCGTCACCACTTCCCTTAGTGCATGGGTTATATAGTGCATGGCTATTAGGGTTTACTCCGCCCCTTTCATTTGCATTCCAGGAGATCCCTTTATTCGCCCAGACTTTAAAACCTCCTCTCTACCCTCCCGGGGCATCTTGTGTCAGCGAAAAATCATTCCTCGGGACGTCACTGTAACTTCCAAACCCGGTTTTCTGAGTTCATCACAAAATTTTATCGCGCATCGTTGCTCCTTTGAACGTAGCATGGTGAATTCGAGACGAAGCCATCAAACAGGGGTCCGGTTTCGTAGTGATCAGCACACTGTAATGGGACACATGCAACTGAAGTGAGTTACGTCGCTGTCTTAAGACATTTTACCATCAATCCCGCTACAAACCAACCCACTTCAGCCGTTCACGTTTACAGAAAACAATCATTCCACATTTGTTTGGAAAAACCATACAACAATACGGCACCTTAACCCGTTCTACAAATGAAGACGATGTAGAACATTGTGACCAGTGCAGAAATGATTTTTTTAACGAGAGAAACATTGCAAATATTTAGTCTTGAACATCGATGCAAATTTTGGTCGAACTTCAGTTTTTTACCATAGTTTATTCAAATAGAGCAACGTATCAACTCACACCGCCGGCAAACATTTTCCATATTTCCTGAATTGAAGCATCTTGCACGCATTCCAAAATATGCCCATAGACACCTTTGTGCATTTTATGTGGTCAGAAATGTAACTAAATGTAATGGTAAGGTTGAAAAAGTGATGGTAAAGAAATACTTGTGTTGTATGTAAAAATAAATGTTTTATCGTGTTAAGAGTAAGTCTAAAAAATCATCCTAATTCTTTCAACGTTTCCGTCACGTTTTATCACTTCTCGTTGCAATTTTTATCAAATATGGCAGATCTTTTCTAAAACATTTCCACATTCTTAAATGAAAATATTTTTACATGGTTACCAAAACTATTCCATTATTCCAAATGCAGCCTATTTAAAGCAAAGTATCACCCTTTCTAACAATTACATTCAATATTTCTACAAACCGTAAAATGAGGCCAAAAACAACCCTAAACTTCTTAATGCTAACATATTCCTATTAAGTGTGTGTTCATTGTACCGTATTGTATTATTGTACATTTTCTTCGGACAATTAGTTGCAATTGAAGTTATTTTATTCACTACATTTTTTTTAATTTTCAATAAAAAATAATGCATACAAATTAATGTGACATTTCTTTTTTCTCAAACCCAAATCATAGATCTAATTAATATAATAAAAAAATTTAATATTCAATACTTTCGGCAAAATTAATCATATATTTATCTGCAAATTATGAATGGAATTTATATTAATATTTTGGGTATAGTTTCATTTGGGTAAAAGTTTTCGATTTGATGCCATAATATGGTTTACCTAAGTCCGTCATTTTGAGAGAAACGTTTAAAGATCGCGTGCGGGGAGGACTGCATTTTCACGGCAGAGGTCACTAGAATGATTCATTGATTTAACTCGATTTAATAGGCTAATGAGCGATAGGGCTTTCATACACATTAAATAGGTATATTGCCATGACAGTGAAAATTCTTAAGGGCGGTGTGGCGTTTAGGATTTTGTTCCGGTATTGATTAGCACTGTTTGAGTAAAAACCCTGTCATATATTCGTATCACATTCCTAATTCATATCATTCTCCCGTTTCATATTTTTCCCCATGTTGAAAATCCGCCACATATAGTGTTACGATTTCTCGAGTTATGAGGATGCATTAATCCCTTGAGGATATGTTTAATCGATGAGACTCTCACAACGAGCCACTCTTTCAGAGGTAAAAACTTTTTCCAAGGGTCTCGGAAAAGATTTCTCGAACTTCCAAGTCCTGTGGAGTTCTAGAAAAGACCATTTCGCCTCGACAATTACTCTTCCTTGATGACATGGGATGACCCGTAAAACTGAACTCAGCCATCTAGAGGGGGCAGCGCCTTCTCAAGGTTTCGGCCACTCTCGGTGACATAACGAATTGCTACGGTCTCCGCCCACATGTCACTCTGCAAACCTCCTCCGTGTTTATCACGAACCTTTAGCGTAACTCCTCCCCATCTTTATTCCTCATCCTCCCTGACCGGTCAAACAATCCTCTTCCTCATGCATTTCGCCATACCTTCACCGCCTTGCTATAAATATCCCATGTCACGTTTCAGCAAGATATGACAGGACCTTATTCTATGGTGACGATATGTTAGGACCACAATTTGGTCATTATATTTTTTCTTCTTTGTTTTCCATATTTTATGATGTGATAAAAAATATGAAAAAACATTTCCCGGTGTATTGTATTGATTATGTGTTGGTGAACGTGCTATATGTTTTTTTGCCATTAACTTCAGTCCTCTAAGCATGAAAAAGATCGCCGTGAATCATAAATGAGACACTTCGCATTGAAGAAGTGATCGAGATTTTATTGGAAGATTGGCACATCGTTGGTGAGTTGTTATTTGCCTCTGAAGAGAAGTATAAAAATTCGTTATAGTTATTTTGATTTTTGATCCTTTGGTATGAAACATGAAAAATGTCAACCATTTATTTAATAGGGTAAATCCATATTTTCTGGATATAAAATTACTTAACTCGATAATTTTCATATTTTATTCAGGTAATTCAAAAAACCAAAATACACCTTCTTTCTTTATTTTCCAAAAAAAAATTTTCCTCAATTCATTATCATGTTAAAGCGATACCTATGTAATATTCGGAATATTTTTTATATTATTATCGTTATGTATTTTGTGATTGAAGGAGAGATATATTATTGCTTCCTGCGCCAGTTGGCTTGTATCGAGACTCGAGATTACGAATTAGGAAGGAGGGTTTTGGCGGCATTTTGTACATGTGGCAGTCTTCATTCCTAACGCTCAAATCCGCTCAGGTATCTGAAGTGTTTCGGAGGCAAGATGAGAGGCGAGAGGATATGAGAGCTCTGATTCCTCACAAAACCTTCTTCCATTGTTCAGCTAGAGCAAAGGCGAGCCAGAGATTCCAATCCACCTGTCACGAGCAAATTTCCCCATATTCTTCTTGGATCACGCGCGGTGGAATTCTTGGAGAACAGAGTGAGTGATGACATCCCTCGTCTCGCTTAATCTTTTCATCTCAGTCCTATTTCTCCCTGTAACTCCAAATCCGGTCCCTTTTACTTACAATCATCTGTTTGACGCCTATTTTGACTGGCACACAAGTCGCTTTTGCCTATAGTTCACTCTGTCACATTGTTTTGGGTTCAGCTTTCGGTGAGGAGCTATACCCTTGACCTATATTCCATTGAGTCATGAAATACTATTCTCTCCTATCGTTGTATCCATCCCGTGTGGAGGTTGTTAGTATAATTCTGGGCCCAGGTGTTCAGTAATTAAATAATTAATTCTTCGTTCATTATACCCATTTAAATATAAGTTTTGGGCGTACTTAACAGCAATTTATTTATGTGTATCGTGAGAGTTTCTATTTATTTGTGCTACAATGTTTATTTCTTTATTATTTTGCAAATATTGTCCGCTCTCTTGGTCTTTATAAAACCTACTCTGTTTCTTTCCCTGCCACCATTAGTACAACGTTTTTCATTCTGTCTCGGGTGTCAACAACCACTAAACTTTCAGTCTTTTCTCCACAAATTTTCCCTGCTTTTTCGTGTTTTAACAGTAACCTCCTTTCTTTGCCCGTACTATTTAAAATCACTGGGTTTCTCTTTTCCTCTTTCCAACTTGTTTACTCCCTTCTTCGCTACACCAACCTCTCGAAAATTCCATTTACGCTCTTTAATTGGCCATGTTGTAATTGATTCGTTGAAATGTACAAGGTTTTTAATGCCTGGAGAGTGTAAAAATAAACTGGCGATGAATCAGAGGCAATATTTCTCAGTAGGGAAAAGAAATCATTTAATTTACTAGATATGTTAATCTATTTTCATTTGCGCAACTTCAAACTTTGGTTCTCTAATATTCTACAAAGTTTCTGTTATAAATTACATTTAGCGTACAGTGTAAAATGTATATCATAATTTAAGGTATACACGTCGCTTTCCTTGTAATTTTACGTATTTGTGTCGTATGAAAGATTTGTCTTGACCAATCTCACGACATTGTTGTACTCTTGTGACTTTATAGAAATTGCTACATATTTGTGGGCATTGACCTCCTTAGTGATAAAGAGACATTTTTGTTTCATCTACATCTACTTAATTCCCCCGCAAGCCGCCGCAAGGGCGTGTGACGGGGGGTGTTAGGGCACCACCCGTAATTAAGGAAAAAACGCATGCAAACCCCACAAATTTATACAGTCCCCTAACAAAACATAGTATATATAGTATTCATGTAAAATCCCTTGCACCCCACACACAGGAAAGCATACAAACTACCAACTAACCTACACATGAACCAACAGATACTCCTATATGTTTACAATGCGACGCAGTCTGACCTGGAAGCTGTTTGCTTTGAAATAGCCAAGCTCTAAATAGAAGTATGACCGTGATACTGGGAAATATATTGAGCTTTATCTCTGTGTTTCTATAATTATCATCAAAAATCTAATATTCACCAAAGCACACGTCTTCATCGTTGCTTTGTTGAATCCTCTGCTTCTAATTTCATATAGCTTGACTACACAAACACGTGTCTCTCTGAGTCGCCTTCTCCTTTTCTCTCCTTCTTCTCCTTTATACTCTCCTTCAAAGTACTCGGAGGTGATCTTTACTTTATTAACTGCCATCACTTCAGATGAAGGTTTTTAGTATTTTTGCACTATTATTTATAACTACTATTATTTATTTATAACTGCTCACTAATTAACTTACATTTTCCCTAAGCGAGGTTCATTTATTAAATTTTTCTTTGATTGGAGTTGATATATATTAAAAGCGTGGTCGTATATTAAAATAGTGAAATGCCCCTGAAAATATTGTAGAGACCTCCACCGACATTCCTCGCCTTCCAACCTAACTGTTGTTAGCATATGCTTGCATCACCAAGAAAAAATCCATAAACATTTAATATGAGAGATTTGCAAATCTCTGAGCCGGAAACTTTGTATGAGCTATGTATTAACATATAGAGAGGCATTTTATAAAAAAAATTATACAATTTTTTTCGATGACTTCAAAAATACTCATATTCTATTCTGACAGAAGAATTCTTAGATTACAATATACCAACGGTTAGAATATCAAACCCAGAATTTTTGTTCGAAAGGGAGGTTATACATTTAATAGCATATATATTACACTAGATTTCACTGAATTCTATTAAAAAACGCTAATTACTAAAACAATACACATATTAAAGTGTGGATTTTCAAGGTAATGGCAAAAAAGCAGCAAATAAGGCAGTCATTGATTGCTGAAAAACGAGCAACGCACGGCTTAGAGTAAAGAAAAATGTGTACTCAAATGTTATCCGCGCTAATGAACAATCTAATTTAAACATGCAGTTAACACGCGTCTTTCAATTGGTGCAAGAGAATACCAATGAAAATAATAACCGAGAATAGAACATGGAATGATTTTTACAACCACTTAAAATTATTTCCATTCAGATATACGACTTTCCATATGAAAATTGCGAATTTCGTAAAATGTCATGTCATATATTTAAATGATGAATAACTCATGAGCTAAGAAAATATGTGGATAAAATATTCCTAGGGATTTTAAGTAGGGGTTCCAAGTTCCGTGAACAAGCATCATTAATAAAATATTTTCAATGTGTATCTTTATTCATGTAGGTTTCCCTTAGGTATTTCATGAATCGCCAGGTATTTATCTTTGAATAATAATATCCATTAACTTTAGACAACAGCTCACTCAAATAAGAAGTCTCTTTCTGTCCATCTTTAAATCTTTCCACAAGCGAGAATTCCTTCCTTCAAATTCGAGAACAATCTCTTTGCTATAAACACCCTAGAAAAAATGTAACTAATTGATAAATGATATTTCTCTATAGAATAAAAATCAATTAGTTAAATAAATTCACGTGTTGCATCATCAATTACGGCATGGCATAAACCCAAATTAATAGTTTATATAGGAGGAGGATCAATAGTTTATATATATATATAGAAAATATAAATAAAATATATATATATATATAAAACCTTAGGAGGAAATTAAAATCGCTGATGCGGCCTTTGGTTTAGGTTACAAATGAAATAAATCCTTATGCAAGAAGCTGAACTTCATCTATCCTCAAATTATTTCGTGGAAAACACTAATTAGAGAACAACCCTTTGTGGTAGGATTCACTTCATATTCTGCGGAATCGTATAAAATATAATAAGATAGCTAAATATAAGTATTTCATGAGTCCATTGAATTAACCCCAAAAAAAAAATATATTTTCGTTAAAATACCGAACACCGGAATCGTTTTAGCCAAAAACATTCCCGAGGTTATCTACTTGTGGTTCTTATAATTTTATAAATTGTTCTAATTGACAATTAACACTCCGAAATCGTCCAGACGTGAGTTTGATGCAAGGCAGCTCCGTCGATCTGTGAAAGTACGTTTATGCTAATAATATCAAACGTGTATCCGATTTGAGGAAGATGAGACGGATGAGATGGATACTTATTCGATCCCTTCCCGCACGCCCTTGCCATCACAGCTTCGTCCTACCACATCTCCTTCTCTCTCTCACTCTCCCTCTCTCTCTCCCTCTCTCTCTCCCTCTCTCATTCCCTTCCTCCCTCCCTCTCTCCCTCATTCTCCCCTCCTCTCTTCCTTCTCCTCTCCCTTCCTCTTTCCCTCCAACTTTCCCTCCATCTTTCTCTCTTCCTCTATCTCCCTCTTATTCCTTTTCTTTCAACCCATTCTTTCTCCCGGTTTGTCTCTCTCCCCTCTTACTCCTCTCTTCCATTCCCACCTGCCCCTTCCCGCGTCGTCTCCCCATCAAAAACCATTTGCTTCCCTCCGTTCTTTATTCCGCCCGCTTTCATCCCTCCGCTCGCCCAATCTCGACTCTCACCCACCATGCAGCTGCCCCCACCCATACCACCACCGCCCTTGCCCCCCCGAAGCGCTAAGTGCCACGGGGGGAGTCCTCTCTATTCCATTCCCTCCGAACATATGACGGAGGCTCGATGATGGTGATGATGATAGTGCCGGTGGCCGTGGGTTGGGGGGAACGGAGAGGGGACGCGTTCGAGGGTCCGACGCACTCACGACTCCGCGCTACCCTCGCCCTTCGCTACCATCTCCCCCCTTCCTCCTCTCGCCCCTCCCCAAACAACCCCTTCTCTGAAGCCCTCCCAACCCCCAGTCCCACGCAGTGCTTTCAACAAACCCTCCTCTCCTCCCGCTCCCACTTCGCCTTTCTCACTCCCTCTTGCTCCCCCCAGCCTACCTAACACGCGCTCAAGATTTCAGACTCCCGCGCAAACGGCGCACTCAGTCCGCCCCTCGTGTCGTCTGCGCCCAAGTATATGATGATGATGATGATGGGGCTCGCTCCGTTAAGTGAGCGTACTATAGTCCATTATGCGCTTTGACATGGCGTTACCAACGTTCGTTTCCATTCCCTCTCAAGCGTTTCAGTATCTTGACGGAATGTAATGATTGTAGGGAAGGCGAATTATTTTCTTTTGGATTAAATGGCTTATTCAAGTCCAAAACTGAATGTTACAGCATAAAAAATCCTGGCCACATAAATCTCTCTAGAATGTTTATAACGTTGGGGAAACGAGCGTGTTCACCGGGTCTCCGATTTAACTTAGCATAGTGGTTCCTCCATTAGAAGAGTCATTATACGTCATTACCATGCCTATTGTGGCTGCTACTAAACAGAACGACATGGTGTGTACAAGAATCTCTGGCTCTTGATTTAATTTTTAAAAATGACTGTAATATAATTATGAGGTTAAACCACATTTGTACAACAGTGTCATCCATTGATTTTTTCATTCAGCACGTCGAGTTAAACGTTGACGATAGGGAAGGCAATACTAGGAGCAATTTTCATGGTATTGCCTCTCACAAGAATGACATCCGGGAAGATACGATACTAACTCATTTATTCATTATTTCTATCGACGAGACAATTATGGAGTTTTACTAAAATTCTTTAGTATATTTGCGTCCTTATCTAGTGTACTTTGTGTCGTATAATAATCTTCAATGAGTTATTCAATACTTGAGGTATAAATATGAGAAATAATAATCTTTTAAATTTTTTAAATAAACATTAGGATTTATCAAAAACCTGAGACTATCCAATTGTTCACGAAAACGTTTGAAATGGTCTCTATCTTGAAGATAACATTTAACGAAGCTTTGTAAACAGTACGCAAGTACCAACTTCAAAAAGTACTCAATAGCGCCCAATTTCAATAGCATGCTCATTGATTTCTGTAAAGTATTATTGAATTTCATGAAAACCAAGATATTAGGAAAATAAAGAACCTTAGTTATGGTGTCATGTGCCTAAAATACCAGTATGAATCCATCAATAAATGTGTAAAGATATCAATCGGAGATAATGTGCGTGAAAATTGATTCTGGTTTACGGTAACCAGGGGAAAGACGGCTGTCATACTGTGCCGAAGGATAAAGTCCAGGTCCAAAGAGTGATGCACGTATGTATCTGAGATTCTGTTTATGTATTTTGGAACAAGAAACGCAAAAGGCTGAGTCTTTGCATGGGTTGTAACAAAGGATAAATAATCACCAGTCTCTTTAATAAGCAAGTTACCATAAGGTAAATAAAAGACGAGATAGAAATAGGCACCGAGTCAGATTTAGAATTTAAATGAGGATTCTGTCTCTCACCAACGATTTATTATATTCTTGACAGATGAAATAAAATAATCTCAACGAATGGGGATCGCAGGAATTTAGGTGAATCGTAAGGAAGTCAAGTAGATGGTCCTTGTCATATATGGTATACCCATAACAGGCAGTTAAATATATGACAAGCAAGTATTCTGAAACGTTATTTACAAATCAATTATACCGTACAGCGTGAAACTCAGGGAGTGACAGACGACAGCTTAGTTACCGTGGGGGGAATCTCTATGTTTATGTATTAAAAAGAATATTTTACTGCCACAAGTGGAGTTTATGTTCAATATCTGGACTGTGGGGTGGGAAGAACCTCGTCCAAAATCAGTTGAAGAATATGTCAAAGTAGGAAGATAACCACGAATGTGTTTAGAGAAATTAGATTTGAAAACAAAACAGCAATAGATTAAAGATTGGGAGTAAATTCTGGCAATTCATTGGTCAGAAGAATAGGGCTTGGTCCATTTTTTGTTGTTTTCATATAAATTATTTTTTTTAGCACCGTCCCGCTACTGAAACTCGTCGCACTTTCATACATTGTAGTGCGGAGAGTGCTCCATCTGTACTCTTGGTAGCTTTATAAACTAGGTCTACTCGCGGTAGCTCCATAATTCACGGTATACTTGGAGAGAAAAAGACAATAGGTAGGTAAGTGGGAGGGAAAATATGCAGTTAAATGTTTCAAAAAGAAGAGTTTACAAACACGATCCGAGTTTCTGCTCCATAACTAGTAGCTGTATGGTCAATGGCGGTAGCTCCATAATTCATATTTTTTACTTGGTTTCTTATCATGAAATCTTAGGAGCAGAAATAGGACATTGATTTTCCATCGCTTAAATAAAACTGAGGAATATATCTATGTAATAGAGAAATAGGTGAGACAAATAGACCTGACCGTTTTAAACCTGATTGCTGATGGTAATGCAAAATGAGCGGATTTGATCAGAAAAGAGGAGCCATAAAGGAGATTACTCGAAAAAAATGAACTATAGCATTATAGAAGGAATCTCCTAATGGAATGAGAACATCTTGAAGAGTCGTGGACTTGTTAGCAAAGAGCAAGCGAGGGGAAATCTCTGAGGAGAAGGCAGAGGGGCAAAGGCGTGGACCACGTAAAGTGGGAAATACGTATAAAACCTAAACGGGAGTCAGCACTGGGCAAAGAAGGGTAATGATCCTCCGAATGGTCACGATGATAGTAATGATTAACATAATCAGTGCTAAACAGGGTCTGCTCAAAGGTATTCATACTTATTAAAAATTATAATTTTAAAATGGATAATTGTGATATCTAAAATATTTGTATATTCTATAGATATATTAATTAAACTTGAAAATTGCATCTTTTTTCACCAAATTCTTCTTTCTAATAATTTAATATGATTTAAGCCCTCTGATTCATCGATATTGTTTGTTAGTCTATGACGTATTTTCATTTTTTACACATCATACTTTTCACAAAGGGATTGCATGTTATTGAAATTATTGTATTGGTTTCTGGCTTATTCAGCGGTGATTTAATATCCCTTATGCATGAGTTATCTTCAATACGTAGCAATTTTCAATGGTTGTAGCATGAGCAGCGTGGTATATATATTTCTTCCACTAATAGATTTCGGGTTTCAAAAACCTGACTTAAAAAGGATAAAAGGAACTTCGCAAATTATGCGTATGTGAGTTTTCATTTCCCTAGAATTTCCATTTTACAATTATATAGCCGCATATATTTGTTTGGGGATCAAGTGTTTTGCAGAGGGGATAGAGTTGTGTATTTATTATACACTATATTACTAATAATAAATATATTCTTTGGTATGGCAATGCACTCACTACAAGATTTGAAATTTTTCCTCGTTGTCACAAAAAAGGTTAGTGCCATATAAAAAAGCTATCTGCAAGGCGAGTACATTACGGTACGTTATCAATACATGTCGTTATACAATTTGGAAAAGTGGAGGGCTTAACTAGTCTGCTTTGGTCCCCTTCGGTCGTTGTAGTTATATTTGATGACTAAGATCAAAAACGGTTTCTGGAAATTATCTTTAAAGCTTTGAATTTTACGGTTGACTTCAAGTCTCTGATATCACGAATTAACTTGTGCAGATTATCCACACACATTTTTCCCCTTAGTTTTTATTTCATATATTGCAACGCAGCTTTCTATTTCATCCGCACCGCACGTATAACTCGACCGAAGGACTAAAACCAATTTGATTACAAACGAAATTGCAGGAGCTGTGAAACGATCTCAAAATTGACTGCCTCGCTCGGTCCAACCATAAACATTGCATGGATATTGAAAGGTACACTCCGGACTGGTGGGTGGGCGGGGGAGGAAAACAATTTCCAACTAACCCCTACCCCGACGCATCCCTATTTCCGCGGAGCGTCGGAGGAGGAGGTGAGTGTATTCCCGTGAAATGCAAACTCCCTACTATTTTCAGACACGACTGAACATCCTATTCTCTGCTCAAGGAAGCGTGTGGAGAAACGAGATCGAGGGCACGTGAGGGGAATTGGGGGTGGTGGTAGGAAATGGGAGGCGATCAGGGTTGCATGGTGTAGTGTTTTTGAGCCGCTGACCGACGGCTAGTCTGCCATAACGCCTCGTCGCAAAATCAGAACCCCCTCTCTTCATACCCCGAGAGCAGAGGCAGATAAGGGACTTACATTATTATATCGTCGGTGTAGAGAAGGAAATGAAGGTCCCCGGCACTCACGAAATATCCTTCACTATTGATCCGTGAAATTCCAATCGAGTATTGTCCGCGGATTGGGGAACAGGAGCGAAAAAAAAAGAAAGCGAGTGGCGACGTGAGAGCTCAGGGGGGCTAGATATCGCATACCTACCGATAATTTGGATTCCAGTTCCTTCCCGATAGCCCCTTTTCTCTCATTGTGGGAGTAAGAGGAAAAAGAGGCTCTCAAGGGCTCCTACGAAGTCGTCTCACCTCTTCTTCCCGAGGGGCGGCTCGATTCCGGTGGAATAGATGACGCGGGGACGATGGAGGAGGGAGGTGGAGGTGAGAGCGAAGAAATTTGGAATCTCTGACTCGGAGAAAGGATACCCCCGGGAGCATTCGACGAGCGAATTGGACTCGGCACACACACATATTTGAGTTCTTCCGTTTCGCGCCGCGGTCGTCGAACGAAGCTGTTCTGGTCACCTAGAAGTACTCCCGAGTCACGCACTCTAGTGGTCCTTCTCTAGGAAGAATAAAATACTGCGGCCACAACTAAATATCACGGTAGGTCTGTTCCACTTGAAAACGGATTGGAGGAATAGACTTCGCCGAGCGAGAGATTTAAGTGTGCCGAGGTTTCTACGTGATCGGAATGTGGCGGTTCGAATTGATGAATGGAATCTAGTGTAGAGGCGAGCATCGTATAGACAGATATCCTTGAGATCTCGCTTTTTTTCCTTTTTGTATCCATTTCATGTCCACATCACAAAAAAGGAGTGTAAAGGAATTCTTCTTCCCTGCTGCACTATCCTCTCCTTGGACCCTCCACGAGGCGGTGATGAAATTCGAGTAGCCGGATTCAACTATTTGAAAATACATTAACGCACAGCATTGGATATATTTTTTAGGCGTAAGTTTGGTTTAATCATTTTTTTGACGGCAAGAAATGTTTGAGAAGACAGTATGGATAATATTAGGTTTTCAAATCCCCGATTAAAAATGCCTAAGAATATACTGTGCTTTTGTCTGCTGGCATCGGTACATGACCACACCGTGTTTGGCCTACGACGAGTCAAGGACGTACTTATCGACTATAGTCGTGGTCTTTCAGCAATTTAACTTGTAACCTATAAAATATAGGCAAGAATTACTACTTTCTTCACAGTCTCATTTTCTGAAGACAACTTTTGTGGAATGCGTTTTATTTTGTTAATGTGCAATATGAATATACAAAAATTGTATTATTCACCTGAGATCTAATATAATAAAAGAGCATCGTTTATCCAAGTGAAAGGAAAAAAATAAAGTAAACGGCATTATTGAAAACGTAATAATAAAAGTCCTGTTTTTCTGAAAGCTTAAAAATTAGAACTTGAAATACTTTGGAATCTTGAAACCATTATATTTAAATTTATCTTTCGTGAATTTGCGTGCACCTTTCAGGGAATGGGCATGATGCATGGTAGGAATCCCACATGCTAAAATGGTGTGCTCAATTTGTTAAATATTGGAATACCTAAACCAGAATATTTGGAATTTTATTTGTCTCATGTTTTTTCGGGAAATTAAGAAGGTTCAACGCCGAGCAGCTCGTTTCGTTAAAAACAGTTGCGATAATACGAAAAGCGTCACTGAAATGCTTATGGAGTTGGATTGAGAATCATTGGAAGAACGACGATTCAATGCTAGGTAGTACTTACTAAATAAATTCAGATCCGCATTTTTCACCGCCATGGTCTCGCAAATTTTTTGCACTCCAACATACATTGGTCGCTTGGCTTATGATTATAAAATTGGGAAAATAGATGCCATAAATAGCAGACTCAAGAACTTCTTCTTCCCACGGAAAATACGGGATAGCAACTATAGGTTTATGGATAGCAAAAACTCCACTTGCCACCCCCAGCGTCTAGGGAATATTGTTCTGCTCAATTTCATGCACTTTCGCTAACCTCGTGTTTTTTTTGTCAAAACCTTTTCTTTCCGCATGACCGCATTTGAATGTCATTAAATAATGCTCTCCTCTAAAAGAATTGCTTGCTCTGGCTTGTCTGTCCTTAAGTTTCCTCGTCAGTCCATCGTCTCTCTATCCGTGGGGGGACCCTGCAGCTATCTACATCGTCGGGTCGCATTCCTTACCTGTGTCCTTGGGGAAAAGACCGTTATATAGTATGTTGCATGTCCATTTGGTGGTGGAATTTCGCCTTCCTACTTTTCAAATTCTATCTTGCACGTTATTTATTATAAGGTGATACATTTCTTACCAAGGTGCGATTATTTTGTTATGTGATTTTATATGTACAATATATGCATGCATGTAGAATGAAAGGATATTTGCATGAATATAAACGCCACTCTGTGTATAGTTTTGCATGTTTGTGTTGATTTTGAATGTGGTTTTGTTCCTTTTTACGATTGGTGACCTAAGATCCCCTGCCACAAGCCCTCGCGGCGAATTTTTTGGATTATATAGATGTAGATATTTTTATCATTCTAAATCATATTTTTGTTAGGCAGGAACTAAGTTTGACTTATAGTGACTTGTCTACTGTACAATATCTGCCCCACAAATAAGTAGTATAAATATGAAAAAAAATTACTCCAGGTCGAAGTTCATGTTGCTAAAATTCTTCATAAAAGCACACTTGTGTCACGAAACACCAATGCCAGTGCCCCAGCCAGTTATAGCATGTTTTCTGTAAGGCATCAACAGGACCCTCTTAAACAAAAAATACCGGGACAGTAGTTTACGGTACTGGTATTTTTTGTTTACATTGATTAACGACCGTAGCTACGGCCTTGTATATTTCAACAGGGCCCTCGTTCAGGCATCTCGTCATGGCTTTATTGAGATAATTCAGTGGTACAAAATGGTACTGAAAGAGATTATACTTGTGTGTCGTACTCAATGACCCATGTCTTTTCACCGGTAGACACCTATTTCTAAAAATGTGGATCACTTTCTTCTCAGTGCAAGAGGTCCCAGGCAAGATTGTCACACAATCGGTCTTCTAACAACACCTTGGGGACAATCGTGGCACACCACTCTCATGGCTAAATCTTCCATAAGAATTCAATGCACTGTAGTTTTCTGAATATTTTACTCTTCTGCTAGACACTTGGGGGTCAATCAGAATTGAGGGTGTGTCTCATTTTGTGCACGTTGTCATCAGTGTGTTGTTGACAGCTCTCCAGGGCATTCTTCATCGTCAAACTCCTCTTTACCCTCCCAGGTTATCCTGCGCCAGCAGAAAACCATCACTTGGGACATTTCTCCATCTCCGTAAGCATTCTTAACCATGGTCATTGTCTTTGAACCCGATTTCCCGAGTTTTCTATAAGATTTTATTGCATATCTTTGCTCCATAGAAAGTAGCATCCTGAATTTGTGACGTGACGGACAGGCTTCCAGTCTAGCAGCAATCCGCACACTGTAAACGCCTACAGTTAACTGACGTAGGTCGCGTTGCTTTACAAAGATCTTCCATTTTCTTTTCTCACCACAAATCATCCCACTGCAGCCCTCTGCAATGGTGGCAAAATAATCATTCTGCTTATTTTTAGGACAGGCCTTGTAAAGTTGTTGTCACTACCTGGCTTTATATCCATTACCTTTACAAACCTTTCACCGATTATTTGATTTTTAAAATCAATGTAGAACACCCCTTCAATTCCTTGCATGACGACCAGATATCGTGTGTTCTCCTTTATGTGCCCTAATAGGGTTTATTCCACCTCTTTATTTGCATTCCAGAAGTTCCCTTTATTCGCCCAGTCTTCAAAACACGTCTTCATTAGTCATCTAATTATTCCATTTTGTTCCTTTTAATTACCCTTTATCCCTAAATTTTCAGCATTCATGGCATTCTTTTCTCTACTAATGATGGTATCCACATCTCACTACGTAATATCTGTAAGGAAATATTTATCTTAATCACATTTTTTAGTTCTTCTCAGCGGTAGTAGTGGTCTATTCTGACATAAGGCTTTTATTCTTGATATTTCTTCGTAATAATTATATATTTTATGCAACCATAGAGAAGTTTCTTATTTATAGTTATTCTGCCGCTTGCTTAAATTTAAAACTTCAAATTTTGTCTCAATATTTTCTTGTGGTAAACCATTGTTTGTTTGTTTCAGTTTCGAATTGTTTATATCTCTCTCAAGAAAGAGGCTCTTGTCCTTAATTGATCGTCATATTTCTTTGGTGCAGAGGAATTGTCTGAAGAAGTATGTGCATGGAATATGTTCCTGTACATTCTTTCTTCATGCTTCGACAATTTTTTTAAACCATTATTAAACATTACCGTTGAAAATAATTCGTCATTTCAATGAATTACTATTGTAATGTCTATGTTCAGAGAAGTAAAAAATGCTGTTTTGTCCTTTCAGTTTTCAGTCTTTTTCACCAAGTTACAAATTTTTTAAAAATAAAATCAGCATAGAGTTTATGTAAAAGTTAAAAATGCCCTTAATGTTATTATTTTACTTTTCTTTTTACTTTTGGAGAGATTAACTTTTATTAAAGTGTTCTGTAAGAACTGCATTCTAAATTATACGTAATTCTTAATTACTCCGTAAGACTTATCGTAAAACTTACTTTGTTCCATATTTCATGTGATATCTGCCTTAATATTTTTCAGTGTAATTACTTCCTCCGTTAATCTTTGGAGTCGTGACAATCCAGTAGGAAGAACGCTCGGGTGTAGGTTGAAGGGGCTGGATTATATTCAATTTGAAAAAGCTCGTCCTCCTTAGTTTCACCAAGTCGTGTAATTTTTCAGGTACCAGAACTTCTCGCGAAACCCCATGAATCGAAGGAAAAGGAACCCTTATAATCCTGGTGTGTGAATAATTACACACCACTGGCTTAATATTATGTGAGCTCTACCGTCATGCATCAAACCAGAATTACCTTTCATTACTATTTCTAAAATTTCTCTTGATAATCATCACGTGTACATAAAAAGTGCAATTTCGATAAAGGTATGCACATGAGAAATAAATCTTGAAAAACTCATCCGTCATAAAACTTTTTGTCTTAAACTGCGAAATCCTGCGACAGTATTACAATATTGGCGTTCTGAAGCTTTTCGTTTTATTTCCCTAATTTATCAAGACTAATCTTCTTTGAGGACAATATAACTAACAATAACATAGCTCAGACTCGAATTAAGTGTTCTAAAATTAGTAAAGTCGCCAAATTGCAAAAACGACCAGATCACAGACCAGATTAATACTTCGCCTCCAGCTTTACGATCAAATTTCAATTCATCTAGCGATGAAAGAAGTGGTCAGTGGGCAAGACGATGAGCGCAGTATGGTCTTTGTCGAGGGGAGTTTCTTATTAAATAAGATCGGAACTACGGTTTGAAAATTACAATATACTATTAAGACAATATCCGGGGATTCCACTAAGATAAAAACTTACTCGCGGCAAAAATAGGAACTGCCGTGAAAGGAGTTGGAGGTTCAATTAGAATGTAAGCTTAGATCTTCCTAAACGGATATATGAGCGGCTAGAGCAGGGATTGGGAGCTCCCGGATTGATAAGAAGATGCGTGAAGAGGCTGTGATTCAGACCGTGCGTCATGGGGCACATGAATCCGGCGTAAAGAGGAAAGGGTGGTTATCGGGTTGTCAATCGTCAAAAGGGTTTATCGGCCTGGTCGAGGATTCCCAGGTGAATACATCTTCTGTTGAGAATCATCACGACCCCATACAACTGAGGAGAGTCCCGAGACCCTTTCGAAGCGATCGAAATTCCCCGTCCTGGCACCGCCATTTTAAGGATTCGACTTGGTCGACGCCACCGCCCCTCGAATGCTTTGGAAGAGATCTTTCGATGAAGGACCTAGCCAGTCGGCCCTTCAAAGGGCGCTAGGGCGGCAGAGCGGGGTCCCGGCATTCCTTTAGCGGCAGCCGCACAGCGCTTTCCGCCCGCCGCCCTTTCTCCCTATCCGCAGCCCCTTCTCCACACTCGGCAGGCGATGGCCTCATCCCCGGAGGAGAGCAGGACTTCTGCGAAACGTCCCTCACTCGCCCGCCCGGAGTGAAGAAAAATATCGCGAGCTCACTTTAATTGCAGCCCGAGTACCGGGGCATGGGAAATGATACGTTTAATCCGCCGAGAAATGGGTCAATGCTACGTTAAGTGCTGAGTCTTGACTGCTGAGGCCTCCGCCGTTTCCCGTAACTGCCGTGTACTTAAGGTGTACTATTAATTTATTTTAATCGTCGCGAAGATGTTGGCAGCCGTTTCATGCAAGTTTTATAACGCCATGAGAACGAGTTGAGGGGAGGGAGGAGGCAGGTAATTTTGGAATAGAGCGCAAAGTACCTATTCTCGAAGCTTGGAGCAATATTTCTTGCTAATTGGTGTTTGGTAATTTGAGTACTAATAACAATGGTCCTGAGCGTAAAACCTTTACTGTTCCTTCCTCGGTAAATGAAGCAGGTAATATAAGGTAGTTGCATTACATTCTCTTTCATGACAACTACGGTTATAATAATAAAACTGGGTAAAAGTGGAACTTATATATAATTATACGTTTGATAACCACACTCGTAGAGATGATGAACTCTCCTCGGTTATTAAATCTTTGATTCGATTTTCTCCAGGGCAATAAATTTATAATATTTGCGTGTGTTTACAAGGAATTATATACGAGCCGTGGACATTATTGACGCTATGAATGTAGTTTAACTATTCCGGTATTCTAACCCATCCTAAACGACTAGCCAACTCATAGGTCCCGGGAGTGGATCTATATTTTCATCTAAACTTGTATACCTCTATTCAAAGGTCCCGGGAGTGGACATACAAATTTTCATCTAAACTTTTATACCTGTATAGCGATGAATATGAGTGGTATTACGTTTGCGATCACCAACCTGTAGTAAATTTGACTTTTATTGGTTTTCAGTGTGAATAGTTAATTTTCTTGAAGGAAAAAATGGCGTACTTAATGTTTACCAAGATTGTTACCACGAATGATAGATGATAAAAAAGGTAAATTAATTCCTAATTTTGAACTTATAATCCGTCGATTTCCTTTCTAGTCAATTTATTTTCTAGGTGTGGTTTTAACTGTGAAGATAATTTAAGGCTAAAATTATTTCCTCTACGAATTCGTTAACTTCATATGAGTTGTATTTATCTATTAGCTTCTCATTTGTGTAATGAGGGTGAGGAACTGCCGGGTGCCGGAAAAATGGACAACGCAAAACATAAAATTTCTCCTCTCTTGAAGGTATTTTGGAGTTTTCGCCAACGTCACTGTGTAAGCTAGGCTTTCAGGTATAAGTGGGCTGTGTTGATACAACCCTTTGAGCTGTTTTTGAGTGGTTTATTTGATTTATCTTTATCTCTAGACTATTTATGAGACATCATTTATTTTCTCTCACTCGCGGGAAGTTTCGCAGTATATCTCATAGGCTCTTTGACCACCACTCCACCCCAATAAAGTGTAGGTAGACGGACTCTTAGTTATTCTAACCTCTTATTTTGTTTGTGCATTATATCAGTAAATAGCGGCCATTATTTCCGCACACTATCATATGCTATTTTTGCCTCTAATTCTTTGATCCATTCTCTAATTCTCACATTCATTTCATTGAAGTTTCTAAAATTGCTCATATGATTAATCCATAATTACCCCCAACTATTAGAATTTGCAGCCTTAGATATTACTATCCTTACATTGGCCACATCAGGGCACTCCAGTTTTGCATCGCACCCTGATGACAAATACTGGGCAACTAAGCATAGGTTTCTACTACCCAAAACAGCATCTTCCTAATTAATTAATTAAAATTGGCAATATTACACAAAATAAATTTTTTTATTGATACGACCGGTTTTGATGCAGCTACATCATCTTCTGGTGATGTACCTGCAGAAGATGATGTAGTTACATCGAAACCGGTCGTATTATCGAATTATAACCGGTCGAGTTATCGGCTCGTGCTACTGCATGAATAAATCCTCTCCAATGGTATACTTAAACAATATCCATGGGTATAGAAATATTCGCAATAAACTCATTACACAATACATACAAACGTTAAATAGTCGTGAAATCGTAAAGAAAGAACCGTAAAGAAGTTAACTTATAATGATGAGCCAAAAGGAACTTATATTAGCGTCAAAATATTAGGTGAGAAATCATAATTTTTTTAAGCTATACCAATAGCTGTAAAAGGTTTAGATGAAAATCCTTAAACAAACAATTTATTCTGATGGCGTAATGTAATATACTTCCACTCATTCAAGGTAATATTATATCTTTTTAAAGGTAGGTTTAGGAGGCTCCCTAATTCGTCGTCTAGAAAGGCTCCTCTCTTCCCGTCTCGACCCCGATTTTCCACCATTCTCCTTTCGGTCATCAACACCTCACGCATTTTCAATATTTCTTTCACCAAATTCATCTGCCTCTTTATTATTTTACACATTTGCTGCATCCCTTTACCCAAACTATTTTAAATGTAAGCGTTCGTTTTCCTTTTCGTCAAACTTATTTAATTTATGCTTCACCATACCCAATTCTCAAAAGTCACAAAAACTAAACATAAGTCCTTTCATCCACTTGATTCTTTCCATAAGGTCCTCTACGCCACTTTTCCTCAGGCATAATGTTCAAATGCGTGATCTGTCCACCTAGTTTTTCTTCAAGTTCCCTCCGCTCTTTTCTCTTCCACCTTGTTTTTCTTTCAATTTTCTACTAGCCACTTGTAGTTTTTATCTTCCTAAAATAATTTTTTTTTAGGTAATCTACCGGTTAAGGTAGGTTTTTGGATGGACACAACTATCAAATAAACATTTTGTAACTCCCCACCTAGCAAACTAATCTATATCAGGTCCCTCTTCATCTCGGTGTACTTCTTTCCTCCCTTCATCCCGTCCAACATCCCTATCCTGTTCCTACCCTTACCACGCTTGCCCAACATTCTCCCCTCTATTACCCTCTTCAACATTCCACTACCGCTCAATACGCCTTTCATCCATTTTTCCTGCCTCCATAGGATTTCTCTCAACAAACCCCTCTCCTCCCCCACCATTTCTAGTACTTCCTCATTTGTTTTCCTTTCGGTCCATTTCACCTTCTCCATTCTTCTCCATACCCACATTTCAAAAGCCTCCAATCTACGTCTATCCTCCTGCTTCAGCGACCACGTTTCCGCGCCGTACATAGCTACGCTCCATATCAGAGTTTTTACGAGTCTTGTCTTAACATCCCTACTCAACGTCCCCGTCATCAACTCCCTCCTCCTTGAGAAAGCCTCCTTGCCTAGCGCAATTCTTCTCCTTACGTCCCTACCACTTTGACCGTGTTGGTCCAAAACACTTCGGAGATATGTAAACTGCTCTACCTGCTCTATTCTTTCTCCGCCTATTTTAATATTTAGCTTAGCCTTTTTCTTTCTAGAAAATCGCATAACCTTTGTTTTATTAATATTGATTCTCATCCCATATTTATCGCACTGAACCTCCAATTCACTCAACAATGCTTGCAACCCCTTGGCTGACTGAGCAACTAATGCTTGGTCATCAGCAAACCTAACCGATTTTACGAATTCCCCTCCGACTTTCATTCCTACCTCCAGTTCTTCCCATGCCTCTTTAATCATTTCCTCTACATATACGTTGAACAGTACCGGTGACAATGGGCAACCCTGCCTTACACCTCTTCCTAACACTGCCCATCCGGACTCTCCGTTCCCCACTCGCACCTGAGCAGTCTGAGACATGTACAGGTTGCGGATCAGTCTCCTGTCCCTCCAATCCATTCCTATTTTCTGCAATACACGCATTAATTTTTCCCAATTCACTCTATCAAACGCTTTTTCGAAATCTACAAAACAGGCAAAAACGTCCTGATTGTATTCTATATTTCTCTCGACTAGTGATCTCATTACTGCAATGGCATCACGCGTACCTCTTCCTTTCCTGAACCCAAACTGATCATCCCCTAAGTAATCATTTGCCTTACTCTCTATCCTTTTGTTGATGATCCTGAGAATAACTTTAGCTGCGTGGGATATCAAACTTATTGTTCTGTAATCCTCACATGACGAAGCCTTTGCCTTTTTTGGAATAGGAACTAACACCGATCTCACAAAATCTTCCGGCCAGATTCCTTCCTCATAGATACTACGAATCATTCCATATATGGCCTTCTTCCCACCTTTCCCTAACCATTTCAACATTTCTACAGGAATATTGTCCACCCCCACAGCCTTGTTTGCTTTCATCTCCTTTAATGCCCTTTCTATTTCATCGTCGAGTATGCCTGGACCTAAGCTATCTTCTTCTACCTCATGTTCCTTTTCTATGTCTAACCTTGTCGGCCTAAGTTCTTTACCATACAGTGTTTCTATATATTCCTTCCATCTCTCTTGGATTTTTCCTGGTTCAACTATTATCTTACCCCATTTATCTTTAACTGTTAGCACAGATCTTGCCTTCTTACTTCCCGATAATAACTTAACCTTGCTGTATAGAGCACCAATTTCACCCTTCTTCTGTAGACTTTCCATATCCTCGCATTGCGTTTTCCACCATTCTTCTTTTGCTTTATTTGTGGCCCTTCTCAATTAAATGTTTAACTCTTTGTACTTCATTTTGCCTAACTCTGTGTTTACATTTTTCCATCTTCTTCTCTCGTCCATCTTTGCAATCATCTCATCCGTTACCCATGGTTTCCTTATCCTTTTCCCGTTAACGGTTCCTATAGTGTCTTTAGCGGCTTCCAATATCCCTTTCTTGATACATTCCCATTTTTCTTCGATAGCACTCAGTTCTTTACCGTCATCCATCATTTTCTCTACAGCCTCCTGATACTCCTTCGTTAATTCATTTACTGCTTCTAAATTCCATTTTTTAACCCGCCGCCCTTGCCTTATCTTCTTGAAACGAACACTACATTTCATAACAACTAAATTGTGGTCAGAGTCCGCGTCCGCTCCTGGGAAACTGTGCGAATTTATCACACTGTTCCTAAACCTGTGCCTAACCATAATATAATCTAACTGATACCTTTCTGAGTCACCTGGCATTTTCCATGTATACCTACGCCTTTTGTGGTGTCTAAACCATGTGTTGGTGATGACTAACCCCTGTCTCCTGCAGAATTCAATTGCTTTCTCTCCGCGTTCATTCCTCGTGCCTAACCCATAGTCCCCCACCTCACCACCATCTCTTCCTTCGCCTACCGTCGCATTCCAATCCCCCATCACTATTAAATGTTTCCCTGCAGGAACACTCGCGATTATATCCTCTAACTCATCATACATCCTATCGACTTCTTCCTCCTTGTGGTTGCTCGGTGGCATGTATACCTGAATAATGACCAAGTTCGTCGGCTCTGCTTTAATCTCTACGAGTAAAATTCTATCTGTCGCTTGCTCTATGTTGACTACGCTTCTTCCTACCCCTTTATTTAAAATTACGGCAACCCCTCGTTGGCTCTCGTCCCCGCCGCTGTATATTACTCTATAATTGTCACTCCAGTAATCCCCGCTATCCTTCCATCTCACCTCGCAGAGGCCTAAAACATCTATGTTAACTCTTTCCATCTCTCGCTTAATATTTTCTAATTTGCCTCTCCTCAACATTGTCCTAACGTTCCAGGTTCCTATTCTTACTACTTTCGCCTTCTTCTGAGTTTTCTGTCTTGCTAAAGTTATTTCTTCCCTTCAAGGGTTTCGTGGGATGACGACCGCGGAAGCCTTGCCGTTCCCGCTGCCGGGCACGACACACGGCCTCTTGGGCCGAGTCCCGTAGTTGCCAGGACTCATATTATCTATAGTGCCCATCATAATATTCTTGGGAATCATAATTGAGGTGGTTTCCCGTTGCCTTCCTCAATAGTGTTTTTAACGTGACACCATCACTTAATGGCCGCCCCACTGGGGTCAGACGCCATTGCAGCCGCCTCACTGAGGAACAGACGCTGCGTGGACCACCTTTCGTCTGGCTCCTAACCTTCGACCTATCTGGCATGGGTGACCCTTCCAGGAGTAATTATTATTACTCCCGCCAGCACAGCTCTAGGGGTCATCGGAACACACAAGCCCTTCCACCACGACAAGGTTGTAGTCCATGGGAGGGCCTAAAATAATGCTTAATTAATCTTAAGCGGTTCCTAGAATATACTTGTAGCATTTGTCCTTTGCGATAAATTCTCACCCTCTACTTCTCACACTTCTGCTGTAAAAAGGTAGACACCAATTGTAATTTCTTGGATGCCTGAATCAATATTATTTGATTGTCTCCTATCCCGAGTTTAAGTCATCTCAACACTCACTTGTATTCCAGATCCAGTCCTTTCCGTGCTACCCTCAAAAATTTCTCACCATATGTATCCTAAAGTACCGGCGATAAAAGGCAGCTCTCTCTCATTTCTCAGCGAATACTGCCCATCCTGATTCTTTCTCTGCTACTTTTACCTATGCCATCTTATGCGTCGTTGACTTTACTTTGATAAACCCATTTAACTTGGCTGTTCAGGTCCCTATCCGGGTGCCATTATTTGAAGTTGCTGTGATGACCCGTCCGGAGAGAGTCAAATCGTCTAATACTTGTAAGTTTAATGTATGAATCGACAATCTCTCAAAATGCGTCATCAGAAATCGATTGTAGGATATTTTCCAGAGACTAAATCGAATTAAAACTAAATTTATGATATTTATTTAAAATATCAAGAAAACAGATTTATGCCAACTCATTCATGCTACATTGGTATCTATAAAGATGACATAAACCTTGGTTATTAGGAAAGGTGCACAAAAATATGTAAATGAACGTGGCTATACAAGAAATACGTAAGCACTGATGATATGGAGAGGGATGAAGGAACAAATGCAAGTAAAATGAGAAGAAGTCAAAATTGTGGAAAGAAACTAACTGCGGTTCTTTTTCCACTTCGAAAAATTAAAATGAGTAGCCAACAAAATGGAGAAAATAGATGATCGCAAAATTATTAGATAAAATTATATTGAATTTTAACAGCGGTTGTCGTGAGCGATCTGAAGCGGATCAGCTAATGCAATTAGTTAAAATAGAACAATTTGATTTTTTAGGTTCCACTCGGGAGAGTTTCTAGAAAGTTGAAACACTCTCGCGACAAACAGATTCAGGTAAAGGGAAATAGTTAGTATACGTCTCGCCATCTGGCTAAGTAGTTGAAGTAAAGTATTAAAGTATTTCAAAGGACGAAATATATTTAAGAAAGACTCAGAAGACACGTGTTATGTGAAGGAGATCACAGGAGGATTCAATAAGCACAGGCGTAAGAAGGTCGTGCTCTCACAAATTGCTGCTGAAGTTGGTGGTGGTGAAGATGAGGAAAGTAGACAGTCTGAACATGATCCACGGGTGGACGACTAGCTCCGCTGGCTCCAACGAGACTATAGATCCAATTGTTGGCGGAGGAATTTTCGTCTTGACGCTGATTAGGATTCCACGGAGTAAACAAACTCCGGTCCTCTGACGGGGATGAAAGGAGTCTTTTTCCTCTATTCGGTCGTTGTTAACGACAACTAGCCAAGACTGCGGGACCAAATTTTTGCTGGTCAATGAAGAGCATTGCGGAGAGTGGTGAATTACAGTTGCTTGAATAAGGACTTGTTAGCGGGATCGCTGGTTGCTAGGAGAAGTTGGTTACACAGTATACTCATTTGAGGGAATGTATTACCCTGCAGGAAGAGAGTGACGAAAGGGTGGTCACGGTCTTCTGGAGCTTCACACAATGGCGTCTTATTCGCACGCCAATCAATCCTCCGAAGCAAAATGAGTACACGCGGAGAAGCCATGTCGTCTTCTTCAGTGTATCGCTTGTTCTCGCTCATCTCGACTTACATTTAATCATTCGACCGAACTCCTACCCTCATTCTCGTAGACACAGAAAATATTAACCGAAAGACCTCTATAATGAGTAGAGAGGAAGAAAGAGTATTTTTACGAGGAAGAAATAAAAAATTCAACTCATACGAATACATTTAGTCTAGAGTTTATTTCTACGTCATCATGAACCATTACCTTACCATTAGAATACTCGTCACCATGATTCACGTATTTCCAATCCATTTATTTAATTTCATCACATTACGGTAAATTCAAGTGTGGAAGAGTAATGAAACAATAGGAAATGCATGGGCTAACAGAAAAAATATCAAAAATCGATGCCAAGAGGCTAGGAGAAAACTTTTGTATTGGAATAAGTAAACCCTTTTTTTTAGTCTTGGCGTTATCATACATTTTTTTGGTGGTAATCACAACCCTTAGCGACCCAAATGTGGAGAGAATAATAAAATATGTCTCCCATTTCACGTTAAACTACACCATAAGACTAAAGTTTCATAAATACATTGGTAGTATATACTCCTCCTTAGTACCGATCAAATTCCATGTTTCATGTTACGCATTACGAATATTTATGGAAAGCCAGTTTTTTGGAGTAATATTATACCTTTCTTATACCACTCAAAACGTACGTATTGAGAAAAGGGATACTAGAGGATGAGCCAAGGGAGAATGTACTAAAACTATTTTCCTACCGTAGCTTAAACCATGGGGGATAGTTTTTTCTTCCCGACCCTTTTTGGTTGTATTTTGCCACTTTCTGATCCCATTTGGTGCTTTTGTGTAGGCACACAGTTTTAGTAATACCACTACAATTCGCTGTGCTTCTCATATCCCTCAGCCTTTCTGCGACGCATTTTCCTTCAACACGCCGCCGACCCGACGCCGAACGATCCGAGAGGGAAGTGGTGCACTCAGCGGAGGAGGAAGCATTACTTTCGAGGGGGAGGGGAGGGTTGAACTAGGGTGGGTGATGGGGTGGGTCGCGGCGTCTCGTGCAAAGAGACCCAGCACGTACAATCCTCACGACCGTGAACCTCCTTCCTTCCTTCCACTCCGCTCTGATTTTCCAAGGGGGTCCTCCCCCTTCTCGGAGCCTTGGGCCCGCCAGCCTTTCCATTCCGTTGGCATCTTCTCTGAGTAACTCCCTACCCGTCCCAAACCTACTCGTTCCCCGCCCTTTCCCCCCCGCCGTCCCAGGCCTTCATTGCCTCTGGGTACCGAGCCTTTCCCGACTCCTCCGCCTCCCTTCTCCTCTAACCCTTCCCCCCCTGTTCGCCTACGTACCACCCCAAAAATTCTACCGCTGCCCTCGCCCACCTAAAACCCAATCCTCCAATAACAATCGCTTCCCTGGTCGCCCTTCAAACTGAAGGACCGCGTCGCTCAACACCCGAGACCCTTCAACCATCGTGCCCTCTCCTTCCCCCTCGAGTGTCTAGACGCCCCACTAACACTGGACCTTCTCTTTGCCCAATTCCTCGCCCTCTCTCCATCGGTGTCTTTTCCTTGACCATGGCTGCGTAAACGAGCGCGAGATGTTCCAGTCAAGGGCCGGCGGCGATCGGCAGGTGATGTGGGTGTCGGGAGGGGAGAACACTCATAGGCGTTCGTCGGAACCAACTCTGCCTTCCGTGGAGAAGGAAAAATCTGGCAGGCGCCCTGCAGGCTGGAGCAAATTCCTTGAGGACTTTTTTCTACAGATCTTTGATCTACTCAATTTTAAAATCCATTTTTAAAGCAACGTTGCTGTAACTGTTCGTCAGTTGAAGAACCAGGTTTCGAATTCTTGAAGCACATTTAAAAAGCGGAACAAGCGAAGTAGGGAATATTTTTTAGCATAAATCTACGCCATTAGATTTTTAAGAAAATAACTAGCAAGGTACTTTTTTTCAGTAATCATTTTTGGTTAACTTGAGTTCGATTACTATGTAGAACCAACATATTTTAGAGCTTAACTGAGAAATCATTACTGTTACCTGGTTAAATACATTAGTTCCATAATTACATGCATCAAACCTTAGTTGCAAGGAATTTTCTCCGTATATTAAACGAGTTGCTAAGAGTTATATTAGTACTGCATGTTCTTTCAACAACCATGTTTACTGTTGGTAATTTTAATCGGTTGGTAAACAGCATGTTGTTACTATTTTAACCTTGTTAATATCGTATTAAATATGTTTTTTTAACCTAACTTAATATAGCATGCAATATATTTACATCTGCATCTCGCCGTGCAGTATACCTTGGAATTATGCAGAAGGAGGATAAGGTCACAACTCATACGTGTATTTATGTCTTATTGCTACTCGATTTAATGTAATTTTCGGGAAATACAGTGTTACTAACATATATTTGAGTTTTTCCTCTATTCCGGTCACACATTGAGTTAAAAGATTAGCAAATACCTACAGAAAATTAATATCCTTAACTATCTTGTAGTAGTATCGACTACCTACGTAATCCGTGGCTAAATTTATTCAATGTGATTGCTACACTCGCATGATATCTATGCGTATCCTTTTAATTACCCTTGGTTCTAGAGAAAAGAATGATGTTATTTTCCACTCAAATAGTAATTGTGAACCCTACCTATGAAATGTAATGAAAATGAAATAATTTTGGTTTTATATAATGCTCTTTTAGAGAAAAATATAGCTTTTCGTTTTACCTTGTCATCCTGAAACCATTATTTTGGGCAAATCACTGAATTATTGGCATGAATCCAATGTTATATGAAACCTGTTCTAAATTTTACATTTCAAAATTTCCCTACTGTTCATTTGATGTGGCCAGGTAGTCTTTAATTTACGTGCGGCTACAGGTATGCACATAATTCTGCGGTGTTACTTATGCTAGCTTTAGTGTTACTGTGACACCCAAGAATTTGATTTGGTAACTATATATTTACCATATTTATGGACGTAAAAATGATACAAAAAAACCTTACAATAAATAAAATAGTTTTTGCCTAAATTTTAATTTTTCGATCTGTTACACATAACTTGGTAATTTCTTGCAATTATGTCTCGTATAAGAAACAATTAGTTCAACAGGCCCCTCTTTATTTCCGCAAAATTCTCTTCTCTCTTCATCCTACTCAACACATCAATTATATTTCCCACTTTCCTCGTCTGGCTAACGTTCTCCCCAATTTTAAAGTCTTCAGTATCCCACGGCCAATCAAAACGCTTCGCTTCCATTTTTCCTGCCTTTTTTTGGATTTTCCCAACAATTCTTTGCACCCCCATATATACTTTTTGTTTTTTTTCCTCTCTGTTCATTTCACCTTTTCAGTCATTTCCATCGCCTATGTTTCAAAAACCTCCAATCTACACCTAGTTTATTGATCCAATGACTCTGTATCCGAGCCATGAAAAATAACGCTCGATATGATATACATGTTGTTACGAATCTTTTATTAACGCCCTTACTCAACTTCCTCCTACTTGTGAAAGCTGCTCGGCTTAACGCGTTTTTCTTCACATGTCTCTACTAATTTGACCAATTTGGTCCAAAACGCTTCCAAATTTGAAAAATGTTCAACTTGCTCCAGTTTATGATCTCCTATTTTAACATTTAACATAGCCTCACTCTAAAACTGTAAAAACTTGTTTTTTTTACATATATTCTCATCATACTCGTATACCTGTCGCACTGATTTTCCAGTGCGCTCAGCAATACTTGTAATGCGTTGGCTGACTAGAAAGCTAGAGCTTGAACATCCGCAAACCTGAGTTAATGAATTACCCACCAACTTGTATTCCTATCTCCAATTCTTTACATGCCTCTTTAAGTATTTCTTTAATATATACGTTGATTAGCATAGGTGATAATGGACACGTCTATCGTATTCCTCTCCTCAAAAACCCCATTCCGACTCTTCATCGGCCACTCAAACCTGAGCAGACTTAGATATTCAGAGGTAGTAATTAAGTCTGCTATCCCTCCAATCTACTGTTATTTTCGGCAAGATTTTCATTATTTTATTCAATTTACAATAGGAACCCACTTTGTTAACATTACGAAATTACGAATACTGCCGGATTGTAACACAGGCTCCTCTTAATTAGTGACCTTATTAATGCTATGGCATCACTCGTCTCTCTGCCTTTCCTGAACCCACACTGATCACCCCACAAGCAGCGATTTGTTCTGCTATCTGTTCTCTTGGCGATGATCCTGAGAACCACTCGAGCTACGTGCGACTTCAAAATGGTTGGCCTGCAGTATTCAGATAATATAGCCTATTCTGATTTTGGAAGAGGAACTAACACTGATCAGATGAAGTATTCGAGCTAATTTCCTCCCCCATAAATGCCACATTCCATAAAAACTCTTCTTGCCACGTTTGGCTAGTCATTTACGTAGTTCCTCGTGGATGATGTCCACCCTCAAGAATTTATATCGTTTTAATTCCAATAATACTCTTTCTATTTCGCCATTGGATAAGTCTAGGCCTTTGCTTTCCTCACACACGGTATGTCCTCTTTCAGTCTCTAAGTGTAATTGTAGTATTTTTAGCCGACATGAAAGTTTTCAAATGACTTTCTCTAGATCATTACTACAGTCAATTTTTATAACTTTAGTATTCTGATGTTTGAATCTGATTTCTGGGTCACTTTTCAATGACCATGAACCATGCAAAGTTTTATTTTCATTCATTTCAGTTAACCCGGTTAACCTTGTAATATATTTTTCCCTTGTGTCCTATTGATTTTTTACCTTACATGTAAATATTACGGAAGTAGGAATTATCGCAACCTCTATTGTTCTCTCAAACGAAAATATTTAATTTAGTATACTTTGACGCCTCTACATGTATTTTAACCCAAATTTCGCAAATTAATGGAAAAATATTTTTACAAATTTACACCCACTATAAATTTCATTTAAGGTAGCACCCAGCCATATTACAGTTTGAAACACAGAATTCTATCACGCAAAAATAATAGAATTGAATTGGAAATCGGAGTCGAAAGTTCTAATTTAAACCCGCTCGATTGGATGCCAATGGGAGCGGCCGCCCTCCCTCACCGTCCAAGACTTGAGAACGAAAGCGAAAATGGAGAGAAGGATTCTCGGGAATTCCTTTCAGACCATGGAGCCTGCATGGGAGCAAATCCAACGTACACCCCTGTCTGTGCTAACCCTTCCCATTTTCATGCTCTCAACCACTCTCCATAAACGAACTCAACTCTCGGAAATTCTTTCGGTCCTTTATCCGACACCCGCACCTCGTTCCTCCGCCCCTTGTTCATGCCGAAACCCACGCCGTCTCAAACCCTCACCCCATTCACTCCTCCTCTAACAACCCCCCCCTCCCTCACCGGCACCAGCCACCTCTCCTTAAAGTCCTATTCACGGCCTCCATCCCCCCGCACGCATTCATCTCCCTTAACTTCCTTTGCCTCCACACTCCCTCACCGTATACCTTTCTCGCTCCCTTCGTAGCCTTCCCCAGTCCCCACAGTTTCCATAGCGACTACACCCTTGAGAAAACGCATTCTCTCCGTGCTTTTAGGAAGAGGCCGCCCCGTGCGCGCCGGCTCCTTTCTCTACGTCTAGATGAAGGAGTATATTCGCGTTTGTGCTCTCGTACCCCCTCCCCTACCTCCTCCCCAAGTCTCAGACCCCACCCACCTCCGCTTCCCCCGGAAACCCTCTCCTCCGCCTCCTCATTCAACGTCACTCACAACTTCTATCCCCCGCCGGCACCATCCAACCATTGCCGAATGCACATACCTGCATATCTTGCTGCTGAGTTCGAAGAGGTGTTTCCAAAGCGTTTAATCTCTCGTCCATCTGTCATTTATTGAGCGAGTTGACGAGGTAAGATTCCATTTTGAATTTCTCCGATTCCTTTCGGTTTTCACTTTAACTGCAAAGAATTGACTTCGCTTCTGCAGCGAGCGTTTATATTTTTTGTGCACGCCTGGTTCTCATTCGGCAATCTATTAATATTTGCAATACACAATATACCTGTATTACGAATACATAGAGTGTAATTCGGTACCATGAATAAGGTTTCCCAGAATTTTGTTTCAAAATTTCAGTAAAATGTATTGAGAATATTTATTCACTCTTGTAATTGCCACAAACATACAAAGAATATCAGATGGGTGGTAGCCATTTTTGTGGAATCAAGAGGGTACGACATTGGAATTCAATGTAATGTAGCTACATCAAACTTGGCGATACATTGTTGTATGATGAATATGGAAGATTCGCTGGCCTGGACTTATAGGTCATAGATAATGTGTTTTCATGGGAGGTTTTAAACTTTTGAATTATGATCAAGCATGTAAAACTTTCACTGCCAAAATTAATATGGTATAAATTGCATTCGTACTCATGGATTTATAGAAATTCCACCGAAAGAGATTTGGTCATCATATTTAGAAAATATAGTGGAAAACTTATATGCTCTTATCCTTTACAAACGTAATTTCATTTTCAGATTATAATTTTGTTATTTAACTTTCAACGATGTCATCTTATTAAGTTCATTTTATTCCATTGATCCAGCGTACAAGTAGTGCGTTGGTATATGCAGTGGTTTATTCGTATCAGAGTTCTATCAAAGCCGAAGGTAAATACCTCCAAATCCTATTTCTATTCGGTACATTTCCCTAAACTTTGGATCAAATTCCTTGCAAAAATACGCCTTGCGAATCTTCTCTCGAATCCAACCCTCGCATTTGAATAAAGGAGGTAGGGAGATGAGTGCTCAGTCGGGGACAGAATCCGGCTTGAATCCGAAATTCACATTAGTCTACCTTATCCTACTTCTTTTGAACGAGTTTTTCGCAAAACCATTTGTTTCTTTATGCTTGCAATGTGATTATACAGAAGACAGTAGTGGAGCTATTAATCATGTCGGTACCAAATTGATGATACTTAAAGATGACAAGTATCTGACCGTCTATTATGAACAAAATCTTTCTGAACCATTTTAGATTACGAAGATTGATATATTTTTGAATAAAATATTAACAAGATAAAGAATGCTCCTCCATCTAAAATTCTTGAACATACTACTTTCTACAACGGTATTTTAGGGTATGTATTTTAAAAATATTTTGGGGACATTATAGCATACTACACTTCGGTGAGTCTGTTCTTTAACTAGTGAATTATAAGTACAATATACTTCAGCAGGGTCATATGTGTAATAATATCTGCTTATAAATAATGATATATTTAGAAAAAGCATTTAAAAGACATATTTCACAAGATTTACCCACAAATCTTTAGTCTATATTTTAATTAGAGAAATTTCTTTTTCTTTCAAGTAACGGGGATAATTCATTCTTTTATTGCATTTTGTAGATTACAAAAACATAAATAAAAGAGCTACATTTATTAATGCTATGATAGTCTCTCGCGTAAAAGTTTGAATTAAAAGAGACCAAGCATCCTCTTCATTCAAAATTGGCGTTTAAGCGTACGCCATTTGTAAAGGAAATAGGTCTATTTAATCCTTAGTATATTAACAACCAAAAATCAATGGAGAATTAGATCTAAATCAGATTTGATGCTTAAAACCAACACCGTGTCCAAGAAACTGCAGAATTGTGTAATATATGAGGTTGAGGAAATAAAGCCTTAATTGAGACATTGGTTTCAGATCTCATGAGATGGAAATATAAATACGATATCTATATTTCTGACAAGTATAAAAGTATGTTTTTTCTCTTAAACTAGCAATTGACTTTGGCTGTGCAACACATACAATGCTCACAATTCAACGAGAATCGTCTGTTGAAGATGAATTTCCATTTCGATCCCTAGGTTTGCTGTTTTCATTGTGAACCTTCATGTCTTAAATACGACGATTAGCCCGTATCCCTTGAGAAATCGGTGATAAAGAACAAGTAAATGAGAGTCAGGTCTTAAGGTAGGGGAATGTGGTGTGTACAAACTGACGAGAGAGAAGGGCAAAGCGTAGAGGACGGGTGAGAAGATGGAAATGAGAGAGGAGAATGCAAAGTAACGGTCTGGAAGGCTGATGAAGTGAGAAGGAGGGGGCCCGGTGGAGCGCTAGGAGGATAAGGAGGGAAAGGAAAGAAAGAAGAAGACCTTTAAGAGGTGATGTCAGCTGTTCGGAAACGAAAGTGAGTTGGAAGTCTGGCGGGTCTTCGTGAGGGTTAAGTCTGGCGAAATAAAGCTAAGAAAACAGAAGCTGAGAGCGGGTAAACAGTCGAGAAGGGACATGGGTGGCGGGGCGGGAGTTCGGCTCGGGGAGGGACTCGGGGGAAGGATGGGGGAGGTGTCTGTAAGACGCGGTCGAGATACGAGATGGGAATGGCATGGGGAAGGTGAGGGCACTGGGGATCTGGATAGACGGTGTGGGGTGATGTGGCGATCGTGAAAAAAGATGCGCCCAAGAGGTGATAAAGGGTTCTAAATCAGCTGGCGAGAACAATTAGATGCGTCATCATTGGAGGCAGGTCGTGGCATATAAATGGATCCGCGTAATTAATCATTCTTTCCGACGAGAAACGAACCGTAACTGAGGTAAAATTTATGAGGGACTGATGCTTGACTTACTTAAAATAAAGATGGCTCATCCCGCCCTGTTGTCAATGGCAGACAATTTGGACAATATCGCTTATACTGTTCTTTCTTATATTGCATCGTGCGTTCAAATGATAGTAATATAGTCCCGTTTTGGCTGGTATAAGGAATATAGTGCGTACTACAGGTATAATTTCCCTAAAGTATTCTTGCTTCCGCAGTTAAATTTCACTCATAATTTAATCAACAAGAAGCTTAGGCTTTTCTATATAATGTTGAAGTCCAATTTCATAATGAATTGAAAGTTTTTGATCAATTGTTATCAATCCAATCATTTTTTTATTCTGGCGCCATTGCTAGAATATAATGTAGAAAGATAATAATGTGTTCAATAAATTATTTCAGCATTACTATGTTAAAAAAAATGTCATTCCTATCCACAGAAATCTAGGAAATTGATTTTTAAATATCGCCAGAAAATTCATTTACCAATGAAATTATACTTTTTGGGGATCTTTCATATCTCGTGGTGTAGCATTTTATATCTTCCTGGTATTATAAAGTCGATTTTTCTAAAATGAAAGAATATTTATTGAATGGAAAAGAGCCGGAATAAACTATATTTATCACACAGATATGTCATATCTCCGAAAAATCCACCATGGAACATTTTAAGTGAAATAAATTTACGTACCTTGCTGTGTGTGTCCCTACATGTAAGTTGCCCTAAATATAGTATCTAATCCATTTACGCATCACAGAGTTTCTTATTGGAACACGGAGGCATAAGATATCTACTATCTCTCTCTCTCGTATATTATCGAGATGCCGAGGGCTTATCCTTCAGCCTGATTTCAGTAGCACAGATATAACACGAATTAAAATTTGTATCTAACGGATGGAAGACGGGTGTACATTCTTCTTAGAGTTTTTAGAAGATGAAACAAATTTTGTAGACATTTATACATATTGCTTGCTTAAACTTTGCATATCATAGTCTTTATGTAGTTCTAATTGATCCTAATTCCCCATCTTCTCCATTGGAACTGATGTCCAGCTAACCCAAAGCTTGCTACCGCTCAAATAACAACTTTAGCTCAGACTCGGTTCAAATAAAGTTATGGAATATTGGAAGGAAAATTGTAGCTAAACATCTTTCTAGTTACCACTGGTGCGTCGCTCATTCCTGAATAAGGTTAATTTCAGATTACCCTAATCAGCTAGTCAGCTAATATATTTAAGGCGCAGGGCTGTAAGAACTCTTTTGTCCCACGCTGATAAAAAGTATACGTCCCAATATACGGTCGATCTGAGTGGTAACGCAACCATCCAACACTCCTAGTTTCTGATCGCAAGGTTTAAAATGCGAGGCTGAACGCCCATGCAACACTGCCATACATCTGATTTCCGATGGATAGCTCGTGACAGGGGATAATCGAATCTTATTCTCGATAGATGGAAGCCGGAATTTTGGCCGATGCGGTTCGGAAAAATGATAAGAACTGGGAAGTGGAGAAAAGGAAGGCCTCCGGATTTGAGGAGTGCGTCTCGGAGAAGGGACGAGGAGCGTCCGAAGGAATGTTTTGTTTGCTCGAGCAGAGAAGATTCCTGGGGTGGATGTAGGAGGATAAGTCGGCTGCTGAGGAAGTTCTGAGAGGGGTGAGGCCGATGTTGAGTGAGGGGCGGAGATACGGGGAGAAGAGAGGTTATTCGGGGTTTGGGAGAGAAACGTCCCTCTCCTCAAGAAGATATGAGGAAAGGAGTTGGGAGCGTTAGGAAGGAAAGTGCTCCGCAAGTAAAAATATGAATCTTGTTATATCGGGGATTGTGAAGTGCAGTACTGTATCTCCAATGATTTTAAAATGCCATTAAATGAGCATATATGTTGTTTTTCAAAGTATATTTAGTCGCAATTATTAAAATACGAGCCCGCTAAAAAAATGTTTGCACATATGGGTTTTATCTAAAGAGTAGAGTAATATTTCGTTAAGATATTTTCAGTTTCAAAGCATTGTGAACGCCTCTCCTTGAATCATGTTTGTTTATGAAATCTTTTTAAGCTGCTCTTTGAATAATAAATTTGGAGATGTCACTTATTATTTATTAATGCTAAAAATAAATGTATGCTTATTCCAAATGGTACTGCGTATTTGTTGAAAAATCGTAAAACATTATGGTTTCGAAGAATTAAATAAATTAAATACTTATTTCATCCAGTTTCACTCTACCAATTCGTGAAGATGTTAGCAGTTTTCATTGGAGAAATGCCCCTGGTATAAATTGGGTGGTCGAAAAAATAATGATTTCACCTTCCAAGTCCATTAACATATCCATATTTATATCGAGAAAATGTCGGTCTACTATCTTACTCTGTATGTGTCAGATTACTGTTCCGTTTGGGCAATTTATGTAGTATTCCACACTTTAAATTATATTTCCCTATTTTCCCAGTGTCCCCTCTGATAATGTAGTTTCCATCGAAAGGTATTAATTATGTTGCCAATATGAACTATGTATATGTGAAGGTATTTCTAAGGGTATTTCATCCATATTTTTCCTTCCCCAGTATCTCAATTTCAAGATGCTTTATCTATCTTAGAGATCAAGCTAAACTGTTACAGTTTAATGCTACCTTCATCCTTTAGTGAAACAATCAATCTAAATTCCAAATCAAATTAACAAAAAGATCACCCATATGCTACGAATTATAGAAAATGATTTAGGAGTTGGGGTTTTTAATGTTTTTATTTTTTTCGATGTCTCATTCTTCGGTATTTTATCCTTTTTTTATATTGAATTACCAATACAGGTATTTATTAAATTTTCACAACTAAGATTTATGGTAAGCGAATATTTCACATAGGGCATTTAGTATTTTTATTCTTAAGGACATATTTCATTGTTATAATTCTTTATCCTACAGCAACTGATTAAACAATTAAGATTAAAGTAGATGTTTAATTATGCAGTATCCTTCATCAAGAAACTCGTTTATTTGTACGATTATGCATTTCATATGCGTGTTGCTCATCCTGCAAAATCTTTGTCAGAACGGGTAGTGGTCATGCAATTAATACTGTTTTGTAAGCTAAGTAACCACAAGTTTCTGCGCGGTAAGCAGGAAAAATAGGCTAATTACCTAAAATGATACATTCATTTTAGTTGTTTAAATGGGGAAAATATTTATTACTTAAACATACTCATATTATGCAAATAATATTTGCATTATAAATTTTTTATATGTCCCGATTAGGTGAAGTTATCATAAATATAAAGTTATAAACAATATTTCTATAATAAAAATCCAAATTGAAACGTACGAGATATGACAACATGATTTCAAGTTTGCCGAATTTTACCTTTTTTGCTTAATTTCCGTATATATAGCAATGATGTGGAAGTACTCATGAGAGCAATATGACTTTTGGACGGCACAATAGAACACAGAAAACAACAGATAACACGTAAAAGAACACTCACATTTTAGATTATTTGAGCTTTCGGACTACCCCGAGGCCTTCTTCAGGTCAGACTCAGAGTCTGACCTGAAGAATCTGACCAGAAGAAGGCCTCGGAGTAGGCAAAAAGCTCAAACAATCTACAATGTGAGGGTTGTTTTACGTGTTATCTGTTTTATTCTGTGTTCTATTGTGCCGTCCAAAAGTTACACACACACACACATAAAAAAATATGTATATATATGTATTTATATATATGTTTGTGTGTGTAACTATATATATATATATATATGTATATATTTATAACTTTTGGACGGCACAATATAACACAGAATAAAACAGATAACACGCAAAAGGACACTCACACTGTAGATGATTTAAGCTTTCTGCCTACTCCGAGGCCTTCTTCAGGTCAGAGTGCCTGAATGTCAGTCTGACCTGAAGAAGGCCTCGGAGTAGGCCGAAAGCTTAAATCATCTACAGTGTGAGTGTCCTTTTGGGTGTTATCTGTTTTATTCTGTGTTCAGTTGTGCCGTCCAAAAGTTATATTGCTCTCGTGAGTACTTCCGCATCATCGATATATATATATATATATATATATATATATATATATATATATATATATATATATATATATATATATATATATATATATATATAAGAGTGTTTGGAAAAATAATCGATCTATGTCCTTTTGACATGCATTTAATTAATGCAAAAAAACCTCATTCATTTTATGTTTTCTCCTTCTTCTAAAACAACCTACTAAAAAGGGGTTCCTAAATCTACTCCAACGTCCAGAAAGATGCTACTGCTATCACGAAAACAGAATAGCTGGGAAGTTTATTCATTTTGATTATTTACATTTTCAAGCATCTGCTTTTATATCTCAAAGTTTCGAGGAAATGTAGCTTTGTCTGGATGCCATCCCTTTTATTATGAAAGGGCTTGAGCCAAAATCTTTTGAAATTTTGTTGAATAAAGTTGAAAAATTCGGGAGGAGTTACATTCCACGTTCCGACGGAGAATTTGAAGAACGACTGATTTTCGAATGCACTGTCATCCCCCCGCGGTCGCTTAATAATCTCTTTCTCCTATCCAGATTCTTCGTGGAATTTGAAAAGAAAGGCGTTAGAGCAAAAGAGGATCGAGCATACCATTCGTCACTGGATAACCATCGATCGCCGCCTCCGCCGACAGAATAACCCGAGACTCCCTCCCACGTCCCAAGCTGGTTCCCAGCACTACGCAGGCTCCCATTTGCTTTATACTCCCCACCCCCCACCACCGGCCTTTCCTCCCACCTACCACCGACCCCACGCAGCCCCTAAGGAATGGCACCGCTCGAAATTCGGCGGAGGTCCCTTTCTCTCCCACCCTCATATTCTTTCTCGCGCGCACAATTAAAGCCCCACTGTTCATCTCGAACGTAAGTCGCGCAACTTCAACTTTTCCTTACGTCTCCTTAATGCCCCGCGCCTCCCATCTTCCCACCCCGGACCCCGGACTCCCTTTCACGCAAGCCAGCGCTTCGCCCCTCCCATCTTAAAACTCCTCTTCAAAAGTTCCCTCTGCTCTTTTACTACCGCGTCATCATTTTCCCTCGCTCCCCCGGCCCACCGCCAACCCGGCAGGCGCCCCTCTGCCCCCCGCCTTATTTCACGCTCGAGCCCGCCCTTCTCTCCCATCTTCCCCCCCCCCCCCACCTACGACCATTTTCTTACAGCCCACACAGTCTCTTCTTCTCTTCTCTCTCTCTCCACCTCTCTTCCTCCTCGCTTGCCTCCCCTCCAATTCTCCCCGCCTTACTAGAGCTCATCATTCTTGCCCTTCTTCTATTCCCTTCACACACACATACACTCGCCGCGAACCACCACTCACTACACCCCTTCTTCCCACCAGGAGTCCCCTCCTCATCCCTCTGTCGAAACCCACCCTTCCTCCTTTGCCTACCCTAAAATGCTCCGGCCGCCTGAAGAATTAGGACCTCACAAGGACTACTCCGAGCTTCACATTGCAGTCAATGGGAGAAATGAACTCAGTGGCGGAACAAAGGGATGAATCTGGGTCCTGAGTGCCAGGCGGAGAGAGAGCGAGGTATGGGGAAATGGGGCCGTGTGTGTGTGTGTGTGGAAGGGAGGGAGATGGAGCGGGTAAGGAGACGGCGTAGCGGTGCGGGGAGAGTGATAATGGTGGAGGAACAGCGGGCGACTGCGTTTGATGGAACGAGTGGCGGGACGTTCCTGGGTGGGGGTCGGGGACGGAAAGAGAGAAATGGGGGGACGGGATCTTCGGCGGGTGTGGACGAACGGAAAGCGGTGGCGGGAGAGTTCGCCCCTTCCCCGGACCCCGCCGACGGATTTGCACTTGGACGAGTGGGTGGCAGAAAGGGGTGTCGGGGGGCGCTTCGGGGGCCGCGTCCGGGTGTTCGTTCTCCCCATCCAAGTCTCTGGAGACTGCGGATCTTCCCCAGACCCCACCCCGTGTTCGTTCAAGGAGCGATCATTTCTTTTTACCTCTTCCATGACGCCACTTTCCCCGCTCGCTGCTCCTTTCCGGCCTCCTATCTCCCTTCCTCTTTTTCCTCTCTCTCCATCTCTCTCCTTCTCCATCGTATCCTTTTACGCCCACGCGAAGGTCTTTTCTTCTTCCTAGCCCTACCGAACCCCACCCTTATCCACCCCTTCGCTCCTCCCCTTGCCCTCCCGCCGCCGGAGGCATCGCTTACCGAGTCGATGGCCATTGCCGCCTCCTCTCCCGCTGCGAAACTGTTAACCGTGCCCCCTTCCTTTCCCTTCACCTCCGCGAAGCTCCCATTTTGCCCGTCCAAGTCACCCCCTGGCCCCCGACTCCCCGACCCCGGGGGCTGTGATTGAGACAGCAAATGCCCCCACGGGTGAAATACTGCCTCGCCCAGGGTTTCGTTCGTTGAGGGATGGAATCAGTTAGGATCTGTGGAGTGAAGAGATATTTAAGGAGAGTGGGTAAGGACTTCATTCGTTCCCGGATTACTCTTGGTTCGAAAGGGAAAGAGGAAAATAATGACGTATGTTATTCTTTCCTGCCCGAGGTAGAACCTGTTCGCTTCAGTTTTGAAATTTTCGGGGGAGACATTCTAATATAGTAGATAAAAATTGAAACTTGGAAATGTGGAAAGGAGGTGGGATTATGATTTTTCGTGAAATATAGCCATTTAGCGGGCATTTTCGTCAAAGTTGGTGTTCATGCTTCGATTTTCCATGAGTATCATTCGTCAAATAGAGGAAGGGGAGTGCAGCAGAAGGAATCGAAGCACCAATCTAAGAAGGAAAGATAATGATATGAAGAGAAAAAATGTTTTAGCTCTTTTTAAGCTGCACACGTTTTCGTGGTTGTATTTTTAAATTGCCATCTATTGAAGCAGTTGATTCCCTTTTCTTCTTCAATGTGGCTCGATTAGTCAATAAAGGAAACGCTAAAATTATTAATGTAGTAACATCACTTGATTAATATTTTTCAATACTATGTTCTATTACTAATCTTTTAGAGGGAATGAGAGTAAGTGGAGAGCGATAAAATTCTAATCCTAAGTGTAACAAATATAGCAAATATTTGATAAATTTTTAAATCAAGCTTTGTGTTACAAGATCAATGTTATCATTTGATTTTGAATAATATACTAGCTTGGTTATAATACATGACTGAAAAAATACACAAATTTTCCAGAATGGCTAAGATTATTGGAATATAATTTATCAATATCGTAAGTTTGTCTATTGGCTTTACCCGTTATGTGATCATTATCACATAACTACGGGTAAAGCCAATGTTATGTTATGTGATCATTATCGACATCTGTCAATATTTTTATCGATACTTTTACTAGGATTTAATCCGTAAAAATATTTTTACTCAAATTGATAAATCATTTCCATATTTTATTTTGATTACAATATATTTCTTTTTTAAATGAACATCTGTCCACATTTCATAACTACCCACATCTAAACCTTACCTTGCAAACCGTCAAGTAAGTGTGTGTGTCATGGCGTACTCGATAACAATCATTAGATATAAATCTCTGCGTAATTTATTTTCGTGGGAACTTAAACTGATTTGCCTACAAATCGTTTGAGGGAATAATTATAAATAATAATTGTTGACATAAGCCTTCTGGGTAGTTGAGTTTTCTTCACATTCTCGTCTCTTCTATCAATGCAACATATTGCTGAAACAATTTCTTCTTTGTCAGTAAATTTAATGAAAAAATGCTTGTTTCCTGCTGAATAGTGCATGTTGATGGCGTAACTCCTGCCACGGATACATTATAGTAGCAAATATGCCGAGGTTTTTCTTCATTTAAATTCCTAAATTTTAGCTGAATAATATTTAATTGTCAGGGTAAATTTTAATTGTTTAAAAACAATGTGTTTTTCCAGAAGCATTTTTTACTTCCGATGGTACTTTATGTCAGCAAAGCATTAGAGGTGTTCAACGTTGAAGAGAAATCCCATAACTTCAGCGTCAGATTTTCAGCACTTCTCTATCTGATCCTAGGCAAATCATTTCACGGATTGAGGATAAATAATCTAATTAACCGTGAATATCAAGTTCATAGGTGCTATAGATGGCTTTCTTTTGTCCATAACACCGTCATAACATTCAGGAGCCTTCTATGTAGTTACTCTGAATTTAAAATACGTGGCACATTCCATGTAGCTATATTTATGCATGAAGTTCTATTTCAAATTAAATGTTAGCATTAATGATTCACTCAAGTTTTTATGTAAAGGATATTTTCCACAATATCAGTAAGAAATCAAATAGGAACGATTTGAAATATTTATGTGACATTCATTCTGTTTGCCTTTCCATAAACAAATATCTGTATTCATATTTCAAGTATAAATCTGGCAAACGTGGCCTCGAATATTTCTGCCACTAGTCAAATAGTAAGTTATCAAAAAATAGGCCTATACAAGATGAAGATTTTTCATAACAGAACTCTTTGAAATATGATTTTTTAAAATTTTTAAGACGTATTACAAAGCGGGATATCTAATTATTTCTTGTAAGTTGACTTGTGCCTTGGATAAACTCGCATACTCGTTCAACGTTCATAAGTTCAACTGATCATCTTTGATCTTATATTTCGCATATTGTGGAAATTACGTGCATCAAATATACAATTGTAAATTGTTGAATTAAGATCCATATTGGAGTATTTTCTCTAAAGCTATTGCAATATGAATTTTTATGAAATCAATTAGAGTCCTACATGTGTGTATCAGACCTTTGTAGGAAATATTAACAATTTATTTTACTCATTTGTTATTTAGACTGTTTCCAGAATACTTCCATTTTTATTTCATAATGCATGGAGAGGACTAATATATCTGATTGAAAATAATTTTCCCTGTGATATAAGAAACATTAATTCAAATTTGTTTTCCACTAAAAAGGAATTACTGATGAACGAGTGCTTAATTTAATCTGCAGGTATTTTCATAGTGTACGCCAGTGATATGATATTATGGTCTGAATTTTAGATGATTTTTTAAATTTTTTCTAATCTCTAATAATTGGAATTCATATTATTATAGAATTTATAACTGTAAAAGTATGCATACATACATCTACATCCTAATGATTAAAACCAGAGCAATTTTTCAAAGGCCCGAATTCCTCATGCGATCAAAAGGCAACAATAGGTTATGGTTTCTTTCTGGAATTTCAGAATTTAATGACGAGTTAAAGTAGCTACCGCACTCGAATTTCAATGAAACCGCACTTTTTCGTCCACGTTTAGTACCCCTGTCAGTCAAATGTTGTCCAAATATCAGACCAAACTGAGATTTGGCCTAAAAATTGAACAATGGGATTATTATAATTTTTCTCTAGTAGAGGTGATAACCATGTGCCCTATAATGGCGGAACACATATTAAATTTTCTTTGTTGAAATGAATGGGGTTGAGGAATGGTGGAATCCCAAGGAAAGGCTAGTCTTTCACTCCAGGCTCTCCACTGAGCGGGACTGATGCCTCCACGGCACTCCGGGGGCTCCCCCCGCCCCATTTTGGAATAGTTGAAGGGAGAGTGCAAGTGGAACGGGGACCAGCGCGGAGCCATCAGTGGGGGAAGAGGAGGTGAGATGGGAGGATCAGGGAATGATGACAGGTGGGAGGGTATGGGGATGAGGTTAAAAAGGATCGGGGGACAGTCATTCCCGGCGTTGGAAGGGTGGGTGGAATGAGATACGAGGAGGAAGGGTTGAAGGAGATAAGATTCAAACTTCTCTGGTCGGTGGAGCAAAGGCTCTGAGGCATTTCCTTAAGGAAGAGTTGAAAAAAATTACATCTGGGAAGCTGTAAGGGGGATGGGTGGCCATTGCATCAGCTGCAGCGGTGATGGGAAGGGAAGCTAGGAGAGGAAGGTCCGGCTAGCGAGGATGCGGTGAGGAGCGCTTTTGTAAAAATAAAGGGCTTTAAAGGGCGGGAAGGGTTGGTGGGGCTGGTGGAGGGCCAGGAGGAAGGAGGATTGAAGTGAGAAAGGAGGAGAAGGGGGGGGGCGATGTCGCGGGGGCAGGGCATGAAAGGGAAAACGGAGTGGAGGGAGACTCCCCGCGTTCATTATTCCGTAAGGCCTTGTTCTCATTGTAGCGGCTGTCCCCTACAGAATCACCGGTGCCTCCGAGCTTGCGACGGGGAGACACGGGAGGGTAGGGGTTGGCGGATTGGGCGGAAAGGGTCTGGAAAGAACACACACCCCCGACTCGTCTCCCTTTCTAGCCTCTCCCCACCTCCAGAGCAGCTGCAGCGCCGGTCGGAGGAGCACTCTCGAGATCCCCGGACCCCCACCGATGTTCCAGACATCGTGGTCAGCTCCTCCACCTCCGAGCAATGTTCCGTCGAAAAGGGACTTTGCTAGTTCATCGCGTTTTCGACAGAAGCCTTTTGCCATATCCCACTACCGGGCTCGGCCCTTCTCATTCAACACTCCGATCCGTTCACTGTCAAAGAAGCAAGAGTGCCTCTGTCCTTTGCCTAAGGCCTTGTAGCGGCGAACTTTCACCCCTTCCCACTTTATCATCCCCGCGTCTCACCCTAGTTCTCCAGCCTGCAGTTTAGAGCATATAAGAGGATCCATTGTCGCCCTCCATGGACCATGGTTCTCCGAGGTGTCGCTCCTTACGAATTGACCAAGGAGCAGAAATAGCGTGTTCCGTTCCATGAAAGATCATAATGCCCCGGTTTTTCTCCGATATTATCGCAATCATTGAGTGATTTGTTCCACATGCCACCATAGTTCAGAATTATAAAGCTTATCAAACCGTATGCCGTAGATAAAAATATAAACAAATTCCCAGAATATATAACAACTTTTATTCAGCTAAAGTATAACTTTATGTAATCTATCTCTCAGAAAAGCCTGACTGATTCCTTGACATCTAGAAATTTAATATTATTCAATTAAAGTAATGAAGGAGAGCAATAAGGAAGGGAGTGAATCTATATATAATTTTATAACGGTATCGGATGTATTTTCGAAGGCTCCCTGGCAATTGGATTCTGGAAGGACCTTAAGGGTACGCGTGCTATTTCTTTGACGGAACTTAGGGACCGTCCAATGGTGGTGTTCTTTGAGGAAGGATTTCACTTTAGGAATAGGAAATAGTTTGTTGGTGCCAACTCGGTACTCTAAGGTGGTTTGGGAATGGTCACAATGCCGTTGCAGAAGGTCTTTGCAAGCATACACTCGACTCTGCTCTTGGCTGTCTGTCAAGGAAAACTTGGTTGTCTGTCTTTGGGATAATTTTAGTTAAGATATTTCGCAACGCATAATTTTCAGTGATAATGGTGTGCACTATCATCTTATCAATGCCAATACGAACTGCCATCATGGCACAGTTAACTGACTGACGCACATACCAGAAAAAAATTGTTACCGAAACTTTTAAACAAACCTTGTATAATATGGTGTTTACATTTTTCTTAATTTTTAAACAACATGAAATTAAGTCTTAGTAGCATTTTTTTTATCCAGCCATTCAATACGCAGGTAGTCTGGAAAAAAAGTTAAACACATGAAATGAAAAATAATAAATTTTGCTCATATTCAATATTAGCTCGAAGAATAAACTTAAAAAGAGCGAATTTTTCATCAGTTATAAGGATAAACTTGCTTACTATTACCCTGCTGATTTTTCGAGTAGGTCAGTATAGAATCAACTGACAGTTAATGCGATAAGGCTAACATTTGTTAAAAAATTACACGTAAATAGTTAGCATATGTATGTTTTAGGTGAAACCATGGCTTTCATGAAAAGTTAAATTAAGTGTTCCATAATAGATAAAATATAATTTGATCAAAACATGTATAAAATCAATCAGCTATATAAATTAAATATATTAGAAGGTTTACCATGGTTTGGGCGTGATTTTAAGTTAAACGTATAAAATAATGGAAATATTGGGAAGACAAAAAATGCAAAATTTTCAGTTAAAAATCTTCTTTTTTACTAAACTAATTGCGGGACCTTAGTGATTCTCCTCCCTGTCCAAGGAAAACCCTACTTCCCTGCATTAATCTCGAGATTCCGAGTCTATGAGCATGTTGAAAAAGTATTGTATACTTTTTATATTCATTCGGTTTGCTCTAAAGTTCGTATCATTATTTAATAAAATTTACCTCTTCTTTCTGCTCACTCGAATTCCTTAATTCATACTTTTTGGCCCATTTCATTGGCGCATATTTGATCTCAGATTTAACTAAAAGATACGCAAACTTCATTTGAGTTTTACATTATGTTAGCCATCCAGTTGTCTATTTATATTAAATATAAGACGGATCGGCCTATTTTCAAAATTATGTTCGACATCAAAATCTCAATTTTCATATTACGTGATGACCTCTGAAAATATTGTTTGAATAATTTCTACTCCGAAATATTTTCCGTATTTTGACTCAGAGGGAACATTGCCATATAATTGATATCCTATTTATGAGGTACCATAACTTTAAATATTTCACCTTTTTAACACAAAGGGTTCCATTCTATCGAATGGGTTGTCTCCTATTTTTTTATTTAACTGTTTCTGGAAAACAGCGATACAACTAGTTAACAGACTAATACGTGTCTAGTTAGTATTAATGTCTTGGCTTGCTTCTTTAGTTATGGTTATGATACACAATATATTACTTAGGATGTTATTTCCTCGTATTTCTTAAATATTGTATTTTATGCTAAATGTAATAAATATAAAAATTTGAATTGATTTCTTATATCATACTTTCATGCTTTGTATACATACTTTCTGCTTTGAAAACTTCATATCTTTGGAAAAATCCCTTATGGATTCATGGTTTTTTTTCCTGAGCGTAGGTTAAATTCATATTTGAACATAAGTCATTGATTCATATTCTACACCCAAATATTTTCATAAGAATCAGATCTATTATGTCGTTTCCAAACGAGATTTCGTCCTTGATGTTTTTGAACTGGTACTATTTCACGAGCGCCCGCGCAGTGGCATGCCGATTACATGTTGATCCGGCGCAAGGCGGGTTAAGGGAGGGTGGGTAGCTCGCGGAATGGGGTTGACTTTTCGTAGTACTGCCCTCCGTGGCCGCGGCGTTCTAATTTGCGTGTTTGCCCCTAAGCCCAAGGAGTGAGTGGGGCAGCCCCGGGCTCAGAGACTCACCTCCGACGGAAAGAGGCAGCGCTCGGGGAATGGAAGGAGTAACAACAAGGCAGCCCTTTTAAAACCACCCTCCTCGCTCGCCCTTCCGATTTCGGCTCAATTCCCACGACTATTCTTTGTCTCGCCCTTTGCCACCCGCCCGTGTCCTCTCTCCCTGCAGCCCTTCTCATCTCTTCCGCTTCCTTTGTCCGCTTCCCTTCCCAGGACTATTGTTTCCATTTCGTTCCCCTTTCCTCCCTCCATCCTAACTCGCAATCACACACAGCACCCTCTCGCCCCATCCCACGTCCTCCTCCCCACTTCTGACTTTGCCCTTCGCTCCTTAGGCCATATATCCCTCCTCTCCTGCATATACGCTTCCTCATTCCACAGTTTTTCATCCTTTCATATCCACTCCTTCTCCCCCTCCATTCACTTTTGTTTTATGCTCAAACATTTATTTTGTGATGCTCGAGCAAGGTTCCCTAATCACCGTTTTTCATAAATGAAATGTAACAATAGGTACAATCGGGTTTTTGTGCGTATTCCTGGCGGGAAACGACTTCTCCTCAGTCACTAACGCCTGCATTTACATCATGCCCTGTAGGATACGTTAAAGAAGTGTAGCCATGGGCAAATAACTGGTGTATCCCAACCAGCATAATAAGGAGGAATAAAACACGAAATTCGGATATTCAAATTTTGGTCTGCTGAAAGATAGCGAATGAAGAAACCGGCGTTGATGAGTTTACATGCACGCAGCTTTACAGAGTTTGGGAAATAGGTATGTGTAGTATACCTGTGTGTCGATGGTGACTGACTCCAATCACAAAAGTTAATCCGTGTTTAAGACAGCACCAGGACCTTCTGAAGCCTTTCCGACCTAACCTATACACCAGACATTTCTCCTTCTTATTTATATTTACTCGTTTAAAATTATGAATTAAATTAAATGAAAAGAACGCTCTCCTTTTAAGTCGATACACTTTTTTCTCCAACTTTTTAAAATATTTCAAATAATACTTGACGTCGTTCACCTCAAAATGATCATTTACGTATAGACTCCTCACACGATGACAATCTATCCTCTAAGTGAACTTTTAAGGTTAGAAAACAGAAAAAAGTCGTTGGTGGCCTGATCTGGTGAATACGGTTAGTGGTTAACAGATTCAAAGTCTAACTCGTGTATTTAAGCCATGTGCCAAGCCGGTACGTTTTCATAATGGAAAAGCAGTCTTCTTCTTTAAATGTGGGTATTTATCAGGTATTTCATATTTTTATGTGTTGATGCCTAATACTATACCGTGATTGTATTTCCCTTTGTAAGATAATCAATTCACAAAATTCTGTGACTATTTCAAAAAGTATTCGCAATCACCTTCCCCCTCGATAGAATCGTCTTATCCTATTTTGGAACAGATATACCCTTTGCGGTCTACTGTTTTCACTATTCTTTCATCCCATGACTGCAGTGGTAGATCCAGGTTACAACTAAAATTATGAATTGACGCAAAAAATTAGACTTGCCTTGCATAAACCGTTTCAACGGGGCCTTGGGAATGTTCATTCGGATGCATTTTTGGCCATAAGTGAGCAAACGCGCCTCCCAACGCGCGAATAGCTTACGCATGTCCGTTTCATCAGTCAATACCTGTCAAACGTGTTCTTTTGATATACCTATAGCATCTGCTATAATTAGACTGTCGACCAGTACCATATGGTTAAATTTTCCGATGTTACAGATGGTTGCCACAGTCTTTTGCCGACCTAATGCTCACCATCCAAGTTGGCACAGCCACGTTGAAATTATGTTGCCCAATATTTCACGGACGTAAAGTAATACTGTAGAGTCACCGCTTGCAGCCTCAAACTCATCTTTGATTTGCAAATTTTTGTAAAAGCAAATATTTATTGACAAATCGATACTCATTTTTTCCATTTTCACAAATCTGTCACAGTATTACTCACACTCACACTCAAACAATTGTCGAACAACTGAATGATAAAAATGGCTGAAATTTTGGTCAGTGTCCATTCACCCAAATGCATAAATCATGTTACAAAGTTTCACTCAAAGACGTTAAATTTATTTCACTGAATATGATTCCCCTTTAGTGTTAAGATACAGCATGCTCTGGTTGTATTAGGTGAAAATATTAAATTTGAAATACATAAATTCTGATGCATTTGCCGCAAATGCATATGCTCTTTGGAATTTTATTGATACCATGAACTGAGCAATTGGCGTTTCCTCCAAGTTAAATTACTAATGTGTCAGCAGGAAAGGTGTTTGATAAGGATACTTATTTCTCTGACTAATGCTCAGGATTATTACATTGAATCAGATAATTATACCGTATTCCACTTATTCTGTTTAAAACTTTGTCATGTCCAAATCAATTCCTAGTTATTTTGGCGATTTGGTATGGCTCTAACGTTTAAAAAATGTTTAACGTTAAGTTCTGCTAAAAGAGTGACCTTCTTGTTCCCAGGGTAGTGGAGAATAATTTGAATTCTTAAATTGTCATTACAATTGAACCCCGGAACATTTCATTGATCAGTAATTCATAGAAGACTACAAGGAAGAACTACACTTTGCTCTTCCTCCAATTAACTCCTTCCCTTTACCTCCCTCAATTTCGTTCACCAACTCACTTACACACTCTCTCTCTCGCTCCCCCTCTCCTTCACACACACACACTCTTACACAGACACTCTCTTTCACATACTGTCTCTCTCACAATCACTATTTCTGACTCTCTCTCCGGCTTTCTCTCTTTCTCCCCTTCTGTTTCTCTTTCACACACACCACCTCTCCCAATATATCTCTATGTTTCTCGCTCTCTCACTCTTTTTTGCTCTTTCTCTCTCGTTTTCTCTCTCTTCTTCCCTCTCTGACACTCTCTCACACACACACACACCAGCACTATATTACCCACCATCTCTCCTCTCTTCTACCCTCTCCCACACAATTTCTCTCATACTCCTTCTCACAGTCTCACTCGCTCTCTCTCAAACATTCTCTTTCTTTCATTCATTCCCTCTATCTTTCATATACCGTCTTTATGACCCTTTATGGACTGGGATATTTTAGGATTCCCGGGTCAATGAAATTTTCTGATAGCCATCCTTTGCTCAGTTTAATCCTAATTGCTGATTTAGCTATTTTCCAATGTCAAGTTAGATTTCTTTCCGCCGCTAACTCTCCTTGCAGTCATGCCTTTCCTTTAGTGGAACAGTAGTCCACGAATCTCAACTGTCTTTCCCACCATATAGATTTAGCTAATGTGCATTAATTATGCCGACCTTAACAAACCCTCAGGTAGACCTACGTGAATGAAAACCCCTGTGTGCTATCGGGCACACTATTCAAAACAACTGCAAAGATTAAATCACTAAACTACTCAAAATTCAAACATGTTTGGGGAAGAATAGGTAGCTCATGATGAATTTATTTTTCATGCGTTTCGAAGGTGGTTTCAACGGAGATAAACATATTATATACTGTAATATTATGAAATTCATGAAATTCTCTTCGGGAATATAGGAGTTTTACTGCTCATGCTTTGCAAAATTGTTAAGTAGAAATACTTAAACTAAGCCAGAATTATATGCACAAGATAGCACCTAATTTTCTTAATGGGAATTTTTTTCGTAAAATGTTCCAATTCCGAGGTATGCCTCGAAAATTCTGTTTTCAACTTATCAAATCTCTACTCATTGAAATACCAGGCCATTAGTGATACCATTAGCCTTATACTGAATACTTATTCATAAACTCTTTGCGCATTTAGCAGAAGCCTAGTGCATCGGGCATTTCATAGGCTGAATAAATAAAAATAATTTGAAACGAATGACGTATTTTTTTATATTTTTGGCAAAATTTATGCAATTTAGAATAACGTTAGATGAAGGGGAGAGTATTGTTTATTTAGCTTAAAGACTTACTTTTAGGTAAAAGATGACTAAGAGATATTCGATATCATTTCGATTATTTAAAATATTGAATTAATTGATTTAATTGAATAATTCTCGCCATCCATGTCGTACGTCTATATCTGAATATTTCTGGTACAAGAAGCTAGGGGTTAAATAAGTCACCTTGGATTTTTAAATATATATTCCGTATCTATCTTCGAATACTCACCTTTTGCATGTCTGTCAACCCTTAGGCTTGGTAATAACTTATTTTTTGCTAAATTCCCTTTTTATACTTCAATTAGTCGTTTATATATATGGATCTGGGGTAGACCAGAGGTAGCGTGTGAACCTATGGACGCTGAAAAGTCGCTGGTTCCATTTCTATGACCGACGAAAATTTTTCAACTTAGTTTGTTAATGGTTTTTCGGAACGAGGCAGCCACACATTAACAGAATAAATGAAATAATGGTATTTCGAAACGAGGCAACGAGGAAAATAGACTCCTACTAAAAAGCTACCCTGAACTCACGGTGAAAGACAGCAGTTTCACCATTAGGCACCGGTGGCGCAGACCGAGTGGGTCGGCCCGGCGTCAGCTGCCACATCTGCGGGCGAGAGTGAAGTTCACGGTATCGGCCGCAGTTCTGCGATGTGGAAGGCAACGAGAAACCACCACATTATTCTCCCTAGGAAAATGCAGCCTTGCATTCAAATAGAGAAGAATGACAAATAAGTTTTCTGCAGTAAAATAATCCTAGGATTGAAATGCTGGAGCATAACATATCGTTGAATATGTTATGCTCCAGGTGACAATAAGTGATTTCACCTGGACAAATTGAAAATTTTTTTGCCACTGCCACCGCGATACTCAGAAAATTCTTAAAAAGGGGCTTTTGAAAATGTAATATTATATCTTTGCTGCAACACTGAACATTTGCTGACCAATTTTACTCGTAAAGAAAAATAGACACTTTTTGTCTTTTGCGTATCCTTTTTTACCTGGTAGATTTTCCATCTCACCTCACGTTCTTCAACCAACGATGTCTTATTTTGGCTCTTCCTCACCTCCCTTCATTTTTTCCTCAACTACTAACTTCATTAATCAGGCGTGTCCCGGAAATCGACCCAACCATTGAGTATTTCTCCTCGCCATCATTTTCATCTGGATCTTTCTTCTCCATTCTTTAAAATGCTTTTTCGCTCCTTACTCTAACCCGATTCCCTTCTTTAATATTGGAACTTGAATCTCTCCTTTAACATTTTACATCATCCTTGAAAGTCATATGGGAAAATTTTTAATTATTTTTCATCCCTCTCCCTTATAGTCCAATTTTATGGCACGTATAGGGCCACGCTACCAAAAAAATCATTTGCAAATATTTTCCTCTTAATAGGGAAATAGGAACTTTTCTTCTGTTTATAACCCTTTTACCATTCGAAAGCCCACTTGTCGATGACGATCGCGATTCTAATCTCTTTCGTACATGTACCTGTTGCAGTTTACAATAAGGCTAAATACAAGAAGTACTTGCATAAAATACTGCTCTTTCAATTTAACATTTACTTCTCCCTTCCCTTTGACGATTCTCGTGTATCGCCTTTATCTATTTGTTTGCTAATTCCCTCGAAAAATTATATAAAATAACTCATAATAATCCTGTTCTATTCTGTAAATCTTAATTCCTTGTCAATTTCAGCAGATTTTTTCCGCATTTAGTGGTTTTCCCATTCACTGTGGCAACTACTATTCCCCTTACGTTTCTTAAGAACGTTTTTTAAGTTGGTTCCACATACATAAGATCCAGCTGACGTTATGGAACTTCCATTACTTATACATGCATGTAACGGTATGCCTTCAATTTTATTTCATTATATGTTGTACTTCCTGTCCAGGATATAAATCCCTTGCCTAACTCCTGTCTTTCCAGTCTGTTTTAATATCCCTAAAAATGCAATAAGTACATTCCTGTTTTCTTCATTAAATATTTCTTCAATGTCTACGACATACACATTCACTTCCCTGCCCACCACTAAAATTCTCTTTTTCACCATTCAAACGCGCACCACTGCATTTTTTCTTCTTTTGCACAAAATACGAATTCAGTCATGATGACACTAAATGTCCTTCCCCGACATGACATCTTGTCTTTGCCTGTAATTTCTGATCTTTCCTCTGGATTTAGCAATCTGGTGAGCTCCACTGCGTAAAACCATGGTGATATTCCCTTTGGTTCTCCACCCGGTTATCTTATTGCTTCTCAACTGGCAGTAATGACGAATTAAACCAGTTTAGATCCCAAGAAAAGTTCACCATGAAACATTATCAATCTCAAATATCTCCTCTATATCGCTAGAACAGATTTAATATAACCTGTAGTTTTTGGGGAGACGACCGATAGCTGAGGTCATTTGTGCCATTAGGAATGGACAGGAAAGATGAAGGGTAGAGAAAACCGGCGAGGGCATTAGCGTACTCTTAGCGAAAGGCGCCAAGTGGTCCGCAGTTTAATGTCCCTTCAGACGGACGGCGTACGCACACTAAGTGCCCTCCAAACAGCACCTCAAGTAGATATCGGGATATCATTGAAAAATATCTGCCGCCGTCGGGATTCGAACCCGGGCTCTTTGGTAGGGAAGAAAGTACTTTAGCCACCGCACCATTGCGATCCCCTTCTCCATATCCCTCAGTACTTGTTAGTACATAGCTTTTTACTGATTGAGTCGTATACTCGTAGAATATACCATCAATCGATAATAGTTCACATAGCTGGGCAGGGGTTCGTTACTTTTACACCACCTCCCACGGTTTCAAAGATATGTCTATTTCCCGAAAAAATACTCGTACACAGATTGAAGATATGGGTCCCCAGAGGTATCACCTCGTTCCTCCGGTCAGTACCCAAGCGCTTTATCTACTGGACAACCACGCTCCTACATAGTAACAATTTTTCTTTACTTCTTATATGCTTAATTTTCTTCGGAATGGAGACCCATGTCTCCTTAAGGATATCTTTAGACCACCATCTTCCCCAAAGATCATTTACCCATCTTGTTGACCAGATTTGTAAGCCTATCTATGATACCTTTAGACGAGACCTTCGGTTCTTCTTAAACGACAATTCTATTTGTTAAATAAATGTTAGGTTAATCGTGCTTAAGGTTAGGTTCATTTTAGTCTCAAATAACTTAGGTCCTTTGTTTTTTATTGAAATAGGGATAATAGAGTAACCGAATCCATTTCTGTTAGATCGTTCCGACTTAGAGCAAGAAATTAGTCATATCTTATTTTGAGGTAAAAGTTGATGTAATGCGAAAGTTTGAGGACGAAATGACTCCAAAATGGATAGATAAGTTGATTCAATATATTTTGATCCGAGTTTTTTACTTTCTCTCTATGAAAATGCATGCCCCTGAATATTATTAAAGGTGGAAGCGTCATATAGAATTAAATCTCGTCTTCTGGATTAAAACCTCCTTCCGTCAGCTCTTCCGTGGGTTTTGTACCACTCTCTTCCCCATCTCCAGGTCTTCCGAAATACCTAAGGACTCCCCTGTCTTTCATCACCCAACCTTTCGCACCACCGCGCCCCTCAAGACTCCCCTCTCCCTCGGATGCCTCTTAACCCCTCGCCCCCCCACCTTGGAATCATCTTCCACCGATGACATCCCCTCGCGTCGTTTCCCGCTAAGAATGCTTCTGTGGGAACTACCCCACCGAATGAGCAGTTTCTCGCACCGTTACTATTTCTCTTGACGCGCATCGGATCCAAAGAGCGTTTGACTCCAGATACGCGCGCACAAAACAAAACATTCAGTGAATTAACTTTGATGAAGGTTCAAAGAGCCGCAATAAATTCTGCGAAATATCGAAAGGAATGATTTCTAATGGATTTTTCCTCTTATCACATACGACGAGAACTATTATGTGGCAGAGAAATTGGTAGTTCAAATACTTATAGGTGAGATTCCACCTTTAGGTTTTCGGACGATTACTCCTTATGGGACAAGAATAGGTTTCCTCCGAATTAATTTTCTTTGGAGAAAGCGAGATTTCCAATATAGAGAAATGAATCCGTATTTTCATTAGCGAGCGTACCATTGACTCGTCATCATTAGATGACTAACATAAGACCATACAATATCCTTAATTAGCTAATACCACAAAAAATGGACGCCGTTTTTTTCCATTTTCTTTAGTACATTACTTCTTCATGCCAAATTGCACTCGTGGTGACGGTGATTTTTAATTTGACGGTAGAAAGAAAAAAGAAGTAATCCTTTTTCCTCCACAACATACTCTTCCTCTTCAGACTAACGTTAAATGAATTCGGCAATAAAAGTATTTCTTTTGGTGTCTCTCCCCGTTCTGCTCGCTTCACTTGAATCACTAATCCGCGATAATTGTCGATACATTAGACATGGATTTCAACCCACCCCGTGTAGTCGAGCCGAAGGGAGAGAACCTGCGTTCATGGCGATAAAATCGCTCAGTTGGCAACAGCACCACTCTTTTCACTTCCTTCGTTTAGCTTATCCCACATATCTTCCCCGTAATCCCTTCTCTCTCATGATTCTGGATGACGGACTAATGGATGCGAGTCTTTTCAGTCGCCTCCAACTCCTCCGACTCCCAGTTCTGCCCCCCTCCCATCCACCCGACTCCACTTCAAGCTTAGCACGCCCATGCCTCCCACACTGTCCACCCGCCGCCCCTACTCCTTCCTCTCACAGGTACACCATTCCCCCCGCCGCTCATCGTGAGCGCTTTCCTTGCTCCCCCGCCCTCAATCCCTATTATCCCGCTCACCTTAGAAGCACAGAGGCGAAGCGAGAGTAAAGGGGAGGCTCGCGTGTTTTCATTAGCGACTGCACGGGGTGTGCTGAGAGGAACTCTCCTTAAAACGAAATAAAGCGAAACGGAAACAGGATCCTCCATTATTTAACCTCTAATTAGTGAAACGAGCCGGATTAGTCGGGTGGAGAATTTTTCACTCCCGCCGACCCAGCATAGAGGCGGTGGGCAAGGGTGGGGTTTCTCTCGTGTTGTGTGTGCTTACGTGCGAGTATGCTGCATACCGTGGGCTCCGGGAACGATTTGTTAGCCCTTATAAAGGTATTCCCCGTCGGGATGGTTCGGAGAAAGCAAAGTTGAACTTTTAGCTCAGCTGCCGGTTTATGTGCTCTGAAGCGCAACCCTCTGGGTGGTCACGGTAGCCTTTCAAGTGTATTCCCTCCCGTCATTCGTCCTCCCCAGAAAATAAAAGCATCGCGCTAGGAATGACGCCTGGGTTTTTCAAAAGGCGAAATTACAATGTCCATAGGTACTTGAATTTAAGGATTCAAGTACTCTTTGGTCATTTATAAACTACGTGGTATTCCCAATTTTTTATTCCCATCATATATGCATTTCAAAAGGAGCAACGACTCGTAAATTAAATGAATTAACGTACCTGAAGATAAAGCATTGTCTATTAGATTGCAGAGAGGCTATGTAATTATTATTTAATCTGAATGCTTGCATTTTATCTGACGACTTTCAAGCCTTTAAACCATAAATCATGGCGGCGCATCTAAAACTTTTACGATGGCTGAAATATATCTAGATCTTTGATAAATATTTTAGTATTTTCCACTATATTTTTTATATTACTTTCTAATGTGACTACCACATATTGGAATCGTGAGAAACATTTCTGTTTGAGTGATTGAAACAGAATTTACAATGCGAATTTTCATCTCTTATTAAACCATATATTCTGGAAATGAAATGGCGAGACACAAAAATGTGAACAACTTGGGATCCAGAGTTCTTGCTGAAATTTTGTGACAAATCCCATTAAATTTATTTTTCATGCGTCCCATCGGATGAAAATTCCCTTTCATTCCAACGTTTGTTCCCAGATAATGACGATTTTTCACGTATAAGGAATTTTTCCCCGCGATGACTCTCATTGGGGATCAAGAGACTGGTTATGGGTATGTAGTAACATCGTTTGAAAGGGTTTACACTATACTTTAACTTAAGCTGGTCCTTTCGTTTAATTTATTCTGATTATAATTTTTTGACACATTGCTAGTTGGCTGAGTAGATCGTCATTTTAGACCTGAAGGCGCCGAATGCAACTTCGGCGAAACTGTTGTCGGCTTTAAATAACAACGCGGTGAAACCCGAAAATGCAGAATCCCTTTTGCTAGTTCTTCGATATTGAGGCGCAGTATGCGTTGAAGAGAGATATTTGGTGGAGTATTAGCCGGCGTTTGTCTTTCAACAATTGCGCTTACTTTTTAAATTTCATCTTTTTACGTCTTACCGAATTATGATAGTATTATTACCAACTTTAGTATTAGTATTACCACCAAATTTATTGCACATTAACCTTTATTTTATTATAAGATGGAGACTACTTTCTCACGTACTGTATTTTGAACATGTTATCTCAGTGTTTCACCCGAGTTGAGGAAAAAGCCTTCAAAATACGTAAGTGTTCTGGAAGAAGTTCTTCGCTCATTAAGACGCTCTCAGCTGCTCGGGAGGAGCTCCGGGATAGAATACAACGCCAACTGTCCCGAGAGCTCTCTCCTCCGACGACGCTGATCGCCCTGCGAGAGACAAGCATGAAATCCCAGAGTGAGAATTAGTTTCGTTTTACTGTTTCCTTGAATGACCTCTTGGCGCCCTTCGTTAAGAGGGAGCTTATGCCGGTGCCCGGCCAATTTCACACACTTCCTCAACCTTATCTCACTCCGACTTGGAAAAATAAGTTGAAAGCCTTACCTCTTCCTTGACTTTCCCATAGACTCTTCGAAGTTCCAGGAAAATTTTTATTTTCAACGTAACATTAATTTGTTTTTCCCCCTTATTTTTTAAGTTGGGGTTTACATAGACGTTGGATTAGCTTATATACTACTTAAGTTGTAGATTCTATATTATGGTACCATGGAATGTAGTAGGTACCCTATCGTAGAATCATAAGGTGCCTAAATTAAAAAAAAATAAAGGGATTCCTAATGTTAAAGCATTTTTTTTTACTCATCGAAGTCACAGTACAATTCTAAATACTTAGGGATATTCTAAACACGCTGATAAAAGTGGAATAACTCATGGGAACGGAAAAGTACTAGAAACCGTATCGCTGTGAAAATAACATTGTGCAACGAATTCAAATCATTGTAATTTGGATTTTTTTTTCTTTCCGTCCATAAAAATTTCACTCCTGAAACTTTTTTCTGTGAACTCCAATGTTTTAAACTCTCTGTATCCTGGCTCATAACGACGTGGCAACATGTTTATCGGAGGGAATTTTCATTCCAAAAAAAAATATGACAAAGAAAATATAAATCATGTCTCATTCAATGTTTGTGAAACCACAAAGTTGTAAGGTTTCAGTAGAATAAATGTTTGTTTTGATATCCCGTTGCGATGCGATACGGTGCAATAAGGTCATAACTTATAATTATATGTATTGAAAAAAACCAGTTCAAGAAAATAACCCGTTCACTAATTAAAAAACCTTGGTACGCCGAGTCAATATTCCAAACGAATATCGTACTCCATCGAGTATTTCAACACGACTTTGACTCAGATATTGCTGTATCACATTTTTACTAATAGTGAAGAACATCAAGGTTGGATATCAAATAAATGTTTCCATCTGAATGAATATTTTTTTCGCCTTTGTAATCTTTAACTGAGCAGCAGATAGAATAGTAAATTATTGGAAGTTGCTGAGTAAGACTACACCGTTTCAGGCACTAACAATTTCCTCCGTAAGCTCTTTGGAGGGCGTACGTCTTGCATTTCAGATGCTATATTGAAATAATTATCAAAGGAAACTTAGTGCTCCATTAATACCCGACACTAGGGATATTTCTGCACAATTATTATTTACAACGCTTAATGAAGTCATTGATAAGTAAAATTAAGCGTTTTCAACTGTCTTTTCTAGGTGGGATTCTCAGCTTCATTTACTACTTTTGTCTAAAAACTTCCGCTAATGTTCCTGTGACGGCTTGCCAGTTATTATTTCAATAAGGACGCAGGTTGAGGAGATTTTCGTTAGTGGCCATCCGACGAAGTGTACCCATTATACTCTTACCAGATTGGAGAGGGGATCTCGCCCCTCTCGCAGCTCCACGAGCTCGCCTCGTCTCTCGCGGTCGTCGACTCGAGTACTGCCTAATGCGGAAGTACTCACTCGGTCAACATTCAACAACAAGAATTAAACTAGAAGGGTAAAAATATTTCCTCCATTTTATTTAAGAGCCTCTATTGAATACTATACGTGTAAAAGCACTTCTGTACTTTCTCTGGATAAAATGTAACAATGTTAGAGATAAAATACGAAAACTATGTTAGCAAGTTAGGTAAATCATTTCTGTTACCATTCCGTGGCAGATTCCTGGCTCAAATGTCGAATTTTACACACTTAGTCAACACTTAATTAGCAAGCTAAAAATTAAATGATAGAAAATACTGATTTCGGTGCCTCTCATGGTGAAGTCGAAGATTATTGCATTGAAATTTGAAAAACTTAAATTGTTGCTATTATAATAAGTACTATGGTAATCACGAACAACAGAGTTCGACATGGTTCAGTTTGTTTTACGCTTACGCCTGTTTCCGTAATAAGTACCTCACATTATAGTATTCAGCACAAAATGTCTCCCTTATCCCGGGAATTTTCTCCTGTGAATATTAATTATAAAGGTTTCGGAACAAACGATAAACTTTGGATATCTGGGAACATAGTTACACCACATAATCATGTGTTTTTACCCTAAGAGTACTTAAATTTCAATCTATATCAAATCGGAGAATGCATTGAAATTACATAATTACATGAAAATGATTGAAGGTCTATACTGGATGGAAAACTCAGAAATGTGGAACTTCAGCGTCTACGGGTGAAACAAATATTATTATTATTAGGTAATCTACAGGTTAAAGTATGTTTTGGATGGACACAGCTACCAAATAAATAGAGTATAGAGATAGACTTTACAAAACATAATCCAGCAACCTACTCTACATCATGTCCCTCTTAATCTATGCGTACTTACTTCCTCCCTTCATCTCGTCCAACATCCCTATCCTGTTCCTGTCCTTTCCTGGTTTGCCTAACATCCTCCCCTCTATTACAGTTTTCAACATCCTAATGCTGATCAATACGCCCTTAATCCAATGTTCATGCCTCCTTAGGATTTCACCCAATAAATCACTCCCCGCGCTCGCCATACCTAGTGATTCCTCATTTATTTTTCTTTCGGCCCATTGCACCTTTTCCATTTTTCTCCACACCCACATTTTGAAAGCCTCCAATCTACATCTATCCTCCTAAAATGAGCACGTTTCCGCGCTGCACTTAACTACGCTGTATATCAAAGTTTTAGCGAGTCTTTTCTTAGCATCCGTACTCAACGTCCCTGTCATCAACTTCCTCCTCCTTGCCTAGCGCAAATCTTATCCTTACGTCTCTATTACTTTGATCGTGTTTGTCCACAACACTTCCGAGACGAGTAAACTGTTCTACCTGCTCTAATTTTTGCCCTCCTATTTTAATGTTCAGCTTAGCCTTTTTTCTGGAAAATCGCATATCTTTGTTTTATTAATATTGATTCTTATTCCATATCTATTGTACTGAATTTTCAATTCACTCGGCAATGCTTACAACCCCGTAGCTAACTGATAAATTAGAGCTTGGCCATCAGCAAAAATAACTGATATTATGAATTGCTCACCGCCTTTCATTCCTATATCCAGTTGTTCCCATGCCTCTTCAATCGTTTCCTTCACACATACGTTGAACAGCATCGGTGATAATGGGTAAACTTGCCTTACACCTCTTCCTAGCACTGCCCATTCGGACTCTCCATTCCCCACTCGTACCAGAGTAGTCCGAGACATGAATAGGTTGCAGATTAGCCTCCTATCCCTTCAGTCTATTTCAATTTTCTGCAATATACTTATTAGTTATTCCCAATTCACTATATCAAACGCCTTTTCGAAATCTACGATGACGGTAAATACGGCCATATTTTATTATATATTCCTCTCAATTAGTGATCTCATTACTGCAATGGTTTCGCGCGTGCCTCTACCTTCCTAAACCCAAACTGGTCATCACCTAAGTATTCATTTTCTCTGCTCTCGATTCTTTTGTTGATGATCCTGAGAACAACACTGGCTACGTAGAATATTAAACTTATTCTTCTGTAGTCCTTACATGATGTAGCCTTTATTTTTCGGAATAGTAACTAACACTGACTCACAAAGTTTTCCAACTGGATTCCTTCCCCACAGACACTACGAATCAGTCCAAATCGTCTTACTACCACATTTTCGTAAACATTTCAGTAGTTCCACAGGAATGTTGTCTAACCCCATGGCCTTATTTGGCTTAATCTCCCTTTATGCCCTTTCCATCTCATCATCAAGTATGTCTGGATCTAAGCTGTCTTTATCCACGTCTTGCCTCTTCTCTATTCTAACCTTGTTGGCCTAAGGTCTTTACCCAACAGTTCTTCTATACTCGTATATTCCTTCCATCTATCTGGGATCTTTTCTGTCTCAACTATTATTCTATCAGACTTAGCTCTAACTGTTAGCAAAGATCTGTTCTTCGTACTTCCCGATAATGAGTTAACTTCTCTGCATAGCGCATCAATTTCACCCTTCCTCTGCAACCTTTCTATATCCTCGCACTGCGTATTCCACCATGGTTCTTTTGCTTTATTTTTTGCCCATCTCAATCTCCTTTGCACGGGAAAACTGACAGCAGCAGGACAGAGACCGCAGGAGAAGACGAATTTAGTTTGAATAGGAACTTGAAATGATAGGACAATGTCGAAAACGGTAAAATTAGAGAATATTAAGCGAGAGATGAAAGGAGGAAATAGATATTTTAATTTTATGCGAGGGGAGAGGAAGGGATAGAGCAAATTACTGGAGTGATAGCTATAGAATAATATACAGCGGCGGGGACGAGGGCCAACGAGAGGTTGCCGTAATATTAAATGAAGAGGTAGGTAGAGTCGTAGTCAATATAATACAAAACGAATAGAATATTACTAGTAGATTTAAAAGCAAAACAGACGAACGTAGTCATTGTTCAGGTATACATGCCACAGAGCAAACTTAAGAAGGAAGAAGTCGATCCAGTAGATTAATTAATTTTCAGTTAGAGGAAATAATCGCGCGTGTTCCTGCAGGGAAACATTTGATAGTGATGGGGGATTGGGGTGCGACGGTAGGCGAAGGTAGGAATGGTGATGAGGTGGGGGACTACGGTTTAGGCACGAGTAATGACCGCGGGGAGAAAGCAATTGAGTTCTGTAGGAGACTGGAGTTATTCATCACCAACAACTGGTTTAGTCACCACAAAAGGCGTAAATATACTTGGAAAATTCCAGGTTACTCAGAAAGCTATTAGATAGATTATATTCTGGTTAAGCCCAGGTTTAGGAGCAGTATGATCGATTCACACAGCTTTCCGGGAGCGGATGCGGACTATGACCATAATTTAGTTCTGATGAAATGTAGCGTCTTTTTCAAAAAGATAAGGCAGGGGCGGCGGGTTAGGAAATGAAATGTAGAACCACTAAACGGAATGACAAGGAAGGAGTATTGGCAGGCTGTAGAAAATATCATGAATGCCGGTAAAGAGATTAATACTCTCGAATAAAAAAAGGAATGTTTCAAGAAAGTGATATTGGATGCCAAACAGACACTATAGGAACCGTTAACGGGAAAAGGATGAGGAAACCATGGTTCATGGGTGAGATGATTACTTGTAAAAACACGGATGAAAGAAGAAAATGGAAGAATTTAAACACAGAGTTAGGCAAAATGTAGTAGAAATAGTTAAAAGTAATAGTTCAGCAAAATACTTTAACAAACTTTTAATGACGTTAGGGTATCGTAAACTGTAATATTGAAATATATTTGTAAACTACTAGCATATGGAAAGAAATAGAAATAATAATATTTTCTTAAAATGTTATCTTCCATGTAATTTGCAGACCCTCAAACTACATAAGCAGCCATGCACGCATAAGCATCCATTATATTAATCCTTATCCAATTCTTTTTGGGGAATCAAAATTCTTAATTTTTAAGTCGAGGAGTAAAACGTGTATTAACTTATTTCATGAATCCTTCTTACTAAGTAATTAAATATTTTAATGACTCATTTTACCTAAATGATTTTTATGCTACTGCAAATCTCTGGAAATTCCTTCAGAGTGAAATACATCGCTTTTATCGTACTTTGGTTTAATTTTTTTGTGTAATTTTGCCTTTTTGAAAGAAAATGAGTGCTATTTTTTTCAATTTATTCCCACCAAAAAGCGTCTTACCTGGCTGTCTTTCCCCAACATATTTCCCCAATTTCATCTCCCAGCTAGTCTTACCTGAAGAAGTAATCTTCTCCTCTTGAGAACACTCTTGAGAGACTAAATCCTCATATTTTCGAGTGAATCTGCATTGTTTTTTCATTTCTCTTTCAATAGAAGACAATTTCACTCTATGTTCTCTCTGCTGAATTCAATTTTTCTTTGCATTATGCATTTTACGATATTGGCTTATATCATGACACTTTAAAGTTGTCATTTGTTATGGCACTATTTTAAATTGTTATTTACTTCTTTTTTCTTCGTCTTCAACTCAGATGTTCAATTCCCAGATTGGTTTGACTCAGCCTTCGATTCGATTACCGTATTGGAAAAACGCTACGTTCCTATTTTTTTTACTCTCTTTGGCATCTGTTGTTGTCTGTTTTGTGTTTCATTCAGAGTCTCCTTTGCAACTCGTCTTCTTCTGCTTTCTCTTAAAAACTCGCATTATGATGACTTGCAGAATCGAAATATTTTTTACTTATAGCGTTCATTAAAGTGCTAGAATTCAGGGACCTTAATGTTGCAATATTTCACAAATTTGACGGCGCGGTCACGAGGATTCTTTCCTTTGACAAAAAAAATTAACTTTTAATACGAATTGATATTCCAATTATGTGCTGCACAGATAAGGTAATGAGTGACAAAATTTTCGTATTACAGAATTGAAATGAATGCAAAAAAATTAAGTTTTTCAAGATGAAATATTACCACAATTCTCACTATTGCCGAGAGATAAAAGCTTAACGCTCAATTTTATTCATATAATTTAAGCATTAAATCTACTTTTACTTGGGAATGGCGGTTATGCGTGAAATTATCTTCAAACAAGTAGAAAAAGGTCCAAAAAGGTAGTTGAATAGTGTTTTATATTTATGCAACTTTGAAAAGACAAGACAAAAGAAATTCAAGACAGTTTTGGTCATTAATTTTATTCCATAGAGAAATTTATCTAATTTTAATTTAACACAAAACTCAAATAATCGCATACGTCAAGTAATTTACTTTCTCAGTGCTACCAATAGGTCATTTGCTTCGTCTTGTTTGTGATCGCGTGACAAAGTGACCGTTACGATTGGCTCCACCACACCATTTGTATTCGTGACCGCCCAAGATGTGACCTGATCCGTCTCACTAGAACGACCAACCTCTTCCCCTCGCGTTCACCTCAACATTCGTCCCTGTCTTGAGAGGCTCGACACAAAATAAAGGGTGCGGATACCGTGACACCCGAGACCCGGAAATCAACGGTTTCCACTCGATAAACCAAAATACCCCGGTGGGAGGGAAATGGCGCCCTTGTCGATCGCTCGCCACCCCAACACTACCCTGCACCCGAAGTCGCGGAGTCTCGACCACCGCAACTTTGGACGCCTACGAAGGCATCGTCGCGCGGGATGGGAAAAGGTTGACTATCGACCAGTCTCTCTGCAACAGCACCTCGGGAGAGGCAGTAAGACGCGAGTGGCCCCTCGGGTGTTTCTGTCCAAGTGGAGAGAGTGTTGGTGCGGGGGCAAAGGAGAGGAAGGGCCACGAGCGGGATAATGAGAATGGCTCGGAAGGAGGTTCGGGACGGATGGGTAGGGGAATGAAGGGGGGTACGACGGCCGTCACGTGGCCCCGAGGCGGGAAAGAAAAGGATCCCCCAATCCGACTCCCATCCACGGCGACCCCAAGGAGCGTCCGTCCCCCGGCTCCTCACCTTGCGAGGGACCGGCCGTACTTTAATACACTCGCGGCAGACGTGATTCAAATCGACCTGGCGTTCCGCCCCTTCCGCAAATGAGAGCAGTGGACAATAGGACGGCGCGGCTAGAATGGACGTCCTCATCCCCGACCCCTTCCCCCTCTGCGGGAAGTCGGAGGGGTGGGGACGTGCTGTGGTAGGCGTGTGTGTGTGTGCGTGTGTCTGTGGATGGATGTAGGTAGATGGTGTGCTGGATACGGCGCGGGGGACGGGAGAGGGGAGGGGTAGCGGACAGCACATTACGCATTTTTTGTTCAAATGGCCTTCGAGCTCCTCCTCTTCAAGACTGCCTGGGTGGGCGACGGGCCGGAGGAGGAGGGGTTATGAAGGCTGGGGACTCTGCATGTGCTGGGCTGATGGCGGTGTGGTAGATGGTTAAAAAAAACGGAGAAGGGGATGCTGAAGAACCTTTGGAGTGTGGGCATGGTGGTAGTGGAAGCTGTGTAAAAAGAGTTGTCCCACTCACTCCCTCGCTTCCTTATCCCCTTTCCCCTGCGCTGTCGTAAAAACTCGCGACGCATTACGCTGCTCTCTGAGTAACGCTCGGGACCGAATGCGTTTTTTTTCTTTTCCTCTCCCACACTCCCACCTCCCCCACACTCCTTAACTCTAGCGACCAATTTAAATTTAATGGTGCGTTTTTAAAGAGATACTTCTCGTCTTCCTCGTTTTTCCTTTTAACGTCCGTGTTGAAAAAGGTTTATTTCCTCGTGACTTTTATTCGAGAGGCTTACCGGTGTTACTATCTGTCTGAAGGTGCGGATTCCGCACATTTTAATTGATCGTTTCCGCGAACGTAGGTTAATTAGGAGCTATGTTTGACGATATGAGGTCACTCATTTGCTCCATGCAATAGAAAAATATTGCAATACTCTGATCAATTATAATTTTTTCCATCTTTCTTTATGCGATCATGGAGGCGTGAAAGTATAATTAATTGCACGCATTATAGGTGATGAATTTCTACTCGACTCCGATAAACATGGTGCTTACAAGCATGTACGAGGAGGCATATAGAACTGACCAAGCTTTTATGCCCGATTTCTGCACTTGAGGTATTTCTTAACAAAAAAATAATGACTCTGGAGTAATCGCACATTTATGACTCCGAATATATCGCCTAATTTTGAAGTATCTATTTTATCTATGTATATGTTCTATTATTTTGCCTTCAATGATTTTCTTCTGGTTATATTAGCTATATTAATTCATGTATGTCATATTAGTTCAATAAGAAAACATAATGAAATTAACATTGTGGTTTTTACGTCATCTTGTTACTCACCAATGATTTAAATTTTTTCTCATTTAGAATTGTAATATATAATAGAATATATAGAGTAATAGGATAGGATGTAGTATATAATAGGAAGCCACTAATAAATTAACAATTTTGAATCACTAATTAATTGACAATGTTATATTATACTAAAATTTTGATAACCACGTCGTTTCTACTATTCCTATACGCTACACAAGTATTTCACCTTCAAAATATACAAGCTTTGGTTAAAATGTATTAATTCTATAAGATTTAAAATTAATCCAATGTAGGTGTCTCAATCTCCAAAAGTATATACGTAGTTCCTGGTGCTGGATATTAAAAATAATTTATGTGTTTAAAAATTGTCCTGGTATTTATACCAAAAATTTCTTATTGTAAGAAATCCAATTGCATAATTTATAAAACTTTTTCACAACTACTGGACTTACGTATATCTAGTATGTACCATTAAAAAAAAAATAATCCTTAAATGTTTTAATGTGTATTTCATATAAGTGGACTTCCCTGAAATTCTGAGCATAAATTGAATATTGAAACAATCAATTAAGTTTTAATTCGATTAAATTTTAAATATTTTATTCGTTATTTGACAGGTGAAGGTAAAAATACAAATTGCCAATCCCGACAAAGATATTTCAATAAAAAGAATGGCCTGTCCACCAAGCTCCATCGCTAATTTTAATATAATTAGTTTATATTACCGCAAATATATTAAGAATCATAATCCAGTTTTTAAAAACCTGTTGCACGGTCGATTAGAAAAAACAGCTAATGCATTATTGGTATTCTTGATCGCACGTAGACATTAAAATTTAATTCCAGGGTGACAAAAAAAGAAGTTTGGAAGAGCCCTCACATCCAATCCATTCATATCATTTGACGCAATGGTATCAGAAAGTGAGATCTTCAAATTCTACGTACGAAATTTGATACTTGCCTTCCGGTAATTGGTTTCACGCTTTTATACTCAGGTTTGCAATCCGAGGAGTCAAATGTAATTCCTCCCTTCCCTTGCGAGTGTTCCTCCTACTTCAATTAATGTCTCCGCACATCCACAACTTAATAGCAACCGCACTTCTTATTTAATTTCCTTCCTGTTTCATTTACGCGGCAGTTTTTGTCTTGGAAGTGAAAGCGAATCACTTAAATTCTTCAGCATTGATGCATTATTCTTTCAGAAGGAAAGTTTCACGAAGGTAAAGAAAGGAATTCCCTCCTTTCGGCCTCCGTTTCGAATGTTGAAAAATATCTATGCTCATTGAATTGCGTAGCTAAACTTAAATAATGTTAAAATGCAACAATTTCAGAGAGTAAAAATCATTCGCCTTGACCGGGATTCGAACCCGGATCCCTCGATATCCGGCCGAGTGCTTTAACCAATTAAGCTACCGAAACGTCCTCTTACACTCCGAAATTTTGGGGGCTTTAAAGGAACAAGATGCTGTTACGAAATACCGTACATACAATGTCACAGGGTAGTCGTGCGCGAGGCGCCACAGTCCACGAGGTTAAAGCCAATTTCAAACACTTAGGCTGTTCATACCTTCGACAAATTTCAAGAAACTGTAACTGTAACTGTATCGAGGGATCCGGGTTCGAATCCCGGTCAAGGCGAATGATTTTTATTTTTTGAAATTGTTGCATCATAATGCACACATAGCGGTTGACTCCGTTAAAGTTACTTTACAGTTTCTTGAAATTTGTTTAAGGTTTAAATAATGTTATTTTTCACTCATATATTATTTATCACTCAAATAGGATTTGTGCATAAATTGTGCACGCCACTCTGGGTATAGATTTGCATGAATGTGTTGATTTTGCATGTGGTTTTGTTCCCTTTTACGGGTGGTGACCGCCACACGCCCTTGCGGTGGCTTGCAAGGTATTGCATAGATATATGTGTATTTATATATATATATATATATATATATATATATATATATATATATATCCACGTATACGTATATATTTACATGCATCGACACAAAATTTAGTGGACGACATAAAATCATGGCGCACAAAACAAAATACAAAAGAAGATGTATTGAATTTTAGGTGATCTCACACACACACCTCTTTTTTTATGAATAGAAGGAAAAAAGAAAAGGCGAAAGGGGGGTCAGGGCGTATGGTATGTGGAAGTGAAAATAATTTAGGATGAGATCCATGTCCAATGTATCTAGAAAACTATACGTAAATATACACAAATTTTATGCTAGGCTCATACGAGAGTGGGATAATGCTAGCAGGGGAAGAAGGTTGAGGGATTGGTCATAGGTGGTGGGTGACGAGTGGTCTAGGAAAAGGTCCATACGTTACATGGTATGGTGTACATGGCCAGGCATGGATCATACCGCAGCGTTGGCTTGCAGGATTTTACATAGTTTTACATTGAGTCCGGGGTGTCGGAATTCCGTGAAAATCTAAATGTGTGAAATTTACTATCATGAGTTTAGGTAGTGCTTATACGTACGTGGAAGGAGAGGAGGAAATTAATAAATGTTGTATAAATAATGCCGTTTAACGGTAAAAATGATATTCAGATTGAGTGTCTCTTTCATACATTGCTTCTTCACCTGGATGGTACTACACTATGTATGTATTCTTGTGTTGTGGAAAAGGCGCGTAGTCCATTTCTTGGTTGAAAACAGTACTTAGAATGTGCACAGTAGTCGCCACCAATTATGCAGGGAAATAAATCTTACCGAATATTATTAATGACTTGTGATTAAATAGATAAACTACATTACTCGAAAGGCTATTCAAGAAGTCTAAGTTTATCCTATATGGAGAGTGAGAGGTGTTTAACTCTATTCACAGTGTGGTCTTTTTGCAGTTCTTAATTGGCAACTTACCCGCCATGTTTTCATCTTTCATTTGTGGTTTATTCCCTTTCTATATTCACGTATCAATGTACTAATAGAATTTTAAAATATTATGAGTTATACCGTAACTAAAATGGCCAATTACTTTGTTTTAATGTATTAAACAACAGCGTATCATCAAGAGATATTTAAGTTTAAAATCCCTGGGAAGTAAATTGATGGCTATTTGAGAAACCTACGGCATGCTGAGGTTGTTTGGAAATATTGTACCTCCATTTTCACAAGCTCCTTTTTTGGTTTACACTCACATTTCGACCTTTTCAGTTTTTCCATGCCTAAATAGAAATGTCAGAAAGCGAATGATTTGGAAGCCAACGATGAAAATAGAAATAAATTTTTCAGGTAATGCTAACTTCTAAACTTAAAATGCATGCATGTATGCAGCTAATCGAACCGTAATCAAATCACCTCGCCGTATTCTCTGTCAACTTGGGAAACATTTCCAATAGATCAGCTCCACCTATTTCCACGGCTGCATCTGAACTTTTACAATAGGACTCATTCGATGAGGAAAAAATTCTATTTGGATCACAACACGTTAATGTTTGCGGCGGGTCTGTGGTGTGCATCGGGCGTGTTCGTTAACACACTAATTAACGCGATGCAAGATTACTCCTTCCAAATGAGGAGCGATGTCTCGAGCTCCCCTTACCCTCATTTCAACATATTCTTACCTGCGTGAAGGAGCGGCATCAATGGCTTCGGTCCCACTCCAATTAATACCCTCGGAATGAAGTCGTTGGGGCGCACCTTCTTCAGTCTCTCCCTTCTCCGTGCCTCCCCCCTCCTACAGCACACCCTCAGCTCCCGTAACAACCTGTCTGGCGTCATCCCCCACCCACCGCCTCCACTCATTTCCCCTGCTTCTCCCTCCCTTCCCAGACCCCGGCACCCCTTCAACCTCCCATTCTTGATCCCAGATTCCATGCACCCGACTCATTTCATACAAGGAGAGAAGTTCTTCCCCGTAGACCCCCCCAAGGCTCTCAAGGATTTTCGTCAGAAATGAAAAAGAAAGACAATAATGGTGGCCGCAGAATGATCCCGCCGTGGAGTGCGCGTGCTTTGCGGTCCAGGCACGGTAGTACGTCCCCTGAGGCACCATTACGTGCACCATTCTGAACATCCGCTGTGCTGGGAGCGGCTTCACGTTGTATCGGAGAGGAAGTGGGCACGGGGATCTTAGAGTCGAGCTCCTCTCTTCATCTGCCTCTTTCCCTCTCATTGTCACTCACCATCTTCTCTCACTCCCTTCTCTCGCTCACCTCGCCCACTTTCTCTTCTATCCCCTTCTCCCACCCGCAACCCTCTTCCAATTCCCTCTCTCCAAGTTCCCCCTTCCTGACCCTCTTCTTTTCTTCCCCGTCCTTTCTCAGCCTCCCGCAGATTTGCCTCGATGAACTCGACCGGGAAGTAATACGCTGCCGGTGCAGATTGGATAAAAGCCACCTAATCTCATTTGAAAAGATTTGGCCGTATTTTTTTTCAGTCCCGTAGATGAACGCCAGCTGGAAATGAAATTAAAGTGATATTCATCAAATCGAGGGAGATTCCTGAAATCCAAAATAAATTGGCTCTTCCATTTTTATTCATAAGACTCTCGAAGCGGAGGATTTATCCCATTTTTTTGTGGAACGTTTTTATTTGTATTTTTTTATTTAATAAATCGATTTTCTGCCGTACACCATGGGTGAATCGGTTGGTTTACTGCAACATGTATGCGTAGGATTATTTAACATGTTAGTCAAACTCATTTTACTGCACACCTTTGAATACGTAGTATTCTAATAAATGATAGAGATAGGGGATGATTATGAGTAGTATCATCTACCTGAGGGCTAAAATATTTTAAAATTCGAAACAATCCTCGTGGAACTCTTACTGGCGTTTAAAATAGGGAGAGTACGTTTAATAGTGCTGATTTGTCGAGGGTTAAATTAACGGAAGAGTAAAACGAAACAAACGAGTATTAGTATGGTCAATTGTGGGTGTGTTTGTTAATTAATTACTGATTTTGTCCTACCCGTAACCTGAGTCTAATACTAGTCAACAGAACTTCCCTTTAAATTATCGAAATCCGGAAATAAATAATGTTTTTATCGTAAGCTGTTCATTAAGAGTATACAGATTTTGTTTTGTCTCGTACATTTCGCACATCACTTGTATTTTAGAGTGAATTAAAATTATTTTTATTCAGCAGTACAAATAAGCGGTGATGGGCCCCTCTTCATTTGAAATTCAAAAAATTTGCTTCAATTCGGCTAACATTCTAAGAAAATATTAATTATTACATTGTTAAAAAAATAAATAATGTATTTAACGATAAAAAGTTTCCATTGCATTTTTTTATGTTAGATGGTACACTCTCATGCTTCTGACTAAATGCGCAAAGCAAAGATTTCAAAAGCAGTAATGTATGTGCAGAATAGGAAAAAAAGAGCATCACATACACTTAAGGGTCTGAATTTTTCTTTCTCTTACATGAGTTAAGTTTATTCTCTATTCCAGCCTAAAATAGTTTACAGATATTTTTAATTCTTCCATTCTACAGCAAAATAATAAGTAAAGGGTGCACCCAAAATGACCCGTTTTGCACACCATTTATGGGGTGGTACAATTGGTAAAGTGAGCGTAAAATCAACTATGCCAAGTTTATGAGCATAATATAGTCATGTACCTTAACTTATAAGTTTAAAATAATTGATATACATAGACACGCATTCTATTTGATTTAACATACATGGAAACTTGTATACCATCATCTAGTTGTTTCGTATGATGTAATCGTTGGGTGATTTAGTTAGCCGGGAAACGAATATATTTTTTACTTCGTGCATAAATCATAAAACGAAAGATATTTCAACAATAAACAGAAAATCGATTGGAAAAAATTTCCCTTGCACCCTTACAAGGTCCATAAATGATACTTAATTCATATGTAATGAGTTTTTATGTTAAATGGAGCAGAAACCTTACGCATGGCAACAAATTTATAGTTATAACTGAAAAGTTATAACTAGTATAAACTAGTATAAACTAGTAACTAGTATAAATAAAAAGTTATAACTGAAATTAAAGTCATTTCTTTAACATAAAATCATTTCTGTCACTAGCACGTTGGTTGCAATGGACCTAAACTATTACTTATTTAACCCATTTAATGAAACTATTACACAGAATTTCGATTATTATCCACGATTTTATGGGATCACCGATTCAAACGTAGAAAAAATTCATTTTGACGGAAAATTATCTTTAGTGATAAAATTTAGTAAAATGACTATGAAAAATTGTGATCACTATGGTGGATAATCATAAAAAAAACACTTGTACTGCCGAAGAGTATTTCATAATATGTCTCTTGCATATCTCTGAAAATGCTTTTACTGAGTTGGCGTGTGAGTTGGGGTCGCGGAATGTGACATGCAAACATAAATATGAACCTCTCACAATTGTGTTCAATGTAACATTGGGTATTTCCGAATAAGACTGATTTCACTGCAGCAATACATATCCAAAAAATAGTGTCAGTTTTATTTTCAATTTTTAAAAAGACAATCCTGCCCTCCTGATGCTCACCGTGGTGCATTGAATGAGTATGATATCTTCGTCATGCTTTTTAAAGAAATCCATTGAGTTAATGAGCTATCGTCAGTGAATTTCGCACTTTGTGAAATTTCAGGGGAATTTTTGGACAAAATGGAGGGATCAAAATGCAAATGGCAATGAATGTATCCAATGTAGCCGCAGTATAATTTCCGGTAGTAAACCCAGCATTCTGTCAACTTGATCGTGAATTCAATCGCACTGCATCTAATATTACCCTTTTCCGCTTCGTATAGAATCCCTGCCAGCCATACTGAAGCCGGGGAGCTCGTCCCTACTCCCCTACTCCACCAACCCTCATACCGTTCCCTTCGCTGTCCACTACCCTAGTTGGCGAGCACCACAAATGTAAGGTTGTGGTGCTGGCCACGCTGGTATAGATACACTATCCTCATTCTCTCCCCCCTACCTGGCGCCACGCTCGATGCCGTCTTGAATAATGTGGCAGACGTGAGGTGGGTGTTGAGAAGCTGAGAGCAGGAGCGGGGTTTGGAGGGTTGGAGGAGGTAACCGGGCAGCCCCACCCTATTCCATTTCTTTTATGAGCGTCCTCTGGACCTCTCCTCTCGTGCACCGGATAAATCGCGATCCCTAGCTGGGAAATATATTTTACATCACACATACACAGATCCCTCTCTTTTTTTCCCCTCTATCCCCACCCTTCCAAAAGCTTTCCCTTGAAACATATCCATTCCCCCTTCACCTCATCTCACCACCCGGAGCAACTCCTCCTTTTCTCTTATTCTCACCCATCCCTTCATCCTCCTTCCCCCAACTTATTCTTTCTCGGTACGCCACCACCCTCCCAAAGCTTGTTCCCTCGCCTCAACCTTCCGAAACCCCCATCCGCCGACCCTTGCTCTTCATTCTCAGAATGCAGAAGGTTGGTTGGATCGCTGGCATGATGAATTTGCCCACCCGTCCGTCAAATTTTTGAGCCAGCCACACAGGACTCGGAGGGTAGTGTGGGAGGACTGGCTTGGTTAATAATGGTATTGGACATTTGCACCGAGGCAATGTCCTTTTGGAAATAGGCAAGGTTGCATGAAAACGAGAGCGTACCGAATTCTCATCTTATGAATCGAATGAGATACATTTGGAAATACCTATGTCAAGGCTATTTACTGCGATAGCGTTCATCATTTTTATGAGTTCATAAAGTCAGGGGATTTCTCGCTGTGGCATGCTATCGTATGTCATAAATCATTTGATATACTATCGTGAAGGATTTTTAATTCAGCAAGTTTTGGCAGTTCATATTACTCATAGTCAGCATTCCAGGAAAATTTTCCGCGTAATAAATGTCTGTAGTAATTTAGTTAACATATGGAAAATGTATTTTTAACTTCATTGTGAAAATAATTTCAGAACATTTTTTGTATTTTTTCAGGATTAAGCGAGTCTAAAACCACCATAAACACATATGTAAATATGTACTTAAGTTTCTGAAATTTGAATTAATAGTTAAAATAATTTAGGCCCTCACTTTGTCTTCTTTTACACTGTCGTTTATCTAAACATCTACTTTCATCAAATACAGGTCGCCTAGCGGCGTAAGAAAAACTCTTAATGAAAATAATGGAGGTCTTACCATTCAACCTAATTATATCACACAATTTGAGTCGAGCCTCTGCCGAGCAACAATGCCACTTGCTTCTCCATCTTCCATCACCACTTTTTTCATCCACCAAATTTTTATCCGCAGGCGGGTAAGGCATGCCTGCCATTCCTTTTTCCTGCCGTGCCCCTCTCCTCGCCTGGTTACATCTCACGTCTTTCTCTCTCGTCTAAAAGCTTTCTTCCATCATTGGAACCCATTTTAGTACCCTAAACTGCCCAAGTTTTTGAATCGGAGGAGGGAACGTGCAAATAAAATTCGCGAGTTAGGGTAAGGCCCGGTATCCAGTGGTACGTACTTTTAACTCCTGCTGGCCCTTTGGGGGTTGGAAGGAGTTCTTAACTGGTTCTCAAATACTCGAAATATTTGAATGGGAATTTCGCAAAATTGTAGAAACCGAGTTAAACAATGATTATCCCTTTTAAGCTACTAAAACTTTCAAAGTGAACGTAGAAGTGAATAATAACGTGTAATCCGAAACCAACATTCGTCTAATATAATGGTTTAAGTCTGGATATTAAAATATGTTGAAAAATAAAAAAATTAATTTAAATAAAATGAGATTGAAATCGTACAAAACACCTTATTCAGTGTGTTGAATGATTATAAACCTCGCTCTTAATTTTCATCACCATCCGATCATATCTGTGTTTAACTTAACAGTATGAAACAAAATTTATTTATTATTGATTTATTTCTTATTAAATATAGAAAATAATTAAATCTACACACATAAAATACTCATTTGCACGAATTATAGGTGACTTATTGAAACAGTTTTTAATTTACATCGACAAGTGAACTCTAGGTCATCTTTTAAAGATATTTGCAGTGTAATATTCGTTCTTTTGACTTCCATATCGGAGGATTTTCAAGAAAGAAATATGAAATTTTACCAACATGTGTATGAACGCTTGACTGCAATTAGTCGCTATTCACTGCACCGCTGAAATACTTCAATCAGAATGGAATTACAGGCCAATTTTCCGACAACCGTTTTGAAAGGACGGTACTGCATTGTGAATATATGGTTTGAATAAAAGGTATCGGAAAAATAGATTTATTTCAAATATTGATTGCTAAAATACTTCAAAATTCTTCATACTGCATCCTTTGATCGTCGATACACTTCTCCTATTGTCTTTTCCATGACACGAAGCCTCCGTAGTAGGTGGAGTCCGAAAGGTTCTCAAATGGTGTCCTTTGAGGGGGGATTTCACTTTTGGGAATATTGTCTGTTGGTACCAAATGGGGACTGCATGGGGGTTGGGAAATCGTCACGATACCGTTACAGAAGGTCTTTGCAAACAGACACTGGTCTTCGCTCTTGGTCATCCGTCAAGAACTTCGAGACGCGTTTAGCGCAGGGATTTCGCATTGCTAAATTTTCAGTGATAAAAATGTGCACTGTCATCTCATGCCAATACGATGATGCGCACGCTGAACCGACGGCCTGAATTCAGGACTTCACGTATAAGTCAGGAAAAAATTGTCATGGACACTTTTTATACGAACCTCGATTACTAAAAATATTTTAATGTAATAACTAATGTATTTAAGTAATAACTAATATATTTTCTGAAGTTACTTTCAGACTATTATGTTAAACCCTTTTTTTCTCTTTCATAGTTAAATTATTATTTTTTAGGTTTGAAATGTTTAAAGTATTGGGTGTTGGTATAACTATGACTTCCCAGTATAAATTAAAGGAAAGAAATAGAAGGGATGAGATACAGCCGAAAGGGCCATAGTATTCCTTCAAATAATTGGAATCTCAGTGAATAAATTTGCGTTTCAGAAATGAAAAGAATTTATTAGTGATATACTACAATACATTCCATATTATATTTCCACGCTACACTCGTACACGTCTTAGATTACCTTGTATCGCATTTCAGGTGCAAGAGTGCTAAATTGCATTGTTATTTGTGTGTGTGTGATTTTTTTTTTATTTATTTATTTACATACTTCGTTGCAATTAGGCCATTTTCCTGGTGGCAACTGTCCAGTCTGATCACTGGTCACTCTTACAATGCACATACATACACACACAAGAAGAACAGATATGAGGCAAAATGCTCGTATATTCAATGACACTTTTAAGATTACCGACCTCTCCTTTACCATCACACAAGGATTAGGTGTACACCACACGAGTACATACTACGCACCGTCCATCGCCACACTTCGTCCGTACTCACGTACTCTTCAATTTCATATACCGTTCAAAGTCGCGTCCCGTTAACACATTATTCATAGCACAAGTACATACGGCTTTACCACGTACATTTCTCACTCACACGTTACAGATAATTATTTTAAGGAGAGCATAAGCCTCGTTTTAAATTTATTTAATGAATAAGGTAAGGACTTAAAAATATCCTCAGGTAACTCATTCCATTCTTTTATTCCACGATTGAGGAAGGAGTTTTTTTTAATGTTTGTTTTGTGCCCTCTATGTTTTATTTTGAACTGATGGTCCTTCCGCCCAATGTAATTTGGTTTGTCTATTCTTTCTGAGAGCTCCTCCCACCCCTACAATATCAATTTCTTTCATTGAAGTCATCAATCCTTAGCGGGATACCATCGCAAGTCAAACTATCCGTCCTTTATACTGTAGCGCCCTGCCGGTGACCTTCTAGGGAACCTATCGCCAGGTGAATGAAAATGAAAAATTCCTTTCAGAGGAAAATAGCTGCGTTTTTCCCAACAATTTCAAGATTCCCTTTAACGTCGAATTGCCAAGGCCATTGTTGCGGGAGACAAGACCACGTAAAATGCCTCTCCGTATGTTTGACGGACACATGGCACCAAACCGTGCCAGTGTCCGAGAATGCTCGTTCAAACGAGAACATGCAATACGCGACGTGAGGACCAAAGTGCCTAGGTGTGCTGGTAGCTGAGGTGACTGTGTTACGCAATTGCGTTATATGACCGTTACGTTGTGTCTTTGTCTCAATGGAAGCCTCTTCCTAGAAGAAATTCACAACAAAAAAGCATTAATGGAGGGTGAAATAAGTAGTTTTGGTGAAATCTCATATGGTGAAGGCAAGAAATTATCCCCCCAGCTTGGTGCAATAAAAAAATGTTAGATGAATATTTTGCTACCGAGCAAGAAATATATCCGCAGAATTTCACTCGACTAATTTTGTGCTTGAAAAACGTCAAATTAAAAATCTAAGAGTTCAACTCATCATTAAACATGGATAACCCTGTATGTCTCAATTTAAATGGACGTGACCGAAGGCACGAGCATCTTTTGAAGAGGAGCGAAGAATAATAAATAATCTTGTTTTGCACGTAAATGCCATTTCGCATTTTGAGTGATAGTTGAGACCGAGACTTTGTGGAATTCCAAAGTAGTGCAGTGTATCAAATAACTTAGCATTCCCACAGAACAGAATTTTCAACAAAAGAATAGAAAATAACTATATTCTCTCGAACACACAAAGTTGATTCCTTTCTGTGTATTGGCATATCGCTTATTTATTTCAGATTCATTTCCTACCGAATTCTGGCTAAGTAAGCCAGTTAAATAGACAGGTATTCTGGAAGACAGGTGGGTGGTGAAACCTGTCATGTTCATCGAACGTATTGATGAACCCCGTCAACTTCAAGCTTCATCGAATTAAGCGGCCTCAGTGGTGTTAAGGTTACGTCATCGCCTGAAAACAGAGAGGTCGCGAGTTCAATTCTTGCCTTGGAGGAATTTTCTCCCTCGTAGGATTTGGATGTTTGTGGTCATAGTAGTTGTTTATTCAGGTTTATTGGCTGATTGTGAAATGCCCAAAACTTAGCTGTCTCCGGATTGGTACTGAATAAAATATCTGATCATGAGCATTTGATCTATATCCATCTTTGTGGGAAAGTATTTCAGTCATATGAATAGTCCTATGTCTTTCTTTTTTTTGTAAAAAAATAAACTTAAGTATATGTTTACACTTCGTCGTCTTTCATAGAGTTTTATGGTAGTCACTAAATTCAACCAAGTAGCGGACAGAATGCATTTTAGCCTGTTATAAAAATTTTTCCCCTCATACCAATGGGTGAAACTGAAATCATTAAGACGTTGACGCGGCGTAGTTCCCATTTCACTCGTATGCTCATCCCTGCTTGTATTACAGGATGTATATCATGAAAAAGTTACTAATAATATCATAAAGTTATTAAATCTCCTCTCTGCAATGTGCCTATAAGTATTTAAGCAATCAGAGAACGATATCTACCATTTTGGTGAGACGAAATCGTTTTATCAACTTCATTAATTTCGACGAAGATGAAACGCGTTCTTAGCCTGGATTTCTTAATAATGATGTGTATTTGAGTTAGATGAAGATACATAAAATTGTATACAGAGCGTTCAATTTTGTAAGGTTTAGCTTGCAGCATTTCAAATACTTCTTTTGTAGAATAGGCAGGCATTTTAACTTTATCATGGTGTTTTGTGCTAATAATTTTCTTAAATTATATTGAAAAATATTTCCTCAGAAACCTTAATATTTATGTAGTTGTTGTCATCATTTATGTATTATTTATGAGTATGAATGGTCATGGTCCACATAGTACTATTAATCTTCTAACAATTATGATATATAATAGTTTTCTATCAAATGCAAAATTTATTAAGGAGAAAGGAAAACGAGTTCACTATAGTTCTCTTTTAATTAAGGTCTAAAAGTCAAATGTCGATCTGAAAAAATGTGCGTAATGTAGATGGAGAAATAATAAAAAGAACTTGCAACTGGATGATGGATTTATTTGCACCCGTATTCGTCGAGAGCAGTTATTAAGCGAGCGATATTAAGGAGATTTTATTTGTCGAGTGTTTAAAACACTGAACAATCCTTCGTCTGTCACGTGAGGGGACCACTACGAGCGGGGTGGAGCGGGATGCCGATGAAAGTGCTAAACCCAACGCTGCTACCGATGGTGAATGGGGCCGCCGTGTAAAGGCGGTGGCCGAACTTGGTTTCAGCGCCGTGTGTGGAATTTTACGAGTAAGGGTAACGTTAAATGAAAGCCTGTCTCGTTACTGTCCATTTGAGCGTTATGACGGCCTGTCTCTCCTGTTATCGCTCGATGAAATCAAAGCTCTGAACTCCTGCGGTTAAATGCTTGACCCCCCACGCCTTTCTCCTTACTCTCTCTTCCCGTCCTGCCCGCACAAGGATTTATCGCCCCTGGTTGTGTTTCATTCCTGCTCCAAATGGGCTCCAGAAAGAAATGGTTGAGGGTCAATGCGTAAGGCCTTCGTCAAAATGATAAATGAGGCACAATAACTATTAGAAATCGGATCTTTAACGCCCTTTCAGATCGAGACCATTTGTTTGAGTCACTTGGTGTTCATCAATGCAGGGATATCCAATACCTGAAACCAGGTTAGATGCCGATAGCCGAGCGCACGTGTAACATATGAAGCAGTGAGAATAAGATACATCAGTTGCATGAGTAGTTTCCCGTCGTTTAAGACCTTGTATAGTATACGTAATTCTATTCCAGGGTACATCGAACACTGGAATTTCATGCTTAAAGGCTTTAGCCATTAAACTTCTCCTAAGTTCACTCTATTTTACTCTGCGAATAGACTATTCCCCTTCACTTCACTATGTCAGCCTTTAAGAAATATTTTTAGCGGAACAGTTTATCCTTCAAGTGTAAACAGCGCAGTCCCTAACGCTTTTTAAAAGTATATAATGCAAGGAATTTTAATTTTTATATCCAATCCCTTATAGTATTTAAGCTGCATGTAATATATCGCCTAAATCCCTCCAAACCAATTTACCTCAAATAAAATGTAGCTTTAATAAATGGCCTTATGTAAACATTCCGTATCAAAATCCTGGGATTTAAATAAATACTTTAAATTTGGGCTGAAATATTCCCAGAGGAAATACAATTTCAACACAGGTCCATTATTAAGGACTAGTTTGTACGCTTATTCACATTTTTGAAGTGTTTTTAAAGGCAACCAGGAAAATATTTCAGCTTTCTGTTGAGCGAAACGTTCCGCTTTCATCTGGAAGCCTCTTTTACTCATGATGAGGCATGACACTTTTGCTGAATATTCTCCATAGACGATTTCAAAATGACGTTTATCGAAACTGTATTTACCAGGAGCTCATTTCCGATTGTAAGTTGAGTACAGCACCCCTGAGTACAGCAGAACTGGTCTTCTTCAGCCTAACTTCATCAGACTTATTTACCATCCTGTCTTCCGAAAGTTAATCGGCGGACTGATTGTTTCAACGAACATGTGTGTTATCTTACACTATTCTTGTTGCAACAACATAAAAATAAAAGCAGCTAATTGCTTGTTTTAATAAAATTAATGTTTATATTTTGCAGCTATTCAAATTGTTTGTGCTCCCTAATGGCGTAGTTTGAATCTCTCATATGCTTTTAAATCAATAAATATAATTTTATATCAGCTGTCGTATTTAATTTCGTCAAAAGAAATACAATGAACATATTACTTCAGGATGATATTAATTCTAGCATGAAGCATTTTAGAGAAGTTGTGAAACATGAAATAATATTCATGGTCAACTCTACCAGAGTAAAGTTTTTTAAGGCACGATTGTTTGAGTTTAGTGGCAGAAATGTGTTCCGGGAGATATTTTTTTAGTTCCTTGAAGTCTGTTTTATGTACCCTCCATGATCCATCAGTATTATTTTGGTTTTCTCGTAAAATATTTAAGAATAGAAATGTTTAAAATATATTTTAATCGTTCATAAGCAGTGTACTGTAAATCATGGGGAACCATGTACTACCCAAAACAGTCAAACTGGTATTATTTAAGGGAAAATATTAAAATAGAAAATAGCCATGCATTTTTTTAGTAACTTCTACTTGAGACTTTGAGGTTGACATTAAAAAGTCTTTTTTATCACGATTTAAAGTCACTCGTGATATACTGCATTATAATGGGACACCATGCTAAAGATTGCGACACAATAGCCCTTTGTACTCTGCGACTTGACCCAGCCCTTCAGATTCATGCGTGAGAATTTCATTATGGTAAAATTTTACAGGGGGATCATGTGGATACGATGCCGTATAGAACTCTAAGGAATTTGATCGATAATGCAATAGCCACATTTTGCATCGTCTTCCACACTTCTGGCCCCATTCTTTCGCCAAGGTCCTTTCCCCTTCGCTACCCGCCAGCTTACCTTCAACGCCCTCGCTCTATCTAAAACCATATACAAAGGTCAAGAAGTGCTACTGATGGGATCCCTTATGCTTCTGATCTTGCTCCCATCTAAGTGTACTCAGCGGCCTCTTCAATTGAAGATTTCCTACTACGCTACGCTAAAATCTGTTCAAGGAATTCTTCCGAATAATGTTCTCTTGCAGAAACGCCCTTTTTTATCACGATGAATGATAATCTGATTTATATTTAGATCAAATGCCAGGCCGCATGTTAAGGAACATCACAGATTCTTGTATTTTTACCACTGAAAATTAGGAATATTTTGAAGGCTTTTGAAAATTTGGAATAATTAGATTGTTCATCAGGTAATGTCTATTAGTAAGTATTTAACGCAGTCTTTGGTAGTATAATATGCTATGTCTCTACAGTGACAAATATATTTTTACATTATAGTAATCATGATTTACTTCTTAATGCAATATTTTTAAAAATATTTTTGTTTAATTTATGCACATGATAACAAGAAATGTCAACTGCGTAGTGTAGGAATATATATATGGAACTATTTCACTTGTCACAAAGGCATTGCGCGCGTAACTGCCATGAAAAATGCATTAAAATATTGTTTTTAAGTATCTGTGTAAACCTTGTTGACATCGAAGCATAAAATATTGGAAATTCTTAATCAGTTAATAAAGTTTCAGAATTAACTTATACCTGCGTTGCGTTGACTAGAATCGGTGATGAAATGAATCAAAAAGTTTTGTTCGCGAATATGATGTGGATTTTTCCTTTCATACAATTACCACTTTAGCCAAAAATTCAAATGTTACATTAGAGTTAATTTCCCAAAAAAGTGGTACTTGATTGACGAAGGAATATGTCGATAATTACATCACGTCACTTATTTGTTTATTTGAAACCAGTGAATTTAAATTCACGTTGATTAACTAATTATTGAATGTTATAATTGTGTTACTGCCTGGTTTTTTCCAATACGATCACTTTCTACTTGCTTTCAACAGTCCATTTTATTATATTACTCAAAAGCCCTATATATTTAATTTGCTATGATTTTATATCTATATCTCAGTAAATCTCATTTTGCTAAAATATGTACATGGGTCCACACTTTAACTTTGTGGCCGACGATTTATGTGTCGTAATCTTTCTAAATGAAAATTTCAGTGAATTCTAGGATGAATATTACATCAAGGAATATATTTAAACTGAAAGAATTATACGAAATATTTTACAGAAAATTTTGAAATATCAATTGTTGATAAATTTTTACAGTAATGGTGTTAATTTTTGTATCATATGACAACGATATAAAGGTCTGGAAAACTCTAAACCTATGGTGTCATGTTTATCACACGTTATTGAATTAGCATATTAAACATTAAAAGTATCGTAATTCAAATAAACATATTTCTTTACACTTCTAATTTAAACTCTAATTGATCCAGAACACGTACTAATATTTTATTTTATGTGACAACGAATGATAGGTCAGAAAAACTCTAAATATTTGTTAAAATATCTATAACAGGTTGCAAAATTAGCATATTAAGCATGAAAAGTATCAAAATTGTATTATTCTCTACAATTAATATTTCGATTGTTCTAAAAAACTTGGAAATTATTTTTTCTTACAATATCAAAACAGCTTGACGGCGAACTATATACACAATAAAGTCCTACTCCTCATTCTACTACATTTTGATATGGTTTTTGACATTTTTATTAGTATTTTAAATATTTAAAAAGTTTCATCAAAATTGGTGCACATCGGTGCAACAAACTTTATACCGAGCCGTTGCAAAAATTCAATCAAAATTTCGATTCATTTCATAAAAGACGGCGTTTATTGGGAAACAGGAGATGATTCTAAATTGGGAACTTCGTACAATCCACCGATTACCGTACACAATCGATTAATATAGGTTATTTAGGGGTTCGTGCTGGGAATTTATTTTGAACCCCGCCTAACTCCAATGTATATTTATTGGAAAGGAACCCAGGTTGGAAAGCAATAACCACGATTATTATTATTAGGAGATATAAGCTCAGATGGAAACTAGTCAATTTTCTGTATCCGGGGTTCCTTTTTTACTTGCCATTTTCACTTTAATTGTGTTGTTGTGTTTTAACACGATAGTCGGAATTATTGTGTCAGGCTTCAAAGTGATCTATTAATGCTTCGTATTCAGTTGCATCAGGGAATATCGACTAGAATCGAGATTCATTGGCCAATTAGTGGAAACTGTAACCGGACATAGCAATAGACAGTGCTTCGAGACCTAAACTCGGAGAGAATTTCTTCAATTAATGATAAGTAAAAATTTGATAAACGTTATGGACGGAGAGGACAGAAGACGAATATGGCCTGTCGTAGAATTTGCACAATTTTCAGTGCATTAAATCGTAATGCCTGACGAATAAATATTGAAAGAAATGGAAAGTGGGAGGAACAGGTTATTTAAACTAGACATTGACATAATGCGTTTTTCCTTCGGCCTCAGGTATGTGCTACAGAGGAAACAAAGCAGGGAAAGATGGAGAGCTGAGAAGTAGCGGGGGTCAAGAGAGTGTAGACAGCGAGGACTGAATAGTGCGTGCGGAGAGATGATTAAAGGGTGCGTAGCAAGTAGGAAAATGAAACCATGAGGAATTATGCGTATGCACGGTGGAAATGCCTCATTAAAAGCATTCCCTCTCCATTTGTGCCTTTGACCTACCTCACAATCAGCGCAAACACTTCCATTCTCTCAGAACACACGCTCGTTTCCGTCCATCTCATATGTCGTACCCTTCTCATTGTGCCCAAGTATGCATGTAAGTATGTACTTACCGGTCCTATTATAAGGGTGCATTTGCATGTCCTGAAAAAAAGTTACATAAGCCCTCATTTTTTATTTTAATTACCTGATTAGAGATATGTTAGATTAAACACACTCCACGTGTTATTTATTCATATAAAACCATATTATTTTTTTTTTGAGAAACAGAGTTGAAGAAAAAATAATCCACCATAGTTGTTTTTGCGTGCGCTATATCCTGCCCTAATAAATTTCCTACTATGTGACTATGAATCACATTCTCGTTAAATTCGCATATTCATTTGGACACACTGTATTATAACTATAAATATGAGACTCTTATGTGAGAAATATAAAATATTCAAATACATTTTTCTCCTGTGAATAAATTTAAAACATGTTTATAATGCCATTATTGTTGCTTTCATTTTATCTCCAAACAATGAGAAATGTCAAATTGGAGTGATGCAATTTTCACAACATCGCATTAATATCTCTTTTGTTTAGTGGAATGCAAGGTAACACTTTTGGAATGTATCCGACATTCACCTTGTCTAAAAAAACACTAAAATATGTTGAACACGATAAGAATCACACAGGTTATTGAATTTAGTTCAGTATTGATTTGTGAAGCTCTTGTGGAAAGAATTTTTTTTCTATGATTTTGGTTCCCCTATAAAAAAAGATGCGGCCCTGCACTCCACCTACATGATGGCATCCTTCCCGGTAAAATATTCCGGAAGTAAAATAGTCCCCCAGTCGGATCTGCGGGTGGGGACTACTGGGATGGGTACATATGTTAGGAAAAACAGATGCAGGACAAGGACATGGGATGTCAGATCCTTACGGATGAGCGGAAAGCTGGAGAACACCAAGATAGGTATACAGAGGCTAGATATAGACATCCTGTGAGTTAGTGAGATCAAGTGGACGGGAGCAGACGACTACTGGAGCGACGTATTTCGAGTTATAAACTCGGGAGACAACCGAAGGGTCGCGGGTGTTGGCATAATACCGAAGTAAGAATGGGGCAGAAGAGTAATGGTAATATTGCCGTAAAATGAGAGAAATCTGATGGTGAAGCTGGAAGGAGAGCCCACGGACACCGTAATCGTGCAAGTGTACATGCCTACGTCTAGCCACACAGGAGAAGAAATAGAAGAAGTGTACGAGAAAATGGAAGAATTCCTCGAACAAAAGAAGGGGAAAGAAAATCTTATCATAATAGGAGATTGGAAAGCAGTCCTATGAGAAGGAAAAGAAGGACAAGCGGCGGATATTTCGGGCGGGAAAACGGAACGCTAAAAGAGAAAGAATAGTCGAGTTCTGCAATGAGAAGAATATGGCATTGGAAGAAATCATCGAAAATATGGAGAAAAAGAATGGCGACACAGCATGCAAACCGGTGGAGAAACATTTCGGAGAAAGGATGATGAAAAGCAGAAACATCACGGATGTTAACTGGGATATACTGATTGAAGGCGAAGATATTGGAATAGATGGAAGAAATGCATCGAAGAACTCTACCAAGGTCCGAGGCTGCTGGAAGAAAACCTGATAAAGGACGAAAGTGAATGTATGGTGGTGGAGGAGGCAATAAGAAAAGTGCAAGTTATAGGATTAAGCGAAATTATGATCAGTGGAGAACAGATAAACTTGCTACGATTCGCCGACAATATTGCAATGATAGCAGAAAACAAGGAGGATAATCAAAGGACACTAAACGTATTGGATCAAGTTCTACAAAGGTACATGAAAATAAACAAGACGAAGGCTAAAATCTCAGTATGTGGAAGGGAGAAGTGGAATGCAGTAATCACACTGAAAGGAGAAAAATTAGACCAATTACATTCCTTTACCTATCTCTTAAATACCATCAAATCGGACGGAAGAAGTACTACAGACATTAAGAAAAGAATCGCTCAAGCTAAAAGAGTATTCACAAAGAAACGACAACTGCTGTGTTCAAAGAAGATAGAACTACAGGCGTGGAAACAATATGTGAAAACATTCGTATGGAGCCTGGCACTCTTTGGATCAGATGCATGGACCAACGGAAAAGTACATCAAAAAAGACTACAAGCCTTCGAAATCTGGTGATGGAGGAGGATACTTCAGATCAAATGGATGGATAAAATAAGAAATGAAGAAGTATACAGAAGAGTAGACACAGAACGGACCTTATAGAATACCATAGAGAAAAAAGTACCAGATGGATTGGCCACGCCCTGATGCACAATAGATTCGTAAAGAATAAAAGAGAAGGAAAAATTGAGGCAAAAGTCCCAAATGCATGGGACAAATAAAGGAGAAAGTACATTGGAAAAAATACGAGAAAGTAAGCCAAATAGCATCAGATAGGGTAGGATGGAGGGTTCCAATCAACCAATCTTAGAATTAAACGACCAATTATGATGATGATGATATAGAGAAATTTCTATACGAGTGAGTAGTCCGCCTATTAGTCCGTAGACGTGAAACGATAGTTAAAAGATAGGAAGAGTGATTTTTGATGCATTCGACTCTCCAACGCTTTGAAGCTTTATTTCCGCCTATCCAACGATGCCATCATTTTTATTGACATTTTTAATTGACTAACATTTTTAATTGAATGACAATTGGCTAATATTTTTATTAAACCAAAGACTGGAATAAAAGGTAAACTGCGATAAAACAGTCACAATTCAGCGTGAACCCATTTCGATCCCAAATAATCCGTTAAATTAAAGTACTGCTGGGGACGACAAAATGCAATTGTAGTACCACTGGCCTTTCTTAGGATCCTAGTTTGTTTTGCGTGGTTGATAATTACAATAAGGGATTGCCATATTTCGTAAAAATATATAAAAATGCGTCAAATTGAAGTTGAAACACGATCTACAAAAGAGTTTTCTTTATGTTAGGAGAAATAGAAATGGAATGTCTTAAAAGCAAGACTTGCTGATATATCCTTTCAAAGAGAATGTATTTGTTCATTACTCTTTGTAATGACGGAAATCACTTTCCAGCTCCGATCTTAATTAAGCATGCCGACATAATTCCCTTTGAATGCCTGCAGTATGGGAAGTTATTAACTTGCTACGCTGATACATTATCCGGATCCGGCAATATATCTTTCACAATTCTCAAAACTTTTAATTGCAAGAGAAATTAGCCATCTCAACAGATAAATACGACGTAATTATGACTTAATACCACACATAATAGCACTTGATACAGGTAGGTCATTAGTTTGAAGAATTAATTTCTCGCAAAATTTCATAATTAGCTTCTCGAGCTTGTGGGAGACAATTATATCTTCAATTTCATCTACTGTTCTTGCACGATCCCTTATAACTCCTTTGCCATTTTGGATACAATTCCTGTAAACCTGTTCCCCCTTTCGAATTTCGTAAAATTTTATAAGATTCTATGATTAGATTTAATGTACAGTACAATTAAAGAGTATTTAAATTCACATAGAAAAAAGTATACTAATATAAATCTTTGAAAAAAATTCATACATGATTTCCTCAATATGCGATAAATATAAAGTGTATTTATTATGTATATATATATATATATATATATATATATATATATATATATATATATATATATATATTCAAACTTGAAAATCCCGCCATACGGCGCACAAATATTCATTCAAACATAGAAATAGGTATAAGGAAAGGGGATAGGTAAACACATAAAAGACGAACATAGGACATGTGGGGAAGGCGGTTTTTGAGCAGATCACGAAAGTAAAAATATTTCCTTATATATATATATACATATATATATATACATATATATATGTATGTATATATGTATAAAACTTATATAAATTCTCTTTTGACAAACGCCGCCCGTACGGGTTGATATAAATTTGTTTATACCACAAAAACTTATTAATCAATCGATAGTATGTTAACATTTTAATTAGTCATTACCACCGCGGAGAGTAGTACCAAGAATTTTATATCTCGTAGGTGATTGCGAGCTTTGAAATTTAATTATTAATTAATATCCCACAACTAACAAATAAGGCCGATGTAGCGATACTGCGTTCAAAGCCTTCATGCTAGTTGTGTTATTCTCACTAAAAAATCCTTTTGGATCATTTCACGCAATTATGAGTAAAAATAACAATTTCCGTTAATAAAAATAAATATGTTTAATCGATAGATTGTTTTAGTGTAATTATTTTCGTTTGTATTTTGATTTAATTATTTAGAGAAAGCAACTTCCATCAATTAATTGTTTTCATTTTTGTTTAACCGAGAAATCTAACTAGTAGAGACGGTTGCAGAAAACTCTACCCTCAGTTTCCGCGTGGATTTCCTCTTTCTTTGGCCTACCTCATTTCTTCGTAAGCTCTATCTATAAATATGCTCTTCATAAAGCTTACTCTCTTCCTTTCTCTATCCTGCTTACCAATACCCTCTCTTCTGTCACGAGCTTCAACGGCTCACTAATTTTCAAAAGGTACTCCACTCGCTTTCACTGCCTTTTTTAAACTTCCCCTACAATGTCTTCTTTCGGACAAAATTTTTAGAAATTAAGCTTTTGCCTTCTTCTATTCAATTTATTTTCGTCATTCCTCAGGCCATATTTCAGAAGACTCCATTTTAAGCTAATCGTCTTTCTTAAAAATCCACTTTTCAAATCAATTAAGCGCCTTATTTCAAATTGAAGTCTTTCATAATATTTTCTTCACATTTCTTATAAGTTGGCATATCATTCCTCTTTCACCAAATTAAATCTCCATTTAATGTCCAAATTCCTACTGCCATTTCCTCTAAAAATTTACTCAAATACATGACTACACCTGCTCTAGATTATTTTCCCATGATTCATTGTTTAACATTGCTATTTTAATTTTTGAAAATATCATCACTTTTCATTTATAAGGTTTATTATTCTACCGTTCTTCCTGCAAGATTTCTCTAAAAACATGATAAAAATTACAATATCTTTGCTATCAGACAAACTTTCTTTTGATTATCACCAAATCTTACCTAGTCAGCTCTCCGCTCACTTTCATTCAGCTGATCGGGACTTCAAACTCATCCTAGCTTCGAATTTTACTCAATTTCACTGCCGAAATTTTTGCTTTTCGTAGGCACGAAACAAAGTTCCGGACCAATAACACAAGCTGGAGTGAATGTTAAGCCAGATGCCGCTTTTTATTCGTATTCATGCATATATAAATAATATTATTTCCATTGATAATCCTTATAAAAGTAATTTTGAAGAAAGAAACATTTTAAATAACGCATTGTGTTTTAATTGTAATTATATATATATATATATATTAGGTAATCTACCGGTTAAGGTAGGTTTTTGGATGGACACAACTATCAAATAAACATTTTGTGACTCCCCACCTAGCAAACTAATCTATATCAGATCCCTCTTCATATATATATATATATATATATATATATATATATATATATATATATATATATATATATATATATATTCATTCACATTGAAATAGAGATAAGGAAAATAGTAAAGGAACATATACAAAGGACGAACACAAGAGAGGTGGTTACATTCGTGATCTGCTCACATCAGCCATCCCCACCTCTCTTGTGTTCGTCCTGTGTATGTGTTCCTTTACCATTTTCCTTATCTCTATTTCAATGTGAATGAATATTTATTCGCCATATGGCGGTATTTCGTGTTTGAATGTGTGTGTGTGTGTGTATATACATATATATATATATACACACACACACACACACATTCAAACTATATATATATATATATATATATATATTCATTCACATTGAAATAGAGATAAGGAAAATGGTAAAGGAACACATACACAGGGCGAACATACATACATATATATATATATATATATATATATATATATATATATATATATCAGTTAAATTTTTTTATTCGTCTTTCAAATAAAATCGAGGAAAACTAATTCACTTTAACAGAACACATAAACACAAGGAAGCACATTAAAATGAAAAGATACAATGTCTCGAACTTTCGGTTTTCCAAGCGACCTTTCCCAAGGACGAGAAGGACAGAAGGAAGGAAAATAAAGGAAATGGCTGGAAACGTTCAATGGAAGGCGAAGGTGGGGAAAATTTGTGAGGGGTACAGTCGGGAGGAGAAAAGATGGGGTGAAGTGCGTGGATGGTATGGAAGGTGTTGGGGGCGGAGGGGGCATAAAAATATATAAAAATCGGGTTAAGTAATGTCTAATATTGATACCTGGCCAATTCCAGGAATCCAGGAGTTACATAAAGGCCTGCTCCATTGTTTTGAGTTTCAGTCTTGGGTCAGAGGTTGGCAGGGATGTTAAGATGAATACACTATAGCCGACCCAGTACTAAGCCCGACGGCATGCGAAACTCACACATCAGAGTAGGGGGCCAGTTTTTCCCTGTGCCGTTTATTGTTTCTCAGGAATATCTGGTAGTCGAAAAATCACATAGCTTGGGTGGAGCTGTAGATGCCCAGAGAGAATCCAGAAAAAAACCCGGGAATCGAACCCGGGCCCTCCGGTCGGTAGTCCAACCCACTACCTCTGGACTACCGCGACCCTCACACACACAAACACACACGCATGCATAGAATATATATATATATATATATATATATATATATATATATATATATATATATATATATATATATATATATATATATATATAAGATTCTATATATGTATATATATATAAAACCATAAACATAGTAATCAACCCGAAGGTCGGTTTAGTAGGTGATGGTAGAGCTCACCCATGTACCAAGCCCGACGGCATGTGAATATTCACACATCAGGGTAGGGGGCCAGTTCCTTTCCCTGTGCCGATTATGGTTTCTCAGGAAGATCTGGTACCCGAAAAATCAACTAGCATATATATATATATATATATATATATATATATATATATATATATATATATATATATATATATATATATATATATATATATATATATATATAGACATAGATCTGTAGAAATTTTCCCATGTATATATATATATATATATATATATATTTATATATATTCATTCACATAGAAATAGAGATAAGGAAAGGGGAAGGGAACACACATAAAGGACGAACACAAAAGAGGTGGGGAAGGCTGATTTAAGCAGATCACAAATATAAAAAAAATGTTTATCGATGATCTCCGATATAGCGATTTGCAATTTATAAGCTCTAATGATGATTATGCCTAAAGAAATTATTTTTATTCGTAGAAAAATCAATTAAATAATTTTACATTGCACATTAATTTGGGTAATCAATAAAATTGTGTGGATGTATGCTTTGTCTGTAAGCCAAATTGGTTACATGTTTTTATTCCAATTTTGAAATACTAATCCCTAAAACTTTTAACTAACAAAGTTTTTTTTTGTTTCAGGTACGAAACATATATCACATCCGAACTTTTCTCGGTGGACCGCAAAGCCGAGAGTGACAAATTCCTCATCGAAGCAAGGTGAAATAAAATATAGCGTTTGAGTGACACCATTTATAAAAAAAATATTTTCGGCCAGTGCCTTTTCTCCCATCACCGTTCCCGGCGGGCTTAGTGTACAGTCCGTCATCGCCGACATCAAACGCGGCACCTACCCCTTCCCTTTAATCCCCCCCCCGAATTTCACCTGCAATCCTCCCTCGGATTTTATTTGCCTCTGTCACTTAATGGATTCAATAGATAGACAAGCGCGGTCGTTTTAACACGTCCCCAAAATCAGCACCCAACACCATATACCCGGGCTCCTATGCATCCATACTCCCCGGGGTCAGACTCGGATTCCCATCTTCCCGCCGTCTCACACACCACACAGGAGAAGCGGCTAACTCATTCCACCGTCGCTCACCCACTCCTTCCCGTCTCCCCGTTCCCCGTCGTACTCGGATACTTTCAAATCTCCCCCCGCCCGGGCAAATAATAGATGGCCGACCGGCTCCACTCCCTCCGCCCCCACCTCGGGCGTGAACGGGCGGTCGCAATTGTCCAGTATGTGATTAACGGGGCATCAACAACGTCGGCTGGTGTCTGCTCCGCGGTTGGCGACCGGTGGTGCGGCAGCAAGAATGCCGGGATCTGTAGCCTTCATCTCCCCCACCTCCCTACACCACCCCCCTCGTTTGACCGCGTCCAACCCACTTCGTGCCCCCCCTTCCGCTACAGCCATGCGATAACCCTCTTCCCCTCTAGGCCCTCCTGTCCACCCGCGCTGCTCTTCCCGATCGAGAGCTCTCCACATTACTCACGTGAAGTTTCAGTCGTGGCCTATTGGGGATGTGAACGCGGCTGAAAGACCCTGGTTCCATTGAGAACGGGCTTTGATCTGCGAGATATGTGTATATGTATGTATACATACATACACATAAATAAATATATTTCTACTGTATATGGCGCTAGCACTTTAGCGAACTAAGCCAATAACACATACCAAATCAAAAAAGAAAAGAAACCCACACATTCTCACCTCAATGTGTTTTTGTCTTTGTTCGCTAGTGCTAACTTCATATATATTATTATTCACACCCGTGAGACTTTCAAATAAGTTTTATACACACACACACACACACACACACACACACACACACACACATATATATATATATATATATATATATATATATATATATATATATATATATATATACATAACCATGAACACAGTATTCAACCCGAAGGTCGGTTTGGTAGGTGATTGTAGAATTCACCCAGCACTAAGCCCGACGGCGTGTGAAATTAACGCAAAAAGGCAGGGGAGCCAATTCCTTTCCCTATACCGGTTATTTATTTTAGGAAGATCTGATATCCGAAACATGGCATTGGTGGAGCTGCAGGTGCCCAGAGAGGCTTACCCATGGAATCGAACCCGGGCCCTCCGGTCAGTAGTCCAAATCTCTACCTCTGCACTACCGTGACCCACATGCGTGGGCAGGGTAGTCCATATATATATATATATATATATATATATATATATATATATATATATATATATATATATATATATATATATATATATATATATATATATATATATATATATATATATATATATATATATATATATATATATATATACATTTATATATATATATACATTTATATATACATACATACATACACACATATATATATATATATATATATATATATATATATATATACATTTATATATATATATACATTTATATATACATACATACATACACACATATATATATATATATATATATTATATATATATTATATATATATTGCATGCAGGCTAAATTCCAGGCTTTGCAAATTCTACCCCGATGCTTATCCGGTAAAACTATTGCGGTTTGGGGTATTACTGCTTGCTCCACCTGATCGAGGAGGTGGTACTTCTTAAATTCACTTCATCCCTTCCCACCTCCTGTTCCCCCCTCCCCTGTCGACGCTCCCGAATTAGTTCTGTGGAAAAATGTGTCCACATGTAGTTTTACAAGGCTGATTTTCCCGCGATTGTGGTGTCCTCAACACGGCGAGCTTGCTTCTTTGTGTGCGTCCGCTGTCTACCTTCCCGAATCCTCCAACTCGCGAATTTTACAGCGTTCGTGGATACCCTTAGGCATCGGGATTATTGCGGATTAAACGGATGGACGGTCGTAGCCCAAAAATTCATTCCCGATCCCACGATCGACGGAGTGACGTTGTGGGAGGAGTGTGCTCTCATGCGCGGGTAGCGATGGAGTGGTCAAAGGATAATTGCTCAGTTTTATTGCCTTTTACAGCGAAATGCGTTCAACTTCCCCTCTGTGACAGCTGATCTGTCTCCTAGGCCTCCGTGCTGAGGGGATAATGCGTTTCCAACGTCCCGTTGTCACGCCGTCCAAGTTTCGTTAATGTTTGCCCCGTTTGGCTTAATTAGGAAACGGGAGGCATGGGAATACATTCATTCAAGTGCGTTTTGAATGCAGAGGATATTCAGGACAAAAAGGAAGCCAACTCAGTTTATTTTTTGCTCATTCGTTAGTATTATTTTTTAAAGCTCTGAGCCATTCTCTCATCACAAAGGAATGCATTCAGAACGTTTTTAAAAAATGAAGAAATTGTATCCGAAGGAAATAATAATAAATGTCTCAATATACTCTTCTTTTCCATTACTTTAGACTCAATAATTTATTAATTTCAGTTTTGTAACAAGTGTGTATTTCCTCTGTGTGCAAGAATACGATGCAAGAACTTTTAAATCTAAAACAGGATTTTGCTAGAGAATCAACGATGTAGGTTGGTAATACACATGGTATGGAAGAGATAATATTTATGCGTGAAGAACACGTGAGGGTAAAGAAAAAACTTTGCTATTCCACATAAAAAGGTGTAATATTGCTCGAACATGGTTTCAATGCTGTCCATTATTATTTGGTGATGATGATGCGCAGTATTGAAACCATGATCGTGCAATAAGAAAGACAGAGACATAGTAATTAACCCTAAGGTCGGTTTGGCAGATGATGATAGATTTTACCCAGTACTAAGCCCCACGGCGTGTGTAATTCGCACATCAGGGTAGAGGACCAGTTTCTTTCCCCGTGCTGGTTATTGTTTCCCAGGACTCTGGTACCCGAAAAGTCACATATAGTAGCTTGGGTGGAGATGCAGGTTCCCTGAGAGGGTTGCGCGGGAATCGAACCCGGGCCCTTCGGTAAGGGGTCGTGCAATATAAAATCTTTTTATGTGGAACAGTAAGTTTTTTCTCTATCTTCATCATGAAAGAATTCTATCTGGTTAAACCTGAATCTGTTAAATTTCTGAAGAACACATAAAAAAGCTTTACTTTCCTGCATTTTTACACTTAGGTCGATCAGGTGACGTTGTTCAGACATGGAGAAGACTAATCTACTCCTGATAAAACCAACTGGTCCGCCTAAACGTTAGTTTATGTTCAGGTATATGAGTTCGTAATTTAATGATTGTATGAGTGTCATGAGGTGGTAGATACGTAGCCGTGGAGTAAAAGCTCTTGGCGCCTGAGCGAATATCCAACTTCAGGTCTCTTCCAGGCAAACCCAAGTGAGCAGAGAGAAAGTAAGTACCCCGCCCTACATTGAAGTGTAATTTTCATTTGGCGTTGAGCCTAGTAAATGCTGTTGGTGTGTTTTGGTATTATATTTCTTTACTGGTTCTTAAATTGATTCAAATCATGGTTTTCCTAATTAATTCTAATTTATGACTTCTCAAATGCATAGGAAAACTTTTAGGGAAAGTATTCATGACGTCACCAACCAAATTGAATAAGAAACCCGCTCCCATTCCAATAGGGTAGTGATGAATCCATATGATTGACAAATTTTTAAAATTACATGAAATATATCAATACAACCTTTTCCTTCCTACTTTTCCCATTAAGATAAAGAAATGTTCTTCATTAATTATAGTTCTTCACATCTGCATACATGGTATGTCGTATTAGAGCTCTGGTGCCGTATTCAAGGTATCCCCTGCAAATAGCACTCCGAAAACCCAACTAAAACCATAGATGTTGGGAACCCTCCCCCGAATAACGAGTCCCATCAAGAAATCACGGTGGCACAAAGTTTGGCTCGCTTCATGAAAAACGGCTGTTACAAAAACCTGGAATTCCACGCAAATGAACTAGCCTTTTTTTCCTTCTGCGTCGGGAACTTCTTGTGCTTTTTCTAAATCATCTTGGAGTGAAGCGAGAGTTTTTTGAGCTCCCAAACATGTGGCGTATTAACAAAGAGCTGGGCGGGGGAATCAGGGGGAGGGGAAGTTAAGAGGGCGAGGCTGGGGCAGCATTGCGAGAGGCCCCGAGGGAGGAAGGGGTCCGCTTGTTGGGAGAGGGTTTGCCGCACCCCCCGGATGACGGGCCCGCCCTTCGCCACCCACACGGCCCTCCTCATCCCCTCCTCGCGCCCTGGCTGCACGACATAGGGGAGGCGGAACTCGTATCATTTTGCAAATGGAGCGGAGGAGGGAAGGGTTTGGGGAGAGGAGGGTGGAGCAGGGAAGGATATTCGTCTGCCGGGGGTGTTTCAGCTTTGTAGGGGGGGGTGTGGGGTGAAGCGAAGGTGGTGGATTTAGACTCATTGCCTCAGCCGCAAGAAGAATATGATAATATGGTCGGTGAGTGGGCGGTTCGGGGAGCGGTAGGCGTAGTTCGTCTGAGGAGAATGAGTTGTTCGAGGGGACGGAGGGAAGGTGGAGAACTTTTGGTTGCGATGGCTGACTTGAATTTCGTGACGAATGATGAAGAGGTCGCCTTCTGTTGAAGGCTAATCGGGAAGCGATGGGTAATACTCCTAAAAAGGGTGACGCCGCGGCTGTTTTGGATGGGCCATTCGTCCCGGAGAAATAATTAGAACGGTGCGCCGACGAGTGTATAGTATCTCTCGTCTTGACTTACTGGAACCTTCTGGGCGGGAATGAAGCGAGTGGATGAATTTTTTTGGAGGGAATTGGACTTTAGGCAATGTCGATCTCTTTAATCTCTTTCTTCCAATTGAAATTGTCACCTGGTGTAGACGATTTGAAGTATATTTTTTTCACATTAGTTTGAAATTAGAACTTTGGCCTTTACATCGGACTTTTAACAACGATGTAACAATAGGAGCAATTACAAACACCAAACCTGTTGATAGAAACATACCCACCTAGGCAGAAATCGAACCCGCGACCTCTTGGTTGTCAGGTGAGGACGTTACCCAGTCGCCAACAGGGTCTGGTGATATGGTAATATGACAATTAAATGTTGCCGATACCCAGATAGTAGAAATTTGATTATCATTGGATAAATGTTGGTAAGATGTTGGTAAAATTTCGGTTGAAAAGTTTAAGAGCTGCATCTGCAAAATACCCAGCAAGACAGGACAAGCGCGTTTGACGGTGTGTATTGCGCGCAAAACGTAATTAGTTTTAAAGTTAATACCCCACGCCAATATACATGTAATTAAAATATACTTACACATTTGTATGTAATTATTTTACTCTCACTACTTTAAGTTTTTGGTAGATGTTTTGGATGGAAAATGTTTTCAACATTTCGTTGCATATACTAATACAGCACCCCTAACATCCGACACTACAATAGATTACTATATTCTTCAGTTTCGGGCAGTTCCTTTTTCCATTGATTCTGTCCAAATATTATTTTATCTTGTTATACATATAATATTATATGCTAATCATATTATTTTTTGCCCATCACCTACTAAACAAACGACGTGTGAGGGTCATAGATAGGGTAAAAGGGGGGCATTTGTTTTCCTGCGCTACCAGTGGCTTCACTAACAATGCGTAAATATGGAGAGGAAAAAACCTGTTCTGTAAAGACAAATTGATGTGCTTTAAATTCCCGGTTTCCCCCTCCCTTAATGTGTGGAGTTGCTAGATTTTTTATCAAGAAAAATGAGTCTTATCTCACTACGTTAAAACTCCGTGGAATTAACATATTATCAGAGTATTAAGTGAATACCGTTGTTTTTTCTTCCCCCCCCCCCCCGAGATTTTAAGGATATTTTATGCCAACAAAAATTCCACAGATTTTGAAAAAGCTTAGAACTTTCAGATGAAGTTGAGGATAAAAGGGACATTTATGCGTGAATATTTGAAACTGGAATTATTACCAATGAAAAGTTACTCTGCTGATCATTTATACGCGTAATGACCAGAGGCGCTAGTACCAGTATTAGACTATGAATTTTTTTTTCAAAGTCCAAAGGTTAACAATCGAAGCAAATTTAGCTTGTTCATTAACGACAATTATAAAACAATAACTTTCTATATTTTCAAGTCCAAGATTGATTTAAATGCGTTAAATTTGATTCCATCTAAGCACAGGCTATGGTAGGTTCACTTGCTGATTTAAATGGTTGCCCAGTTCAAAGCGAATTAATCTTCCGCACCCTGTGTTTACGAAAGTTGTTTCTCAATCTCCATATGTGGGCCAATCTTAGTCGTCAATAACTTGTATTCATGATGGATGACTGAGGGTAGTAAAGAGTGAGCGGAGTCATGCATTGCCGTAGAATACCCACAATTCGCGGTTGCTAAACAGTTAAAGTTCTGCATTGCACTTTTATCCGGCAAGCATGTTTACACTGATAAAGGGAATGGGAGTTTTCCATTAGGTTAAAATAATGAATTTTAGACCGTTATTTTCAGTGAATAACAACATAAACAATTTCTTTAACATTTTCATTGAATAATTGCAATTGGATTGCATTGTCCAAAATCTAACTTTATCGCGTTGTCTACAAATCATAAATGGTATTTTGACAACACGGTACCTTTTTATTACCCCTTACTCTCTATCATATAGAGAGTAGAGAGATTTTGCAAATTTGGTTTTCTCCATCAACTATCACTGTCGAACATTATTTTTTGTGTTAATTTTACACCTATTCTATCCATATATATTTCCCCTCAAGGGCATTTCTTGTGAGCTTAAAGCTGCCCCATTTTCTTCTCACCGTGAATTGTGGTCTTACATAGAAAACTTCAGAAAGAAAAAGGCTAAGGTAAATATTAAAATAGGCGGGGAAATAATAGAGCAGGTAGAGCAGTTTACATATCTCGGAAGTGTTTTGGACCAATACGGTCAAAGTCGTAGGGACGTAAGGAGAAGAATTGCGCTAGGCAAGCAGGCTTTCTCAAGGAGGAGGGAGTTGATGACGGGGACGTTGAGTGGGGATGTTAAGACATGACTCGTAAAAACTCTGATATGGAGCGTAGCTATGTACGGCGCGGAAACGTGGTCACTGAAGCAGGAGGATAGACGTAGATTGGAGGCTTTTCAAATGTGGGTGTGGAGAATAATGGAGAAGGTGAAATGGACCGAAAGAAAAACAAATGAGGAAGTACTAGAAATGGTGGGGGAGGAGAGGGGTTTGTTGAGAGAAATCCTATGGAGGCAGGAAAAATGGATGAAAGGCGTATTGAGCGGTAGTGGAATGTTGAAGAACGTAATAGAGGGGAGAATGTTGGGCAAGCGAGGAAAGGGTAGGAACAGGATAGGGATGTTGGATGGGATGAATGGAGGAAAGAAGTACACCGAGATGAAGAGGGACCACATATGGATTAGTTTGCTAGGTGGGGAGTCACAAAATGTTTATTTGATAGTTGTGTCCATCTAAAAACCTACCTTAACCGGTAGATTACCTAATAATAATAATAGAAAACTTCGTAAAATGGTAATTGATTATCCTCATTGGGTTAATTGACACACCTTCTATTAGTCAGATAAAATCGTCGGTAAAAATCAACAGCTCATAGGTACTTCGCGTAAATCTTTACATCTGTAATCATCATAATTCTCAAGTATTCTTGTTGAATATTTTTCAAATTTTTTTCTAGTAATTTACACCTGACGTCATTAGCCAGCACTTTCTCATATCTACCTTTGATATTTGTTGATTATTTCTACCTTATGACGTCCAATTATAGTTAAGATTCCCTTTGACTTTCCGGCAACGCTTTTATATCGACTTCTCGGCCAGGAATCTTTGATCAGCTCTTTCTTTCGCCGGAAATTAGTCTCTCCTGTTGTGACTCTGTCGTGTCATTGGCAAGTTTTCCCTGTCCGCTACAGCTACGCACCTCCCTCAAGTGAATTCATTCATCTTTATTTTGATGTTTTCAGCTCTCTTAGTGAAGAGAGAGTAAACGTGAAAAAAGAAAGTGTTTTCTCTTCCAAAATTCTTCTTTCCTTGATAAACTCTTACTGTTTTCATATTCTATAATCATTTCTCGGTATCTTTAAACTCACCCAGGGGTAACTACACTAATAGAACTCTGTCACTGATTCTGCTCCAAGTTTTGACCACGCAGTAGTCATCAATTACCTTGACTGTTAATTTTTGTAAAAGAAAACACATTTCTTCCGATGCTTACTCCTCTTTTAAACGTCTATGCATCTGCCTTTTCGGCAATCATGCAATAAATGATATCTTTCTTGAGGTATGTAAATTTATTCTTCAGGATTCCGAGTTCTTTCGCATTATAAAAAGGAAAAAATCAGGTGTTGAGAACTTTGTGTGGTAATGTCAATTTATCTCCAACGTAGCTGAACTTAATTCTGAAAAGTGAAGAGAAAGCAAAATTTCTGGATTTTTCCGTAGTATTATGAGTATATTAGTCTTTCAAAATGATATCAGGTTAAGGGAATGCTTAGAAATCTTGATTTACTTTAGCGGGAGTAATTTTCTACGTTTGATTCCTCAGGTTCTCCAAAGACGTACAATCACAATTTATCAAGAATATAAAATTTGTTTTCGAGAGTTATTCGAAAAAGTTTCATGTTTAAAATGAGCTATGACAATAGTGTTCAGCACTGAAATTTTTTACTAAATATGGAACTCGTACACGATGCACAAAATATTGGGTTGTAAAATGTTACCAAGTCACTGTTGATTTTAACTCTGGACGAATTAATATAATAATTCCTATCCGCCAAAAAACGAATGTACATCGTGTGTGCCAGTAGTAGCCATGTTGCAGGTGATTCCTACAAAAACAGAACGAGGAATCACGCGATGAAATTCCATGGGCATCTGGCCCAGAGTATTTCCTTAGAGCGTGGCGTGAGTGAAGGGGGAGTGTGACCACAAAATGGACCTTCCCTTCTTTAGCTCTCAAAGAACGCCCAGGAACGGGAAGAATTCGGGAAAGGGGGCGAAAGAAAACGGAGTTTCATTATTTATAAGCTGAATCTGAAGGGAAAGGTAGATGTGGACGGATAAGATTAAGGGAAGGAAAGGGGGGTGGGGTAAGTGTAGTCCGGAAAGTGGGCTTTACCGCGGAAGAAGACGGGAGGGAGCGGGGGCGGTTAGAGAATGGAAAAGGGGGGCGCTGAGTTCTGTTTTGGAGGGGAGAGATACTGTATCGTGGAGAGGCGTGGAGGCTGTGAAGATCCCCCCCGGCAGCTAATTCAGCTCCACCCTCCGCACTTTCCATGTAATTAGCTCCGGGAGGTGAACTTTAGCCTCCAGATGGGGAGGTGAGAGTGACGCTGGAAGGCGACGAGTGTGATTTACTGAAACCTGCCCCATGTAAGGGCCGACCCCGAGAATAGGCCAAGGCGGTGGTGTAGATGGAAAAGTGAAGCGGGTTGTGAGGGACGGAGGTGCGAGGGGAACGTGGTGCCACTGACCTCTCTCTTCTCCTCCTTCCTTCCCGTCCCCCCAATCCCCATCGGCGCAGGCTGCATCGACACTTTTCGTTCCCCGACGCCCCCCCTTACCCCAACCCCATCTCCCTCCTCCACAAGGGAAGCGTAAGGAGGCCATCAACTTGCCCACTATGCTCCCTCTACAAGAATGTTAATCGACCCCAAGTCTAATATCCCGGGATGCCGTGACCCTGCCGGGCCGGCAGTGGAACGGCCTTTGTGTGAGGAAGGGGCGCCGGGACAGAGTTGCTCGGCCGGGATGACGGGCAGGCAGCACAGCACGTCCGCGGGTGCACGTCCAGCTTCATTGTTTCTGGGGAAGCACGGGAAAGCGATGTTAGTCACGGAGGAAGCCACGGAGGACGCGGGTACGATGCGGGTTCATGGACTGGGGAAGAACATCGTCCCCCACAAGCCTCTCTTAGAATATATGACCTAGCACTATGCAATTATGAACGCATCAGACACTTCCGGAGTGGGTTGTGTTCTCGTTGGTTTTCTACGATAACGTCCGAATTCCTGCCTTTTTATTTGGGTGACAGTGTTCTATATTAGGGATTTCAAGAAAAAATATTTTTGATTTTATTAATAAAACTATTTTCTGTTATCCAAAATGTTAAAAATCTCGCTATTATGGTGTAGACTGAAGTTCATGAAAGTTCAAAATTGAAATTAAGTGCATCATAGAAGGACGTTTTATTATTAGGATGAAAACCGTCAATATGTTTTACTTTTTATTTTTTTCCTTTCTAACATAATAATTATATTACTAGTAGTTGAAAAGCTAAAAAGATGGACATATTCCGTTGCAATTTTACCTAGAGGTGACTCAGATTCATTTCTGTCCACTGCTTGTTCTCTTCTTCAGGGTTAGCTTATCTTAACTTAGCATGTCTTGTGTTCGTTTGGCTTAAGTTTTTACCTAAACGCTTTCCAATTTGGGCTTCTTCTATATGGTTCTTTTAATTATAACAATACTTATTAGCAAAATATGCCATAATAAAAATGAGTAACTTAAACCGTTGGAAGGGAATACAAAAGCGGACGTTGTATTATTAGATTTCATGGAAGCCTTCGAAATGTTCCCTCACAAGTGACTAATGCTCCAACGATACTCATGGAGTAAACACAAAGAAGTATAAGTCGATCAGCCTTCATCAAATTATATATAATCTAATATTATTGAAAAAGTGTCCAACTGGATTAGTTACTTCTAATTTAATCTTAAATAACCAGCTGTATGTATTTGAAGAACAACCGTAGGAAGAGGCTGTAAAGGGATCCTAACTTTCTAGTTGCACACAAGTGATCACTTCTCACGTTAAAATCATTCTTAGATTCATTGCAAACGATACAGTGATTTACAGAAAACTCGTGATATAAGCAGATTGCGGGCTACTCTCTAGCAATTTAGAACAAATAATGGATTGGCGTATATAATGGGAATTAGAATTTAACATATGTTACTATTTAAATCATTGGTGTCTAAAATTAAAACGAATGAGAACATGACATAAATAATACACTTGATGGGATCAAATTAATCAACTTAGTACAGATAAAATACATAGATGTTTTATTCACATGGGGTTGCACTTGTATAAGGAACACACATGAGAAGAAAATGTGGGTTTTCTTGTACGAATTCGGTTTAATGAGACGAAGTTTTGGAAACGTAAAGATAAGGAAGAAGAGGTTTTACTTCACTGTAGTTTTGAAAACGTTTAGAGTGCGCCGAATGTATTTTGAAGTTTAGGGAGAATATATATAGGAGAAAACGTTTTTGAAATATTTTGAAAGTCTGTAGATTGTTAAAAATTGTTACGGCAAAATATTAACCACAATGGGTGTTTCGGAGGATTAGTTTGGGAGCCCCTAGATACACGAAAAGAGCAGGCAAGCTTTACACCATTAGAAAAGTATATAATGCCCGAATTTTCTCATTAATCCTAGGATATTAATGTTGTCCTGAATTATATCGGTGGATTCAATAATAGAGTGTTAAAATCAGAGTGATAGAAAACGTCACTAACAATTTCAAGCACTCAATCGTCCCTCGCACAATACGTAATCATGACCAAATTGATATCATGCACCCGAATACTCTAATTTAAAATCCAAAATTCAAAAATTTAGTTAACTAGCCAATTATTTGATATAGACATGCCTGTGCTCATACTTTCAATTCTTTGAAGAATTTTGTATTCGTAATCATCTTGAAACGTGTATTTGTGCACGTAAGACTGGTACCCTAACACTCTGTTAAAGGGTCTTTTGCGGTATACAGATGACGCATTATTTAAAATTTGTAAGTCATAATATTGTTATCTCTTAATTTAAATTCAAACGATATTGAAATTGCTTTCGTTTATGAAGCATTTGCATTCTGGTTCCCTAGGTAAATCATCCGATTCATTGTAAGTTCATTAAATTAAATTCCTCGGTTCCAAATCATTAGATTTGGGAATTATTTGGATTATATGATCCAGATTGGTTTATTTCTAACAGAGTCCCATATACTTATGATCTCTTCTCTCGAACAATTCCCATATCCAAAACCTCTTTCTCGATTTCTGAGCTTAAACTTTTCTTTAAATGCCCCCTGGATATGGATTCCATTGTTTTAGTCCGTTGCGGTGTAACTAAAATTCCTGGCGCGAATCCTTTGCGTACCGTATAAAAGGAATTATTGGAAAAACTGATCACTCTAGAGGAGCAAAATTTGCTGATTTCAACGAGGAAGCGGAAACTTTAGTAACTCGTTGGTATTATTCGCCAGCGTTTTCATTCCTTCGTCTTCCCTTGATCTTTTCTAAAAGTAAAGCCAAGGTGTTGAAGGGCCATAAGAAATAGAAGAAATCTTTGCCGCTCTATTCTGTTTTTTCCGAAAACTTAGAGAATCATTCGCATAGTTTAATAAAGAAATTTCAGTACGGAAAGATTGTCCTTACTAACTTGCATTCTCCGTGATGCTATGATTAATGCCAATTACCATAAACAAATGTGTTATTGTAACATGAAATGAAAGACGGAGAAGAGTTACATAGTTTTTAATACACTTTAAAAAATAAATTTTATTTGTATAGAGAAATTTCCAATATCAAATCGCAGTATTGCATAATTCAATCGCAGTAATTTACTACAGTATTAATATTTATTTTAATTGATTTGAGGAAATACTGATATATTTATTGATAAGGAAAATGGATAATAAGACAAATTAAATCTCTGTATTCAAAATAATAGCATTGCGTCTTTGAGATATCTTTTATAAAGAATGTTTAAATTATAAAAGTTAATGAAGAAACTCGTTCTCCTTCCTTGAGCGTTAATTTTTTATGAATATGTGGATGGTCTAAACTTATTATTTTAATAATGCGTGGAGTAAATGTTCTATACAAGGTCTCTGCGAAAATTATCCATCGTTACAATATTTTGGTCAAAATAGCCTATCTAAAACAATAATATTTTTTCCTACAAATACGACCCTTGGAACCTCACACACTTCTACAAGCGTCTCTTCAACTTTTCAAAACAATCGGCTAAATCCTTTTTCGGAATGGTCATCAGCTGCCTCGTGACATTCTCCTTTATGTCGCCCACCGTCTGTGTGGAAGACTGGGATTTTGTTTCAGGGTCATACCCGTAGATGCATGTCTCATCTCCAGTTAAAACTTTTTTTTAGAAAACCTCGGACAATGTATGCTTGGAGAAAATCCTTTGCAATTTCAGCACGAAATTTTTGACGAGGACGAGAGGCACACTCTTTCACAGTGTTTTACTATCATAGTTGCTTAAGACTCCGTGAGATTAATATGGTTATAATCTGGAGAATTAAACAAAAACATACAGAAGAATGCAGCGAGATTCGGGCAATTTAAAATATCAATTTAGAGTTTAATTTTCAAGAAACATAAATTTGTCCAGTTTCCGGTTAATTAATTCTTTCTAACAGTTTCTATGGTCCCCTTCATAACATCAGTTAAAACACTCAATTAAGATTTGCTTTACTGCAGACGATTTGTGAGTCATCGTTATTTATGAGTATCAGTATAACTAAAATAAAACAGTTTCTGGCGTATCTTGGTGGAAAATCTTCATTTCCACCAAGGACCTGAAGATATTATACTATAACGAAACGTAGGTCGCGATAATGACAAAAGTAAGTGGAAAGGCAAAGTTGTTTTTTTTTAACATTATCAGTATAATTGGTGTCGAATTGAATTATTTTAATGTATTTAAGCTACATTTACATATATACCTATATCATACCTCGAAAGTCACCGCAAGGGCGTCTGGATTTAGGCTACCACGCGTAAAAGGAAAAAACCGCATTCAAAACCAACATATACATGTAAACCCATAACCACAGTGGTGCAGATATCCATGCAAAAATCCTATCATTTTACACGCATGCAAATACATATCTACGAGGGTCATCCGGAAAGTAGTACCCGTTCGTGAAATAAAGACACAAAAGTAAATATTAACAAACATAAAAAATTTTATTTGAAAGAGGATACTTTAAACTACTTCTCAACATAATCTCCAAGCAAATTAAGGCATTTTTCATAACGTGTGACAAGTTTCTGTATTCCTGCTGCATAGTCCTTCGCCGCCAGCTCATTGAGATACAGGGTCACTCCTTAAGTTCTTCATCGCTGTCAAATCTTTTTCCTGCCAAAAAGTCTTTAAGCTTTGTAAAGAGATGAAAATCTGAAGGGGCCAAGTCCGGGCTATACGGTGGATGGTCGAAAGTTTCCCATTTGAATTGCTGCAAAAGTTTTTGTGTTATCCCAGCTGCATGAGGCCTGGCATTGTCATGAACGAGAATGACACCATTAGACAATAGACCTCGCCGCCGATTTTGTATTGCCCGCCGTAATTTCTTTAATGTTTCACAATACGCATTGGCATTAATAGTGTCTCCACGGGCCATAAAATCAATAAGCAATACACCTCGTCGATCCCAGAAAATGGTTGCCATGAGTTTCCTGGTGGACAGAACTGTCTTGAATTTTTTTGGTTTGTTTGGTGAATGAGCATGATGCCACTCCATTGACTGTCGTTTACTCTCAGGTGATGCATAACAAACCCATGTTTCGTCACCAGTAATTATGCGAGTCAAGAAAGAGTCTCCTTCATCAGAATAACGTCCCAAAAACGTCAGTGCTGCAGCCATACGCTTGGTTTTGTGCTCATCTGTAAGCATGCGAGGGACCCATCTTGCACAAATTTTTGCATAATGCAGATGGTGTTTAACAATTTCATGAACAATTGTTCGAGAAACATTGGGAAAATGCTCACAGATGTCATCAATTGTGATGCGCCGATCGTTCCTCACGAATTCGTCAACTGAGCTCACCAGTTGGTCTGTAATGACAGACGGTCTCCCCGAACGCTCATCGTCGTGTGTGTTCCCCCTCCCCATGTTGAAGTTGCGACACCACCGCCGAACAGACGACTCGTCCATTACATTGTCTCCATACACCTCCTTTAATTGGCGATGAATATCACATGGGCGAACGTTTCTTGCATTGAGGAATTTAATCACTGCCCTCACTTCACAACTGGCGGCGTTCTCAATTTTTTTAAACATTGTAAACAATCACAGAAACAACACAGGCAATGCTAGCGTCACGCAACTTGGCTCAGAGAAGGCAGACAAGCCACTGAAGCTATCTGACCTCGTCCAGCGGCTACTCGCGTCGTCAGCACTTCATGCGGCACGAACGGGTACTACTTTCCGGATGACCCTCGTATGTCCTTTCATTCTACACGCATGCGATATACTATCATCTAACAAATAATTGAACATTTGCATGTAGTAAGAAATTTATCCAACATCGTGCAAGCTAGAATTTGGATTGCAAGCATTATTTTATTTGTTCCGTGAAAAACTATTCGATCAGACGAAAGAAAATAAAATGAAATTATCTACAGCATTGAAATTTTCTAGGAATGCAACAAAATAATTACAAATTGCATTAAAAGCTTTCATAAGTGTAGTTCATTATTTTCATTGCATCGGTTTTACATTTACGTAGAGTCGTCCATTTGAGTTTATAATCAATCAATTTGAACTGAAACTCTTTTATTTGCATTTACCTTTTAAAAATTTGTTTCACGAAACGTGCACTCAATAATACATGTAGTTCCTTAGTTCCTTGAATAAACTTATCTCTCAAAAAGAGCTCTAAAATAGGTTTTAGTGAAATTCTAACACGTGTACCTATTGGAACTTAAGTTTTTTTTATGAACTATTGTGATTCATACTGTGTGTGTTAGTAGGTTAAAATGTTAGGTAATCCGATGGCCAAGGCATAAAATTCTTGGCTGTTTCTTCTCTTTTCTAACTAGACTTATAAAAATGATATTAGTGTTCAGCGAAAGCCAAAGGTACTTTTTCCATTTATTTTTTAAGTGTATTACATAACTTTAAATGCTGAGAGTTAGGAAATAACCAACGCCCTCAGAAAGTAAAACAAAAAATGAATGAACTTTAAGAACTAAATTTCCAGCATTATTAATACGGTATATTATTTTCGGAGAAAATTGCGTTAATTAAAATCTCATGTTTCTCAGGTCTTCACCACGTTTCTTGACTTGAACTGTCAACAGTTTTGTCAGCATTCCAATTGGCGTCCTTAGGACATATGCAGGTTGCTGCAATTTACCTTCGCTGTCTCTTTTCCAATATAAGTGTAGTCTACTTTCGACTTGAGGACACCCACTGGAATGTTAGCGAAACTGTTTTCAGTCCAAGTTAACAATTCGGTTAAAGATCGATAAAAGTGCAGTGTTCAACGAATCCACCCTGCGGAAACCAAATAAATAAATTTACACTGTGTATTCATTCAAAAAGTAAGATTTATCCGTTTGCCTTGTAAGCACAATCTCACCGATAAATAAACTCGAAACGGGAAAACATAACGCTCGGCTTACTGAAAAATACGTATTTATAAAGTAGGCCATCTTCAGTTATGAGTTCAATGATTTAACCTATCCTTCTCTTTACTCTCGTTGATGCTGCCTGTATTTACATGAAACTAAGTTACACACCTTCCATGATTATCCTACATCATAATATATAGTATACTGAGGCTTCATTTAATATTTATTAGGCTAGACTGTACTGAAACCTCCTTTCGATAATCAGGAAAATTAAATTTTAGCAGGTATTTTAAATTCCTACTATGTTAAAAAACTAACTATGCATGTGCAACAATGAAAAATAGTAGCTCTAATAAATTTGTAAACTTAATCTTATGCTACTTAAATGTAATATACTATAAATCATCATTAAGACTACTCAGCTAACTCAGTTTTGATAACTCAAAACGAACGGATCCACCTAGGGAAGAAAAATACTCAGATTTACTACAAATAAATAAATTTACTGTGACCGGTTTCGATTAAGTGTATCATCATTTTGAAATTTTAACAGGAATTTTACACGGTAATATATGGATCTATTTTTCCCCATCTTCTCTTCAAAGTTACCGTGAAAGTCAAATTGATAAAGAAATAATGACTGTTTTGATAAAATAAGTCATTCCAGCGTGAATATTGAATGTTAATGACAGTTAAAATCATTATAATGCAGAATATAATGCATATTTCTAGGCATTTGTCAATCGATGCCCTTGGTGGAGCGTTTGTTACCGACATATTAAAAAATAATGTTAAAATTCACAAGAAGGGATTTTTTACACAAATATTAACTTTTTTTCAAATTTAGGTAACGTATTTCGTAATATAAATGAAGAAGAACACATTGTTACTTATCCATTTAAAAGGCGGTTCTATAACTACAGCCATAGTAAATTCTTAAAAAAGGAGCTCGTATCATAATAGTGTCTACATTTCGTACCGTTAAAATTACTTCTCCAGCAAGAAAAGTACAGCTGATGCACTCTATATTTATCTGTTTTGAAATATTCGGTGTGGAAAATGTGTAAACGACTTCAAATCTGAACTCTTCTTTGATATTTTGAGAAGGGAAGTCAATGGTAAAATTCTCCGAATCAATGTTCCCGCTACAGGAAGAATAAATAAACTGGATGATGGCAAAGCTAAGTTCACAGAAATTACACAGGTTAGTTCCTGTTATTTACACAATGATGAAAATTCAACCAATAAATAAGCTAAAAAACATACCTAGCGTAGACTGAAACTTTGAAAATAATAATCCCATTTATTAAATCTAGTTTTAGGTGATTGAGTGAGGGGAAGAGATGTTTCATCCGCAACATCATGCTAAAACCATTCATAAACTCCCTTTCGAGTACCTATGTAGCTACAAAAATACAGAAAGACTCTAAAACATTTTTCATCAAACAAATACTTTTTTTCTATTTATTTTACAGTTTTTGTAATTTATTTGACTTCAGATTTTCGGCGGAGAGCCCTTTGTGGCTTTCCGCCTCATTAAAGACGATGTTTCAAACTCATAACGCGGTTGGTGGGTTCACCTCCTACCCTTTGTACTGTCCTGCCTCCCTGCCTTAGGGGAAGGTAGGGAGGCTTATGAGCAATTGAAAAGAGGAAGTAAGGGTATGTGCAGAATATATTTTGGATATGAATGGAAAGGAAAAGAGGAAAAGGGAACGTGCGTATGGACTAGTGGCAAGGAATGGAATGGTAAATGAGGGAGGAGATGCATATTGCTCCGATACATCCCCCGTGGCGAGGGCATTATTCAACGTTCACTCGACCCCACTCATCTCATGTTTATATAAGGGACCCATTCGATCGGGTTCAAAGCATCACACCCCCTATGTTTTCCAATTTTGCTTGCTCAGCTTTTATACCTTGTCTTACTGAGTCACTCTGTGCTTAGCATGGGATGAAGGGAGAAAATCCGCGACCGACGCCGCAAAAATAAACATAAGTCTGGAAATCCATTAATTCCGATTAGTCGTCGAGTACCATGTGGTTCCATGTCAGGCCAATTTTTCTCAAACGCACGAGATTGTAGACGAGAAAAAGGAAAGTAAAGACTGCTTGGAATGAACATTATCTATTTTCCCGAAAAATATTTTGAGTGTAAAAGTATTTATTTCCTTGATGGCGTGGATTTGGAAAACATTTTGGCTAACCAATATAAGATTTTAAGCATTTTTTCCGGTGATGCAAAGTTAGCGGGTTTGTCTATCGTCTCAGGTGAGATGATTATATATTTGCCATAAATTAGGTAACTTAGATTGGTTGATGTGATCTAACCTTGAGAACAATAAGGCATAAAATAAAAATGTGATACCTTCCTGCGGTTAAAATATTTCGTGCTGGAGACATGAAAATAGACTTGAGTTTGCATTGAACCAATATGATATCGTATTTAGTTTTCTAGAATGAGTTGTCAAACATTTTATCATCAAATAATTCGTTATAGTTAATTTTCCCTGTTTAAAAAGCGTTCACTTTTATGTCAAAAGATATATCCTACTTTTATTATTCCTGGTTATGTTATATAGGATCATCCGAATCAAAATAAATATGGCTAAAAAGGCTGAAACCAGACTGAAGAATTAAGAAGACATTAAAACTTTAACCAATACAAGAATCGAGACCTCACTCCAATCAATACGAATATGAATAATAACGTATAACTCTTATGAATAATAAAAGCCCTCTTTTTGATTTAATATATCCCTGGGTGAATATTAATTTTATTGTTTCATCAGATTTTGTATCACCTTTTCTTTTACGATCTCAGGAAATTTATCAATCATCCGGAAATCAATTGGAATGACCGTCGAAAAAAAAATATTTAAATATGAAATTAAGTTGAAATTTAAAGTTTGGAAAAATAGCTAAAAGTGAAATAGAATGGGAACTTAGGTTGTATCACGTATCATGGGGATGGATGGTGTTTTGCAGGTATCCACAGGAGGCAGGAAGGATTGCTGCATAGCATTTAAATTGCTGAAGGAATGTTCTGCGGTAGAGGGGAAAGTTTGGGCAATTGATTTTGTGCTAGGAACGATTTATCAATGTTTGATGAAATAAAGGAAAGAAGGAACCTAGGGGCAAAGACATTTATCGTTGTTTAGGCCAGCTGCACCCCAAACCAATATTAGGTAGCAAAATGAAAATGTTAGTGAAATTCAAGACACCATCATTGATAGGAGTGGTAATCAATATCTAAAGTAGGCCATGGACTCGATATAAATGTAATTATATTTTATAATGAAACATTCCGTTTTAGTGAAAAGAGATCAATTTGATTCAACTCTCTACCCTCATGTCTGCGACTATGTTCACATGTTCCATTCTCGCCTATAAATTTTTAATTAGTAAGCAGTTTTATGCATTGCCTATTGGATTTTCATTCGTAAGCGTTTTCTGTAAGCGGTAGCTTACAGAAAACTATCCCCAATTATTTTTAATGACGTGATATTGGTTTTCTTAATGCAATTTGTTTTATCTTCTCCTCCAGAGTTACCTTTAAAATTACTCCATTATTTTTCTCTGCCACTGTCTCATATCTCTGCATCCCAATTCTTATTCAGATTTAATAGAATTTTTTTCTTCTTTGCTTTGCATTGCCTGAAGACTTTTCTTCTTCCTGAATGCTCGTTCGAATCGCCCAACTTAATTGTATTAACAATGAACAGTATTTCTAATTCCGCTTCCCAAATTAAATTCCTGCATTTCCACTTAGTTTTCAAATGAAAAATCAATTTGTCTGTCCCCTTTTTACTGGTTTTCAATCCTATTGGAATATTCTATAATCTTATTGAGGTCATTTTTTTTGATTCGTGCATGCTTTACAGTTAGTATCATTCTTTAAACTATAGGACCTATTTGAAGCGCACATAGTCATAGGTTGCTTTTCAGATTTAATTTCAATTTTCTAAGCGGCCTCCTTACCTTCCTATTTCAAGGCAAGACCTTTATCCCGCCAATCTGTTTTCATTTGCCGTTCTCCTTTCGCTTTCTGCGTCGCAGCGGGAAACCCACTTCCGTTCCGACCCCTCAGTCACAATTCCCGCCCACCTCCTCCCTACTCCCTCTCGTACCCTGATAACTTTAACCCTTCGCCCCTTCCGTAACCCCTTCGGGAACCTCGCTCCGGACCAAACCGTCCTTAAACCTCCATCAACTGGAATCCACTCCCACACCCGTCTAATTATCAAATGCATGCTTCCCAAATACGTCGACCTCCTCCCCTTTGCCAGAGATCCCGTCCCGTCCCTTCCTTAAGACCCTTCTCCCATCATCAGCCTTTCTCTTACCGAGGAGTCATTGAGCTGCGCGGCTCCCATGCTCCTGAGCACCCCTATTGGATGAAATGAAAAAATACGACAAAGAAAGATTTTGTGACATTTGCATTTAAATTTGAAAACACCCTGATTTATGGAACGTATCACCCCTTCCATCAATTTTTTTCCTAACTGAAACATCTTATCGTGAGTTTCAATTCATTATTACATTGAATTCCCATGCTTTATATGCAAGCGAAGACATGCTCAAGTGAGCTCCTCTGAGTTTTCATTACAAAGTCTTATCTCATTTCAAAATCTCATTTGAAAGGTGCCTTTTATGTTAAATTCGTTCAGACTACTATATAGTTGCTCCTCTTAGTTATTGGAATTTCTCAAGAAAAAATATTTTAGTGAAACTAAGCGCATTGAGAAGAAGCCGAGAGCATTGTCTTGCTGAGTTTTCCGCTTCGATTCCCCGAGACTTGGCAATTACTCGTACTTCAGCGGTTTCTATATTATGACAGATTTCGAGGTGAAGTGATATTTATGTATGGGATTTATCAGATTAATCATTTAATAGCTCCAGGCGGAGCGGGTACATTGATGTCTTCACTTACAGTAGAATATGATTTAACACTCTTAAAAATTAAAAATGATATGAATTTTTATTATTACTTTGTCTTAAATATATATATATATATATATCAGTCAAATATTAACTATTTGTTTGAAATATTTCACTCGGGTTTCCCTTTTTTAGATCGATATGAATAATACAACATCAGTCGGGTTATCCAATTTTAAAAAAAAGTTCCACAGGCAAATGAAATATGAAATTATAATTTCCAGAAATATGGACTATTTTCTGAACAGTGCGAATATTTTACTTATTTCTCTGAAGTAAATTACCGCTCCGGTAGGTTTATATTAGGTAGTCTGGCATCTAAAGACAAATGGATTTTAATAATTGCAAATGACGCCATTGTTCCGACTCCTTCCGCCCCCTCCTCATTTCGCGTCCTAAATCACCGCCACCCCTGCACCCCACGACCCTTGGTATTGCCCCCGCCACCACTGAACTCTCAACCTCTCCCCCAATCCCCACACCGCTGCGTCACCTGAATGACCCAACGCCCCCCACACCTTCCCCTCCTCGCATTCCACAACCTCATAACCCATTAGCTCGCGCTCTCTGCAAACAATTCTCATATTTCGTAGCCTTCTATTCACCGTCCCGACCCTCACCTTTCTCTCATTTCACCCCTTCCACCTTCCTTCTGTATTGCCCTTTTGTTTTGCATTTGATTTCTATCCAAAAATTAGTCATTCACTCTCGTTTGGCTGAGTTAACCTACCCTTACTCTGACTCAATTTACACGCCACCATGGACGACTCCTATATACAGTAAGCTTCCTGGCCTGTACTAAATTTGCTCAAAAATGTCGTCGAAAAATTTAAAATAAATTCTCAAATAATCGAACGAAATATGAGCGAAAAATAAGATCTCGAACTACTTAGTATAGGAATATTAAAAATGATCGCTTTTAAGTTCAACAGTATTTAAGAGGGTTTTCCTATAAATTCTCTTCTTGATTAATTTCCCCATTTTAACTACTAGATTGCTTAATTTATATTAATGTGTCCGTATTATAAATGTAAAGCACCTACTATTGGCTGTTGCAGTTTATCTGAGGGCATTGTCCTTTCATTTTATAATTATTAAAATGCAATATATTACTTCAAGAAGTGATTTCAAAAGGAAAGCTACTGCTAAAAATGAGGTCTGTGATTCAAATATAGCAAAATATTAAGCATTTCAGATTGAAACGGTGTTACTCTCTGAAATACCTATGGTGATATGTATTCTATTGTTTCAGGCTTCACCTCGTGCAAGTATTTAATATCCATACAAAGAAGAAAGGCTTGTACTTTTCCACAGATTTTATTAAATGGTACAACGCGTAAAGTACAAGTATCTCTAATTAGTATGCATATGGTGATATGGGAATTTTAATATTTTAATAACAGATGTATATTTTTCATTGAAACATGTGCCTTAAAGCAACACTGCATTTAATTACAAATGTCCTTTCTGTGAAGGAGTTATATTTAACCGAAAGAGAGTATCAGTATAAAAAATATCAACGCCTATTGCCCCTGATATTAAAGACAGCAGATGATTATTGGGCCTTTTCGTTCTCCTTTTAATAAGCGTTCCTACTCCTTTTCCATCATTCCTAAAATCACTCAGACAACTGAGAGTATTCAAACAGGTATTCATTTTCTGTGATACATCTTCACCTTGGATGAGACAATTGAGAACAGAACAAGTGGTTTGAGGAAGACGTTTCCCTTCGTGTTATCCCCTCTCGATGCCTTTACTTTGCAGATCCTTCGCATCAATCTTTGATCATTAATTTGTTCAGGCTTGATACGTGATAGGGAAATACAAATTTAGAAAAGTTGAATGTTAAAGTTACTTATCCGCCTTTACCGTCATCCCTCTCAAAATGTTCCACACACCCATTAATCTCTTCATTCAGTTTTGTTTGTGTGGCTTTTTCTTTGGATGCCGTATGGATGGTATAGGAATCTTTTCCACAGATCTTAACCATGTTTTGTGTCCATTATCAGCATCCGCGTTAGCCCAAATTTGATTTTGAATTTCGCCGTCTTTATCATAAAATTTTAACAGGTTCGCAAAAAAAATTACAGCCACTTTTTCTAATTAAAAACTGTAATTTTGACCACAGATTAACTTAGGTACGAATTGTAGAGGCTAGTTTGATAATACATTCCAATACCTATCTTGTGTGTCCAATTTAGTCCTCAAAAAATACTGTGCAATGAATGTGCAAGAAGTCTTTACTCTAGTACTCCAGTTTGGCCATCAATACCGGTATTTTACAATATGAATCTAAAATAATATTACAGCATATGAATGTCCTAGAATTCATTGCACGAAAATAGTTCATAATTTACAACCTAATGCATGGGCATGTTTCTTGTACAAAATTGTCAAACAGCTTCAAATATTTTACTTTTTCACAAGATATATGTGCCGAGGACCAGCAGAGCAGCTTGCTGTTGGAATGACATTAAAATCAGGCATCATTTGTTTCATGTAATTAACTGTTATTAATTATGTGTTTGTATCGTTAAGTTCGTAGGCATTGAGTCATGAATCTCGATTTCCACCTACATGCCGTTAAAAGCCGACCTCGTGGAACGGGGAGAATGGAAATTAAGCGTAGTTTTGAATATCTGTCGCATTCGAATATCCTGGGTCTGCTTTCATATAGCCCCAGCTACACATTTCCAATCAATGATTTTCGGTCACAAAAATTTTCGCGGTTGGTAGGGAATGGAAACAGAGATATTAATGGAGAATGGAGAAGAAAATGTGACAAAACGGGCAAAAAATATTCCACGGGACATGAAATGAAATGGATAATGATATGGATGAGGTGAACGATGGATAGTGGGTGTGTTATGAAAATTAAAATCAAAGATTAAATGAATTCGTATGGATATTTCATCATCAGATGCGTATTTTCGCAATAATTTCGGAAATATGCATAAATAATATTCAAATAACTCTCATGTTTTCGGATTTTTAGATACCTGTGCATCGGTAATGGTTAGTGATAATGGTAATGGTTAGTGATGGTGGTAATGGTAAGTCATATCGTTAGATACTGGTGCAAAACTATTATATGATAGCCATTTGCTATTAAGTTAAATATTTACCGATAATTTTAATTGAAATTATTAAAAAACGATGAATAAAAGGTATTAAAATCTAATGGGTTAAAGAGGAAGGTAATAGATATAAAATTAAGATTAAATTAACTTGGCAGATTAAGGTCTTAGTTAAAGATTGAACTTATTTAAAATAACTTCACATAAATAAAACCGAGTTTGTTTAAGAAATCATGGCTTTTCACCCAATACGCACCAAAGTTAGATGACTTTCCACTGTGTAAAAAGCCTGCAGGGGTAAACATTATTTACTATTTTAGTCGAAAATAAAAATGTACCCGAGACAGTAGTGTCCTTACATATTGATTGCAGTTTAGATACACTACATGGATTTTAATTCCTTTAATTTATTATGTATCAACTGCTTTACCATTATCATCCAGATACTCATTCACGATTTTATTAAACCCACAAAGTTGTGCTTTATAGAGCACAATCATTTTCATTAACAATTTTGGAAATCCTATGATATAATTAAATACTCATTTTCAAATGCCTCCTTGCTCAGGCGGACTACAATTATATTTATTGATTCAGTCCTAAGGTGGTTTGACTTAAGAACTTCCCTATTCAATTTCTCATTCTTCTTCTTAATAACGCCCTAGTACGTCCAATTTTTTGACATATTTCTTAACTTGGCCTACGCATTTGTCACGTGGTCTTCCTGTAGTGGGGTTGCGAAATACGAATCGCGTTTTGACCCTATCTTCTCATTTCATTTTCACACCTAATAAATTTCAATATTATTTTAGCTTGTACGTATATTCCTCTTGTGTTATCGTGAAAAGGAGTTACATCGAAATATTTTTTCGAGTCGAACACCTAATATTTCGGCACAATAGATGTTTAGTTGATAAATGCTTCTATTGTCAAAATTCATCATTTTACAATTATTTAAGGGGAATTCTACATGCCGCACCAGATTTTCGTTCACGTTTTGTGCACGTTGGTCAGCCAACTAAAGGTAAAATATACTCAGTATAATGGTATGCTTATTATACATTAAATGTTATTTACCCCGCTTTAAAATAAAATTACTTTAATCAATGCATAGCACGTTGAAATCTAATAAAATATTAAATTTCATTCAATGTTTTGATTAAAGAAGACCTTCAATCTGCTTATCTTGTCCAATAATGTATCTAGCGCAAATTGCGTTTATGTATAAATTCATATACGTACTCTTTTCGATTGAGGACTTTTTTTGGGCATCAAATGTTTTCGAAACAGTGATCTTAATTTCTCTCTACTAGTGCAGGATTTCATAACTGCGATTTAACACGCCTCTCCCTCCAACGTTTCTATTTTCATTGCCATATCTGTAAACCGAGGAGAATTTTTGGGAAAATTGACTGATAGAGCTTTTAGTAGACGAAATTTCATTCCTCATAATTATGAGTGGCCCTGTGCTTTGGTGAAGAACTTCCTATTTCTTAACATGGGACTTAGGCGTATTGCTTGTTTTTCTATTTAATTGAGTGATTTATCTTATTTTAATCTGAATGCTAAGAAATATTTAAAGTTTGATTCCTAATCCTGAAAATAAATCTGTTGCGATGAGCACTGGCAATCATTCGCTTCATTTATCTCTCTTATGTTACAAACAATGTCTCCAAGTCCCGTCAATCTGGTTTTTGGTCTCCTTATCTTATTCCACGCTCCTTCCATTCTTATTTATTCCGCTTTATTTCTTATTTTACCAGTGCATATTATCCTTAGTGTGCTATCCATAACCGCATGACAACGGTCGCTCCTTATTTTTGTCCCGCGATATCTTTTAAATTGATTCACTTGAGCCTTGGTTCTCTACCCCCCAAGGATAGAGTCTGTGTAATGGCGGCTTTCAGTTGGCACATTCCACCTGTCTTAAGCGTCTACTTTGTTCTACTTCGTACACGTTCTCCAGTAAATATAGGCAGAACTCCATTTGCGCTTACAGTTTGAGATGTCTTATAACCAAAGCAATTTCGGCAATAGCGCTTCCCAACTGCGCTATCTTCTGCACTTCTATTTTCACCATCAATATTATCCTGGCACCTAATAAACAACCCTAGCAGCCCCAAGTTTTCCGAATCTGTCTTTGTATTTTCCAGCTTCCCAGTCATTCTTAACGGCGTACCGTTGCCTCCCTAAACTACATTTATCCCCTTTGACTAATGTTCCCCTACCGCTCGAGATTCGATTTTTCGATTCACCTATATATTTTTTTCATTTGAATTGCCGTACATCTTGCTTTAATAGTAGGTCGTATTTTTCACTATATGTTGCAATCCGTTTAAAAAGGTACCGAAAAAACATTATTAAATACATTTTACGCTGAGTTTCTCGAGTAAATTACTAAATAAAATTTCATATAATGATAATTATTAAGGGAATTGTTCAATTCTTCATAAAGCTTTTACCGAATTATACTCGTACTTGATCAGTATCAAGCAAGATTATATTAGTATATTTTTGGACCTTAGTAGACTTGGTAATTGTTTAAGACTTTATGTTGATATTGTACATATACATGTAAGAAATGATTCCACATCTAACAAAAGTATTTTCTTGGCCTGTTGGTAATGTTTATCAACCTGAAAGTGGTCTATCTTTATTACACTTCTCTTCCCTTCTACTCTCATCAAGAAAATTCCCCTTTCAACTAAGAACAGAAAAAATATCTCACTGCTTCTAAATACCAACTGCATCCGCGTTTTCTGTCGTACTTTTCAACTTTCTCCTATTCAATATAAACCCTCCTTTATCATTTTCTTCAGAAAGGAATGTAAATTTTCCTTCTATCCATCATTCAACCTGTTCACATCTCATAAGCCTCTAATCTGTGTATGTTGTCATTCTGCAAAGAACTTTTTTTTTCAGCAATACAACTCCAGACAGCATAATACGGCCTTCCCAAGACTTCATTAATCTTTTCTTAAGCTTTACTCGTTGAGTTTCGGCCTGCAGTCGGCCTTTTTGAAAGTTTTTTTTTAATTCATTTCTTCGGAAAAATTGTATTCCTCTTTCTGTCCCTAATCATTTTTAAACAATTCATTTGTTTCAGCGGCTCCATTTTATTTATTTTACTGAAAAATTAACACCACTTTTTTGATCCCAAATAATTTAGATCTTCATTTATTTTCGTGTATAATCTTTCTGCGGTACTTATCTATTTAATCATGTTTTGCATGGTAAAAAACATATTGTTACGTAAAAACATTTTTGTGGAAAATTTTAACAATAGTTTACCAGAGTATTCCGAAAAGCGTCAATGCTTTTCGATACGCTAATTATTATGATGTTTGTATCCTCCAATTTCCAGCTGAGATTGATAAACTATTCATGTAAATTCAGCGATTAACTCATTTTGATTTTAGTAGGTCGTATTTCTCACTATTTATGACAATCTACAAACTACAAAACAACGTTTAATAGAAACGAGCATTTTATTATGCAGCAAATAAATCCTAGTTTTAGCGATTATTAATTACTCTGTACACTGTCAGTTCAGGATACATAAACATAAAACAAAACACGGGGGATAATCTTTCAAAAATTAAATCCGTTTTTAATATGCTTTCTGATTATCACTCTACCATTCATTTCGTTTAGCGTAATATATATGGTACCGTAAGGGAGTAGCAGTAGTTTGACATTTCTACCCTAAACTTTCTACCCTTTTTTCAAAATTTACCTTCAAATTTAATTACCTTTGAGTATAATGCAACAATTTCAGAGAGTAAAGATCATTCGCCTTGACCGGGATTCGAACCCGGATCCCTCGATATCCGGCCGAGTGCTTTAACCAATTAAGCTACCGAGACGTCTGAAATTGTTGCATTATAATGCACACATAGCGGGTGACTCCGTTAAAGTTACTGTTAGAGTTTCTTGAAATTTACCTTTGAGTACTTCATTGCTAAAGAAAAAATAAAGTAATAATTGATACTCTACTGATTTGGAGCGTAGTATTAATCCCTATAACTTTTATTTAAGTAGGATTTTGTTGCAGGTGTGCCACTTACGTATAGCATGTGGTATGTGCGTATTATGCGTCCTGTAATAAAGTAAAATGGCATTTACTTCTGAAATTTGTATTTCTGTATTTTCATTGAATTCTGAAACGGAATATTTACTGGTTTCATGCATAGGTAATACCATTCACCGTGTTTGTGCCGTAGATAGCAGAGAGACATCTTTTATTTCTAAAATTGCTTCATTGACATATTTTTTTAAAGTAAATTCCCCACTTGAAATGATAACTCGACAGAGTCTCGGAAAAAGAATGTTGAATTTGAAGGTATTGTTGCGGACATCATGGTTCTCGACTAATACATCTCCAAGTCCGCGTTCGACTACCTTGATAACTTTTTTCTCAACTTAAATTCTGGTACTTATTTAAACACGTCGGCTCCCAATAACAGGCTCCTCATTGCAGGTTTAGCTTAGGCTATTCATACCAAGATTGCTTCCTTCCGGCGTCCTGAGGCCACGAGTAACACGATTGAGCTTAACTGCTTTTATGTGGGCACTTCTATGGAAAGTTCGATCGACTTCCATGATCCTGCACCATCTCAGACTGTCTGCCCGCATTTTGTAGCAAGTGAGCACCTCTAGAACGTGCGTTGTCGGAGCCCATGCCGTGGAGTAGGTGCGAGCATATGTTACCGCGTCATCCCCGGATTTCAATAAGGAGGACGGACGGACTATAGCCCAAAGGCTTGAGTGATATGGCATCGAAGCAGGAAATGGGACGTGGAGCCGAGAGGATATGGTAGAAAGGGATTATTTTCTTTCTTTTTGTGGCCCGCCTGGGGTACGTGACACGGCCAGGGTACGTTTAACGGGCACGGGGGATCGCCGCCTCATCGGACAGGGCTCAGGCAATGAATGGGAGGGCAAAAGTGAGAGATGTGGGAGAGCAGGAGGGGGAGGGGAGGGAGTTGGTGGATACGGTAGTGAGAGAGGGAGGGTGGGGAAGATGGGGGGGGGGGCAGAGCACCAAATGGCTCCCAATGAAACACTGTCGCTATTCGTTTTCCTTGAGCGCGACCCATTGACAGCGCCCGTTCGAGTCGGCTCCAGCAGTTCGCAGAGGGGTGGAGTGTGGGTGAGAGGGTATATTGGGGAGGGCGGAGGAAACCCTTGGGTGACTCCCACGGGAGGGGAGGGAGGACGAGGCTCCGGGATAGGGAGGGTGATGGGAGGGGGGTGTCATCGAAGTCCAGATGGCCGGGGGGGGAGGGGACTGTGTGGGTTGATGTGGGTGTGCATTTAAGTCCCGTTCGAATGAGCCCATGTGCGCCGGAAAGATGTTCCCTCCTCTTTTTTTTATTCGGGATACGGCTGGGGGTGATTTCATTTCCTCCGGTGATGAAAAAGGGAAAAAAGTAAAATAGCGAGGAGGGTGGGCAAAAGTGGGGGGAAGAGGTAAAAAAAAATACTGTCGTGGAAAAAATGGGGCGAGGCGGAGGTTTTGCAGGGAGAAAAGGGTGGTGGAAAGTGGCAGGATAAAGGACGGAGAATTGCGTGGATGTGGAGGAGGAGGTGGAATGAAATGGGATGGGTGGGAGCGGGGAAGGGAGAAGGAGAGGAAAATTACTAACCGATTCCGCTACTGGGTAGGAATTCCCTGTCGGCGTCTGTTTTGGGCCTCCTTGATAAATTGACCCGGTTGGTGTGCTGGCTGTAGACGCGGCGCCATGGACGTCGACCACGAGCATAGGAAATGGCGGAGATGGGGGATAAGTGGGGAGGGACGGGGGTTTGGGGGTTGAATGGGAATGTGGAAATGGAAGGGAAGAAGCGGCGGATGGAGGACGGGACGTAAGGGCGGGGGTAGGTTTGAGATCGTCGGTTCGCGGGACGGGAGGGGTTGGTGGGGGCCCGGGAGGGCGGTTAGTTGGCGGAATTCGGGTCGGATGCCGGCGGCGGAATGGGTAGCGTTGCAGGAAGGATTGGGGTGGAAGGAGTTGTCGTGTTGTACCGTCCGGATAGATTGCCCTTTATTTGAATCGGGTGAGAGGCGTCCGGTCCCTTTTCTCATCCGGAGCGCAACACTGTTTACGGCTAGAATAAGGACAATCGGTCCAATTTCATCAAATACCCCGCGGGTCCCCTATATCTCTTCTTTCTCGCGCGTTTATCGGCCATCGAAGTCCACCTAATTTTGCTATTTTGAGGGTCCGATTACTAACGCATCGTACACGAACCTCCTCTTAGCTCCGGCGGGTGGCAATGAGTTCGATGACTTCTCAACCCAAGGGCGACAAAGCGTGGAGACCGTTGCCTTTAGGTCCCGTGCCTACCCACATCAACATACGAAGATTAGATCCCTCTGTTCATGTGCTGAGGTAATACTTATTACACATTTACTAATGTATATTAACTTTAAATATAGGTTTCCAGTTCCATGAAAAGTAATAAAGGCATTGTTAAGCCTTGCAAAAACACTCTGAATGACCTGAAGTTTATATTTACGTACTTGTTGTTTTAAAAGACCTATGGTTTTTAACGTGGATTGGGTTTTAGAAGACCGGCAGTTGGACACATTTAATCACGCGAAAATATATTTTTTCCCATACCCATTTTTCCCTGTTGATGTTAACTGGACTATAAAGGATCGGAGACTCTTGGCTAAAAAGCTCCATAAGAATGGTTAGAAGTGACGAAAGAGCAATGCCAGTACACTTTTGGAGGTGACACGGTGACAATTTTGATTGGTGATCAGAGGTGTCTTATATCCCCTCCAAACACCTTCGCCTAGCAAGTATAGAATAGTGTTTAAAAGTGTTAACAAAGCGTATAACGTAGTAGGACTCTAGTAAACTAGAAAAAGACTAGACTGAATGGTCTAGGATGGAAACAAGGTTTTTTTTTAATTTCCGTGTCAGGTCTCGCTGCTATTCGTATCGCAGAATGCCCAGCTTACGGAAAGGTGCCTTGTTCAGAATATTTTTTGGAATCTCTTAGAACCCTGTAACTGAATTTTCTATGACATTGTCGTGCTCTCACAGAGACATTGAGAATATTACTATTTATCGAAAACTCCTTCGTAACATTGTATCTAAATATTTACTTGTAAAATGACCGGTAATAATTGACATGGTATCATAATATACCACATAAAATTTGACATTTACTATACCATAGTCATCGTGTAACTCTTTATAAGAATGCATTAATCTCACCCTAATAATACCTTTAAATTTTTACAAGTCGGTAAATTGATAACACTGATACATGATCCCTTTTGAGTATGCTATCTGACTTTATCAAATATTGCAAAATATTATCTTTCTTTGCTACTGCATGTAACGCTGAAAGTGAGGAGGTATAATACAGCCTATTATTTGAACGAACATTAATTATTATAATATAATATAATATATATATATATATATATATATAATTATTATATATACGTAGGCTCTTTCTGTATCTTGATAAGCAGACGGGAGACTTTCTTTGGAAACTTCTGATGAACTTAGAGGACAATACTAGCAACCCGTTAATTTCGGAAACCTCTCTTCTCTTCCTGATTACTCATTATGCTTGGCATAATGGTCTTGAGATAATTGTTAAATTCACAGATTCAAATTATCAACGTGTAATTATCATGCACTTAAAATTTGACGCCAATCCTGCATTTCAGGCAAGCATTATTAGGCGTAACCTCGCTCTCCTCTTCCCTGTTCCCTTCCCTTCCCCTCTGTTCCCTTCCTCCCCATTTGCTCTCCTTCCACTCTCCTTAACCTTCCTTCGCCGCCACTGTATTTTCTCCCCGTGCTCCTAAGTTTTCGGAACTGACTCCCAAATAGTATTTCTAAAGCTTTATTAACATGCCATGTGCTTTAGACTTTAAACACACCTTCCGGGGTGTTTTTCATCTCCTTTTGACTAGTGAAGCTTCGCGTCAAACTTTTTTTTTCTTGTACTCGGCTTGGAATTTTCTTGAGGCTAAGAGAGAGGCGTTCCGCGGCATTTTCTTAGGCCTTCCTTTCATTCATCATCGTTATGACTAACGGTATTGATTGACGTTCTCTTTTTGCTTAAGTGAATCTCATGAAGTTTTCCTTCCGGAAAGCATCCATTTCCATTAAGATACACAAATGCCTGCTCTAGAAAGAATTCTAAAATGTTAAAATGAATATTTTCGACTAAAAGATTTTTTGCACTTGGAATTTATTTCGTGGTTTTTAAAGTCTTCAAAGTGACTTTCTTGACAGAAAGAATATTCGCTCGTGTTTTGAAGTAAAATTGATCGATTCGTTTTCAAGATATAATTAATTTCATTTCCGCTTGACAACTGCTAGGAGGGAACTAATGATGTTTGTGGTTTTACAAACCAATTGATCTATCGCTGGGAATGTTGCAGCGAGGTATTTTCAGTGACATCAAACCAAACCAAATCAACCCCTATGACCACTGATGACAGCAAAAGAATGGCATTAATTCATTTCCATCTTCCCGATCAATGCATCAAATGCCTCGACGATTTTTCAGCGCCTATGCCACCAACTCGGGATGCCAGAAGGAAATAAAACCGCGTCGTGACACTGAAATTAATCTTCCTCCACGGTCCTCCACAACCCTTCCCCCGCCTCCCCTTCCGCAGTTCTCAGCGCATATTGGCTGCTGCAATTTCTATTTAGCGACCCTTTTTTTTGCGTTCACTCAACTCCTTTTTACGGACTTTCTCTCGTTTCAAGGCATATCTTCTCTTCTCCCACCACCAGCCTCCTGCACCCTCCCGTCGTCCCACGCTAACACTGGAAGGGAGAAACCCTGAAGTAAAAAAAATCCTCCACAACCCCTACGCCGCCCTCTTTCCACTTCTCGCCGGCGGGGAAACACCGGCCCAAAATAAGTCTCCGCCGTCCCTTCACCACCTCAAAGTGCGTGTACACTATGAAATCAATGAGTCTTATGAATCAGCCATTGCCCGTGGAGCTATTACTTCACGTCCTGACCCCACCCACACCGCTCCTCCGACCCCATTTCTCCGAGGCTCAAAACAATTCCAATACGAGACAACAAACGCGTGCGGGACCTTTCTCCGGCGGCGGCAAAACTCCCTCCGTCAGACATGAGCCATAAGTTTCCATCCAAGTCAAAATGAAGATTCGGGCTGCGAGGTAGTTGCTTAGGGGGTTAAACGAGGGGTGCATGGAAATGGGGAAGCGGAGGCGTGGAGTCAGATGGGATAGGGGGTTATGGAGGCTAGAAATCAGCAGGGTGGTGAACAAAGAACTTGAAGGGCCGGCAAATGGCTTTATTGTTTGTTTTACCGGTTTAATGGCGTGAAAAGGGCTAAGTTATCCCTGGCTGTCACCACTAACCATTAAAATATGGGATAAATGTTTAGGGAAAATAAAATAAGGGAATAATGAGAGATATTGAGCTCCGCGGTGTGACTACCAAACAAACGTTTACTCTATTATATTAGAAGGAATTAGGTACTTCTTCAAAAAAAGAGTTCTGTGGAAAAAGAGTGATTGAATTCTGTGAAATTTCGTGGTTACTTCTGTTATTATGGATGCATTCAAGTTCCATGAATACAAGCTCGAATCCATAAAATTTAAAGTTTTATCTATTTAATGGCATGGGTTTAAGGTTAACACTTAATTTTTGGCAAGGGCTTCTGTAGAATATTTTAGCTAAAGATTTTTTGATCGCCGGTATCTCTACTACAAAATTGACATAATACACTTCACACTACGTAAATATTGTTAATAAAATCTTGTGTTTAGTTTCCCAGAGGAATGCAGCTCTATTTTTCCCATTTCTCTCATACCGTTGAATAGTCATTTCTCAATCTGTCACATTCACGCATACTCTTCTACTCCAGAGATATCTAATTTTCCTTTTCATGAGGATTACGTCGACTTCATTCACGCACGACTTTCTCAGTCCTTTCATTCAACCCATGTGCCCTTCTGTCATGTACATGCACGTCGGAAATAATTGTAATCTTCTCGATAAGCCAGCTTTTCTCCGGCATATTATTTCCCCCAAAGTGATTGCATGTCAGAGTAGGCTGTTTAAACCACTGCGACTGAAATTTCCTTTTGTTAACCCTAGGAGATCCATGGTCAAACATTGTGTACAGCCAGGAAAACCTTTCGTTATATTTTTCTTCAATAAGTTACATAAAATTGGATCAGCTGGGTTAAAAATATTTTACAGTTAGAGAGAAAAATTAAATTTGTAACTCTTTCCTTTGATTTTAGTTTGATTAGTAAATGCTGTAATAATTCAACTAATAAATTCCTTATTATTGCTGGATTCAGGTTTAACCAAGAATGCGTTGTTCCTGAAATTAGTATTTGTGTCGAGGATTAACACAATACGGCACAAACACTCGAGTAAACCTTTGCGACCTGCTATGGAGAATTTTCTTAGTTATAAATACCCCAGACAGCAAGGCTAAACAATTGCTTTCTTCTTAGTTATATCATAGATTAAATAATTAGAACATTGTCGCTGCAGAAAACGAATGATTGGCATAAAACAAGTAAAATACCCCTAAAAACTGTTAATTCCCATTATATCATTGAACTCATTTACCCACCATTTGCGTATCCTCACCACCATATAGCTTCGTTGTATTTCAATCGTACAAAAATTAGAACTTTCTACTTAAACTACGAATTCATATATTTCGTAGTTGTAACTCCTTAAAAAAAAACCCTTGGAGGGGAAGTCAACACTCTAAAAGAAATTGACCTCGTCGATCCTATCGGTGTATCTCTCGTCCCTCTTTTTGAATGGCCGTCGGTGAGAGCACTTGCTTTGTGCCCATTCACTATGGGCCACTTTGGAAAGCGCCTGCTTTCAGCGAGTCCCTTAGAGTCGTTCAACAGTGGCGAGAGCATAGCGGAATCTTTGAAACTCTTCGGTCAGGGATGCGAGGATGGAATGAAGGGCGGGGGAGGTCAAGGGCCTCGCGGGCCTTTGTGACACCCGCGGGCCGCCCACGCGCGGAATAGTTGGGTGTATCAACGTCGTAGTGGAGCCCCCCATTACCTTTTCATCTATTTTGCAGCATAGATGGGATATCCAGGTGTCTTGGTATTTGGGGATATAGGGATGTCAGACCGAGGGGCGGAGCCGAGAGGTGAGGAATGCGGTACAAGGGGGTGGGGGTAGCTTTCCGGTGAGCTTGTCGGTAAATTAAGCCAGTGCTATTCATTTGCGCGAAGGCCGTAAAGCAGTGACGGCTTCAATTATCCCGGGATCGGAGGGGGATGGGGGTGAGGGTGGCTACTGCAGCCGCCCTCAGCTCTTTAACTCCTTCCCTTCCACTCTTCTCCTTTCCCCTTTTTCGATCGCCTTCCCGCCCCTCACCCCAGCTCCCCTATCCCCTTTCGCTCACCCTTGTCCGGGCTCCGCCCCGGTGACGTGCAAAACTGTCGTCTTCGGCTGAAAGATTATTGCGAAACCCTCGAGAAGAGCTCCAAAGAATGGCTCGCAGGGGACGATTCCATTGGTGTAGTTACGTAAAAAAACGATTTGGAAGGCTCCCAAAAGCAGAATCGGAGCGTGTTTGGAGGTAGACAGAGGGAATTGGTGGGCATTTAATTGTTATAGCGACTGTAATGGTATGGATTCCATCCTTGAAAATGTATTCGTGGTTCAAAACTTTGGATATCATACAGAAGTAGAGACGAGCTAATTCAAACTGTTTAATTTCTTGCGCAGAAGTGGGTATTTAGCGGTATCATACAAGTCACGTGTATTATCCAAAGGTAAAATGTTCCAGTATAAGTTTGGTCAAGACATGTGATGAAAGCAACCTTAAGTATGCTTACCCTGGAGTGACTTATAAATGTATGTATGGTTTCGTGCGTGGAACCTGGGTCAACTCTTCCTCGACCCATTTATGCCACGCAAACCGGAGGGACTGCAATGCTCCATCTACCACATTAAACAATATTTCCTTTAAATGGAACACATGTGACACTTCATTATTCCCTAGAACTCATCTCGCACTCCGTTTAATTCAATATTACCCTAACACTGACCCATATCGTTTCTGACTTCTGACTAAAAAATTCCTTTGCGCGTAGTTCGTTGTCACATTGTCTGTGCATGTAAATTTGTAGTAGAGAAAGTAAAATTCTAAACTATATTTAAGGAGACTCATGATTATGATTTTCATTAGACTTTTGAGATAAAACGGTGCTTGAATAGCAATTGTCTAACCTGCTACTTCCATATATTTTTTTGGGATTCACGTATTTTGATGTGAATGTTTCTGAAGGCTTAAAAATAACTGTTTTTATGTTGAATCGATTTATTTCCTTTAAAGACTTATAGGGAACATAAATCAACAGTGCTCCAATGAATAATGCAATATTTATGGTATTCTATACATCAAATACAATAACGTTTGATATTTCCTTTCCACTGACCAAGAAATACATCCTAATGTATGGTATGAGTTTAACATCATTGTTATTTTGAAAAGCGCTTTGATAATTTCCAAAAATCTGCTCACGGCTTAGAACACCCCTATTAGACAAGGATTTTTCTCGAAAATTTTTTGTCGCACTTTCCTGAAATGCCTGCATAAGGTAAGGATTCGTTCACTCTGCAGTTATGATGCCCTTATAAAAAATCAAAAAACTCGCTTATTCGTGAATTACCAATATGCAACTACATTTAGTTAGGCATTCGTGTCAAGGATTTTGATAAATTTAAAAATATAGCTTATTCTTATCTCTATAACTGTTATATTAGAAATTAACTTACTTCCATTTGGAAACTGTGACGAATAGTGCAGAAATGATTGATATACCGGTAAATTAGCCATATTTTCATGTTTTATCATTTCCCGACAAAAATGAGCTTAATTTGGTGTTTCCGATTTCAATCTTTGTACGCCAAAGACTTCAATTTTTCCTTCAGCCATTTCGTTCTTGAGTTATTCATGTTGCTTTGACGTTACCATAGAAACAGCTTAAGAATTCTTTTAGGAAAATAAGAAGATGAAGAACGATCGAAGTTTTGAATAAATACTCCTTAGAAAGTTGGCATACGACGTCATATCTTGATTATTAGAGCATAGAGCTACAATAGCATATCGCTAGAACTTACAATGTAGCATTTTATTGCATAAGCCACATTTAAATACAATGAAAATGTCTTTCGCGTTAAGATATACTTTTTATGAAATGATAATAAGTATTTCTATTATAATCATTCAGTTTTAACATCATAGTTAGAAATAAAAACCAAAATATTAAAAATTAGCATGGTATTTTTTACACAAACGTGTATATACACGCATAATACCCTATACAAGTGCAAAAAAGGCAAATATTTTGTATACTTCATGTATTTAAATGGGTTTATCTTAGCATTATTCTTGTCTATAAAGCTGTATCTCATGCTGGAAATAAGTTTGATGAGTTGGAAAATCTTCTAGCATTTATTAAAACTAGTAGTTTCTTGGCAAGCAGAGTTAAAAAGAAAAATCTTTCTGGTCACCATCCATCACATTTCCTTCTAAGAAGACAAGAGAATATATTTTTTTCAGTTAACGCATAATGTTATTATATTCCTTTCCCTCTAGCTTCCGCACCGACCTTCTCTGAAAGAACGACGGGGTTATCGAGTTCCGAGCCCTTAACGATAATAAAAATGTATCACTTACGACTTGAGTGTATTTACAACCTCACACAAATTTTATTTATTTTCCTGACATTATCCTTAACCTAGCACAGTCATTAAGGTGGCTTCATATTTAATGGTATGCATTATTTATGTAAGAACGTCATGAAAAAGGGAAAGAATAAGATTTTATTTGTTTTATAATTATGGAGCTGGCGTACAATTTAAGTTCCCAAATCCTCATCGAGATCGAAATATGACAAAATTGGAAGAAAATATTCATCAAAGCTATTTGCTTATTATTTGAGCTTTTAAATTTTCTTTCATAAACTCGAAATTTTATACGAGAGGAGGAAAATTTATGAAAGACTTCAAAATCGATAATTAGTATTAGAGGTCATGGATGCCAACATTGCATGATGTCTAAATAGCTTATACAGTTTACACACACATAGAGTATTCTAATCAACTTTCCATACAAGGGATCTTTTCCTCCGTCTATGAACCTCTGGACTAGAAAATACGATTGACACCATTGTCTTTGTAATATTGTTTTTCTGCTTCATAATGCCTCAATCTCCTGTCATTCAAATCGTTTTCAATCGTGCTATCATTTCCTAATTTGACACTATTCCTCTATCTAATTAATTCTGCATTGATGATCAATATGCATCTAAATTATGTTCATTGTAGCATAATGCAAAATTCACACCCGTTTATTTCATCAGTTTATAATAAATTATTATTCCCTAAATCATTGGGCGTTGATATAACTTTAATATCCTAAAATTTCAAATTTAAAAATGTAAAACTATTCCTAGCACAAAATGAATTTTTGTTTCATCTAAAAGAACCATTATCTTAACCGGTGCATTACACAGTGCCTGGATGAAATAATTACTGAATATTTTAACAATGGTGGTTTTGGATTAGTAGTAACGTTTTGAAAATTCAGCATAATTTTGCCTGAATAAAAGAAGGAAACATGATGCCATTGGTAAATGGAAATAACCCTTTTCATTAAATTAAACGTATATTATATTCACCGCATTTTCGTACCTGTCAATAAATTTTCATTCATTTAGAATTTCAAATCGAAATCACTGATAAATCCCGAGCTTGACTTTGGTAAATTGCTCAGCAATTCCATTAGTTTTAGTGGATTTGACTTGATTTCGGAGCCACAAATGGGCTTGAAAGTGGATCAGAGTTTCAGTTGGAGCCGAAACTTCATCATTAACGGAAAATATCCCCTCCATTTGGACCTTCAAAAATGCGTTTCTCCCTCCTAAAATCAAGAGAATAACTTTATCCTAAAGACGCGGAGAAGAGATTAATGTACGCGAGTAATTCTTACACCAGGTCCTTTTACTCCACTTCCCCCACCAATAGCTATTTTTCTTCTTCGTCCCATCGTTCACCGCGTCGGCGACCCCACTCTTCCCCCCTCATTCCTTCCTACCATGACAGCAGCCGAATTCATCGTTAGGGCACCCTCCAGTCCCTGCGTGTGACATGCATCCTGCACGTTCCCCGGTCCGGAAAATTCCTCCACCCCGCAACCACCCACGTGGCCCACGGTAGCCAGCGGAGTGGGAGTTGGGATGGCTGAGGGAAACCACCCTTCCCTCTCGTCAGTGATGGAAATCAAATGATCGTGAGCTGGGCACCCGGTACGTAGGGGAGGGACGATGGGTGGACGGGGTGAAGGGACCCGGGAGACGTGGTCGGGGAGAAGGGGCCGTGGTCGGGGTCCGCGGGATGGGATGTGGGAGAGCATGCACGGGCGTATGATGCGAATGAGCGGGCGCGGAACGTGTCCTCGGCGGAAGGTTTTGGAATGCGCGGCGGGGGAGACAGCAAGAGGCAGGAGGGGGAAGGTTCGCCCGCGGCACCGCCCGCTCTGCCGGGGGTGGAGGAGGCTTAGGGATGGAGTGGTTGGAGGATATTGCTGGGCACATTTGGGAGGTGGGCACGGGAGGGTGAGCTGATCTATGGTAAAATGAGCGTTATTCGTGTTTACCTTCCCGTCAATGGGATGTAGCGAGATAAACATTTGCATTGCGATCCAATTGGCAAAACTCTTCGATTTGTGTGTTTGCGGGCCGCGCCAACGTGTCCAATGCCATTCGCGAGTTTTGTTTTAATTTTCCTCATTCTTTTCTCCTCCCGCTATTGCGAGCTCACTGGTCTTTGGTTTTCCGTATGAATATGAATGAAATTGACTTCGATTTGATAAACATAGTAGGAGGCTCCTCAGCAAAAATCTATCTCCCATTCATTGGGTGTGTACACGCGTCGCATGTTTTGCATCTATTTTAGAGCTCGCTTTCAACGAAATAATTTGTTAAATTACACGACGTGTATGTTTTCCTTAACTTCAAATGGAGTATCAAGCTCATTCGTTTATCATAGTTTCAAGCTATATTAACGATGAGAAACCGAGATAAGTACCACATGACTGCACAAAATATTTATACGGAATATCAAAAGCAAGCTGTTATGAAAATTCATTTTGGTAAAATGGAAAACAGAAATTTTAGGTACATGCGTGAGAACTCTTTCTCCTATTCTCGTGTAAATGTGATCACTGAAATGAGCATGCTGTGTATGCGGTGTATTATCAAGTTTTTTTGCTCCCAAATATCCTAACTATTTTCGAGACATTTTTTTTTTAATTTTATAACCCGTGTGCTCTTTATTTTGTGTGCCTAAAAACGAATCTAATCTTCTAATTAGAAAATCAAATTGCCGTTCAATGGACGCAATATTTTAGTTCCACTTAAGCACTGCCTAATTGATAAAATCATGGAATCATAAATATTTGCCAGCCATAGATATTATTGTTCAATACTAAACGCCAAAGATTTATATCGCACCACTGAAATGGATACATTCATAATGTTAAATCCGTTGCTCCAAGCAATTTCGTTGAGAGATCCCAAATACTTCCCATGACACGCTACTTCCATTTAACAATAGTAGAAAAGATAGTCGTGTTCGTAGGAAACTTTATAGATACCCACTCTTCATATAAGTTATTTGTAAGTTTATTTTGTAATAGAGGAAACATTGGGTCGTGGTGGTCTAGTGGGTAGAGCGTTGGACTACTGACCGGAGGGTCCCGGGTTCGGTTCCCGGGCACTTTGGGCACCTGCAGCTCCACCCAAGCTAGTTGATTTTTCGGGTACCAGGTCTTCCTGGGAAACCATAACCGGCACAGGGAAAGGAACTGCCCCCCCTACCCTGATGTGTGGATATTCACACGCCGTCGGGCTTGGTACATGGGTGAGCTCTACCATCACCTACTAAACCGACCGTAGGGTTGATTACTGTGTTTATGGTTATTTAGAGGAAACATTGTGATTGAAGATCATTCAATAAAATACTACACATCCTAACCATCTTTTTCTCGGACAAGTGTTTTTTTTGCATTTGTCCAGGTGCTCTTCAAACCTTTAATTTATTTCATACATATTAGGTGGGAGTGATTCGTAGCCCTAAATGAATATATGCATTAAAAAAGTAAGAACACATATCATTCTTGACCATAAAGTAGAAAAATTTATGTTGAGCGCTTATCTGTCCTCAGGCGACCTGTTCAGATCCATCCTGTGGTTGGATGAACACAGGTGACCGTATATGAGAAGTTTCTGTGTTAAAAGAATAATTCCAAGACGTATTTGCGTGAATTGTAGAGGTTTTCCTCAAACGGGAGCCATCGTCGGTCAATAAGGCTTAAGTCATTTTTCCCAGCGTTTGTTTAAATCCAATTATATTACGATTTAAAATCATCTTAAAGTCTTAATATTTCATTCCGTTAAGTTTTTGACATCATATGAGTCCAAGATTTTAGCTATTTTTTCTGTGAGATGCCGTCGTTTTCTCTTCGTACCTTATTCCTAACCTTCTGTCTGCTTAATACATCTGAGACGCAAAAAAAGAAAAATCAAATTCATCCCAAAAACAATCCACATCTTGATTCTAAATTTGCTCATTGCATGACTTATTGATTTAAAAAACCATTAACGGGGTAATCCACCCAAAAGTCAGTTTTACATGTTGTAGTAGAGTTCGTCAAATACTAAACCCATCGGCTCGTTAAATTCACACATTTAGAGTAGTGGGGTCAGACCTTTTTGCTGTGCGATGTATGGTTCCCATGTATGGTGCTATGTAAGTTCTGGTACCCAGATAAATGCACATCTCGGGTGAAGCTGAGAGTGCCCGGAGATCTCCGGGCACTCTCACGGAATCAAATCCGGGTCCTCCCGCCGGCAGTCCGACGATCTACCCACTGAACTACCACATCCTGGAATCCAATATATAAAAAAATTAGAAGATATTTTAACGACAATAATAATAATAGCGACCACCTGCGCGCAATTATATGCACAATGAAATAAAGAGAAAGCATTAAATGCATTTATACCCAATAGAATTTTCCATTTCTGATACCCGTCGTAACTTTTAGACGGTCCTAGCCTCGTAAAAGTTTTTTCACTTCACTGTGACAAAATTTTCTCATCATTATTTAGAAATAGAACACAGTCGGAGGTTGTGATTTTCAATCCCTTGAAGCGCTAATAGCCCTGCTGAAATCCTAAATGAATATGATTCATCCTTGCATTGATGAATTTAAACAAATTATAAATCAGTTTTTCTGCGCATCAATGCGCAGAATCAATTCCCTAATAAGTGATTGTTATCAGCGCGGATAAGGAACGGTTCTTCAACTAAAAATATGAATAATATTTTGAAATGTTTGTATTAAATAAGGAAACGATTTACAATTCACCTGAACCACATAAATGATAGGAATGAGTAAGGTAAAAGCCTCCTTCTTACCTCATTATTTTATTCCAAATATTAGAAGAGTTTTTTCATCTAATCTTTCTTAATTCCTGCATATATTTTTTCATAATTTGAGCCGAGTCTTTACAAATGCGGGATTGATAGGCGCTTACACAAGTCTATCTAATATGGTGCCAGGTTATAGGAAAGGCTTTTGTCAATGAAGAATCTGACATTCACGGTGAATAGTTAAGAACATACGTTTAACCATTACTTATTAATGCACAATCTTGCAAAGAGAGCATCAAAGACCCAATATCTCCTCATTTTCAATGCACTGTCACATAAAATATTGTGTAAAAAGGCTCAATTCCCGGCCTTCACTTGTGCTTTCTAGACGAAACTCTTTTGTAATCGCTCTTAAATGTTACCGTATTACCGTACCGTATTCTTAAGTGATAAGAAAAATATGTTTCATTAGTTAATCTCCTGCTTAGTAAATTTTCTTTTTTATAGTTTTCTAATTTTTCCTCTTTTCTTCCCATATTTATTCGCATATACAGCTTGTACAAAAGTCCTTATTCCACATATATTCCGCTCCTTCTCACTCCGGTATTTTTGTTTCTTCTTTGATTTCTCCCTTTCATTTTTCTATACATAAATATTCTGTTTTGCTAAGCCGTCTATCCTTCTCCATACCTATATTTTAAAATTCCTCATTTTCCATTCTCTGAACTTAAAGATATTTTAAACCATCAAATCTTCCATATGAAATTCCAGTTTTTATTTTTCATGGAGTTCAGATCCATGGAAATTAAGTCCTTCCTTTCGTAGATCTATATTTCACTTTCCAGGCCTTCTTAATAGGATTCTATTTGTAGAACTAGTCCACTTATAAAACCAAATACAGCATATATGTAAGAATTGTTTCCATAGCCCTCCTACTTTAACTCTTAACTTAGCCATTCCAAGCCTAAATAATTTCATAAAGTCGTTCTTTCGTCAGTGCTTTTTGTCTCCAATCGGTCCCTTAGTTAGTTTAAATGACTATAATTCCGAAAGAGATTAAATCAACACTGTTCTCCAAATCTGTCAATGAAATTCTGACTATTCTTCATTCTTACCGTCACCCATTTTAATGCCATCTAAAAATTATTTTTCGTCGTGATGAAAGCTTGCAAACAAATGTTGCAATGTTGCAAAGTCTGCAACTGCAACTTCCCATGTAACACTACTCAACATAATCATTCATTCTTGTACGAATTGATTCAGATAGATATTTTGGAAAGGATCTCTCTAACACGCGGTTTTTGGTGAATCACGGGGTTCCAGGTACATGAGTAAAATAGAGAATATACGAAGAATGGCTGGTGACCTACGATCCCCTGCCACATATCCTAGCGACGGCTTGCAGGGTATTATTTAGATTTAGACGAGAACATACTTCATTAAACGTCTTTGCTTTCATTTTGTGTTCTCTAATGATTGATCTCAAACGTTCCTATCAGTCCCTAGTAATTTGGTGTTTCGTAAAACTACTGCTTAATAATTTAATTTCAAATATTAACCCTGCGAACTTAATTTTTATGATCCATGAAATACTTGCAGTTAGCCGTCGTTTATTAGCCAATTTACTATTACTTGTAATTTATATAACACGATCACATTTGCAAACAAGCGAAATTCTAGATAACTTAATTTTTTTCCTATAAGCTATGCAAGTTCTTAAGGTCTGTGCACATTTTACTACTATTATATATATATATATATATATATATATATATATATATATATATATATATATATATATATATATATATATGTATGTATATTTATATTTATATGTATATATATATATATATATATATATATATATATATATATATATATATATATATATATATATATATATCTTCGCCACAGAGTCCAAAGCATTTTTAAGATAAGTCACCTTTTATCGTAGATTGCAAATCTATTCCCTCAGTTAAACGCTACTAATGGTTTTTATTAGATATCTACGCAGAACTAACTCTTAAGACCAGGCTGATATCAAAGTTTGTAGTGTTAATCTTCATTCGAGAATTTGTGGTCTACACGGAATAACTGTTTCTCTTCAAATATATACATAAATATGAATTACCTGCATTTATTATGTTGAAGGAATACTTGAAAGAGACATAAATATAGATACGAACATTTCGATTTCTCATTTTCAATTCATCCATTTTATTCAAATTATGGTAGCACAGTTTATTCATGATGATGCTATGCATTAATGAATGTGCCCTTTTGAAACAAAGGTTTTAATATCTCCTATTCAATATTCCCGTTGCCTTTTCACTGAGGACTAACCTTTCCCTAATCAATTTCCCTGGCGTAAGAGCCTTTATGGGAATGTGGGACACTCTCATTAAGATTTATCATCCAGGCAGCATCAACGACGTCTAGTGTGAAAGGTCGCACATGTGACAATAAAGCTGCAATTCCCTCTCTGCTGCCGGGAAACGCTCACTATTTATATAAATGCTTATGTACATGATTGCGACGCTTCCGTGACATCCGAATGTCGTCCGGCGGCTCAGTTTCCGCTCATCCGCGTAGCATCACAACCGACTCATACCCTCCCCTTCGCTCACATCGGCACCACCCACACCCTATCGCGACCTCCTATTTCCTGCTCCCCCCACCTCCGCCTTCATCCCGCCGCCCCGACACATCGCCACCGGCCAGTCCTCCTCACCCCCGCCTCATGCCAACCCCCTCGTTGATCAATTCCGCAAATAAGCGAGGATAAGCAGGGAGGGACGGGTGACGGGGATTCGAAGCGCCTGCCAGGACGCAAATAAATCATTGTGTTGACCGTAACTGCATACACACGATGCGTGCAGCAGCGGCTCCGGCAATCGGGGCCGCGGGGGACACAAGTGGTGTGGGGAGTGGGAGTTTATGAGTGGGGCGCGGTAGGGAGGGGTTTGGGGTGATGTTGAGGACGAATAGTGAAGCGGGATTGTGGGGCGATGGCGTTGATTCGTCGTTGGTGCACAAGTCTCGGATGCATGTAGCTGTGCTCCTATCATTTTAATTCGTTCTCTTATTTTTGAGAAAAACAGCTGGGTTAATTTTGGTTCTTCAAAATATTCCATGTAAAATGGTATTGGATGCTATAAGATTATTTTTTATCTAGAAAATCATCCACTGCTCATCATCTAACGTTTTACTTTCAGTATTACAATACTTGTGAGCCTATTCTCAGTACAATTTTTCTTTCACAGCTTTCCCCAGAAAATCCGAAAAAGTAGATATAAATAATAACCCATGTTCTTATTAATGCAATTTAATTAACCATTCCGCTGCATTCATAGTCGTTTCTCTCTCACGCTGCGAACTTTTAAAAAGTTCCATCCATATTATCGTATTATCGGAATGATTATGTCAGTTATTAACAAAAGTACTGGTGCGAACCTCCTATATTTGGAGGAATATATTGAGTCGTAATTATTTCATGTTTTTTTCATAAGTAATGAATGAGTAACCGAGTCAGAGTTAAGCAGAGTGCTGGCAAAGCGTAAATTATGATTTTTAAAATTATTTGTGACGGAAAGAATAAGCAATGTACGCACATAAAACATAATTTAATGTGCTTTATATGGCATATTTATTCACACTCTGTATCATTTATTTCTAATTGCGATTTTTGGACTTAAATATGGCAATCCCTAAATCTGTATAGGCGTTTCCAGCATCCCGTAACCTCACTTCCTAAGTTTCAAGAATTAACGAGCAGGGTGTAAAGCTGATCAGAGTGACCGCCCGTTTGGTGATCGTTAAAGCAAACAGTTTCCGGTCGCAAGGAGGAAAGAGACGTGAGGTAATTGGACAGGGCTTCGGCATAGGGCAGCTTGCTAAGGGTTAAACCTTGCCCCACGAGCCCTCCCCTCTTCCCAACTACTTTGGTGCCCAAGAAACATTACCACGTTATCACACCTGGGTGCAGATTGGATTCTGATGGAGTTGACATCCGTCGACTCCTAATAGGGCGGCAACAAACGGCCGACGGAGCGTTGGGGTATTTTACCTCCGCCAACCTAATTCCACACAGGCAGGAAGGATGTTGATTACCCTCAGGGGGATGGGACCAGGGTAGGGAATCGAGGGGGGGGGAAGTCGCAGGGTCCCCGGCTTTCGCTGCCAATCCGCGCGCCCTCACCACACTTCCTCCTGCAGGCGGGAGGATACGCCAGAGCTCCCACTCCCCCTTAGAAACTATTCCCTCCACCCGGCAGCCACCTGCGTACTCTCAATCACTTCAATCTTCCAATCCACCACTATCTGCGACAGGAGGTTGGCCCATCCACTGACTGTTTCTAAGGGCGGCCGCGACACCGCCTCCCAGCTTCTTCCCTCGGCGGAAGACGCGACTGGGGAGACTGTTGACGTATCCGCGTGGGCAATCAGCCTGCTTCGACGTCGTGTGTCTACAGAAGTGGGAAACAAGTAGTCACCGTGAGTGAAGATGCCTTTTCTGTTGAAATTAAAGGCCATGACTGGGCCGAATGGCGACTGGAGTTAGAGGAACGGAATGAACCCCGGGGGTGAAGGATGAAAGCCTCATGCGCTTCCTCCCTGGTTTCATCAGCTATTTGCTAACGAGAGTGGTTACTATAATCAGAAGGAATTTATGTATACTCTGTTTTCCTTTATAGGTGTAGTCATCGACTTTTTTCCATTCATTTTTCTTCCCTTAATATTCCCAGCGGATTTTTTAAGATCCTTAGCGACCTCTGTGGTGTAATCTATTGACAAGTACCAAGTAAAAATTATTGCATATAAATTATACATCTTTCTTTGCAATAAAATTGTTGCCATTAACGATATATTTTGTTTGAGAGCGTGCTTTATGATATAGCAAGTTGATACGAGATTGCAGAAGAGGACGATATGACTGGAAAGGAGATTTTGTTGAAGCCGGACGTATATTTTGTACGTGTGCCATCTATCGACTACCAATTTTCGTTTAGCACTTTTCGAGGCCATTTGGCGATAATCTACGATTGATAAGACCCAGTTTGATTCATTTGATTTTGACACTTGAGAATATTCGACGGGGGCAAAGTCACAGTCACGTGAATCGGGCTGAGGCATCGTATTGTGCGACTTCTTAACGAGAGTTTCCCTTCGCGGGAAACTTCTCTTTCAGGGAAAAGTGCAACCGCTTCTTTTTGGGCATTAATTATTTAGATTGTAGCTGAAGAAGTAATAAATACCATATTAATGACCATCATAAATTTTACAATGTGTCATTGATAAAATATGTTTTACAATCCAGAAATGAAGCACATTTACTTGTTTCTGAGTGACTGAATTCCATATTTTTCCCATATGCATACGAAATCTGCTTTTCCTATTTGACTTAACCTATTTTTCCCGTGCAATATGGCTTGTTTGCCATTTTTTGATGTTTTAAATATGCACTCAATTTTAACAATTTATCTCTGAAACTCTACATTTAAAAAAATAATTTTCAATAACCTTCGAAATATATTTGTGCATGTTAGAATTACGTTAAGGAAAATTTCCTCGGCCAGCGATTTGTATGAAATACAAAAACTGCGGGAAACTGGAAGGGAGACATTAATGGTTCTCTTTAAAACTATATCCTAAGTGGTTAAATGAGTATAGTGACGTGAAGCTTTCATCAAAAGCAATATGGAGACCAATCATTCACACAAAACAACCAAATGCTTCTATTTTAATTATATTCTTTTATTGTACGTTTGCAGATACGTAGATATTAAATATGCATGCTACTAATATTTGTCAACATTAGACTACTCCTCACATAATTATAGTCATCTAAACTTCTTCGTAACTTCCGATGAGATGTTATCCGCACTCTCAAACTCAAGACGCACTCTCAGGGCAATAGACTCTAACACAGTCCAAAAATCTCTCATATCAGAGAATAAATTTTTAAACTTAGATAAATATCTGAGTTGGAAAACTATTGAAAATAGCGCAGTAATTTGGTCCAAATAATACCATACCACTCGAGCTCTATCAACTTGTGGGGCAAAGACCCAGAGAATTAAGTGCTTCATAGTACACACTAATGCATTAATTTAGGGTACAAAAAGTGCATTCATCCTGGCTATTACACTTTACTCTAACTTATTTTCAAACTGAAATGTATTTTTACGAGGATGCTGCATTGAAAATGAAAATTGAAAAAGGCAATTTTTTTAGCATTTATGCTCCGTCACTTGTTCAGCGTCTTACGCCAACGGATAACACGATCAGGAAACGCCCTTCTACTTCAGTGGAGGGAATTTCAATATAGGATGGAAGCTTCTGACATTTTTTTTTATTTTTTATATTTATAAATTTTCTTCTAGAAAGAGTATTAAAACCATTCACAATAACATGCAGGTAAGAATTTGAATGTCTCATAATATGAAGGAATTCTCACGAGCATTCAATCCTTCTTGAATGTTTTCATGGACATATTTCCGAAAATTAGAAATAATTTTTCAGTTAGTCGAAATCAAATATATAGGTTTTTGCGCTGGCATTGATAAGCCGTCAAGCAAATTGTTGATCAATTTAAAAAGTACTAAGGCTTCTAAAACTGGCAATGCTATCAATAACTATCTCCCCTTCCATAATCATCTTCTTTGTGCTCCACTCACCGAGGGCTACCGATGGACGGCGAAGTTGTTCAAGCATCCCTGCCTCCTTTTATCGCGTGATTTCACATTCATTCATGTGCTTGCTCCCTCATCCCCATTCACTACTTGTATGAGTTCTCACCGGAGGACTTGGGAGCCTTCCTTTGTCCTTCCGCTCGTCTGAAACCCCAGCCACTCCAAACTTTCTCTCGCCACCCCATCCCTCTGGTTTAAAGTGTAGCTCTATTTTCGGTCGTCCGGAGTCACTACTTTCCAAACGCTGAACAGTCACCTTCAATGGGTACTATTTTTGGGTTCACAAGGAAGGTCGTGCGCTGGGGAGATAAAACCGCATCTCTATGTGGAGGAACTGGTCCAGACAACTGCGCTCTAGATCTGTGAAAACGATGAAGTTTACTTCTAACTCCCTTCACTTGAACATATGAAATCGCGAAACAAGATAAAATGTCGGATGTTACAAATTTCAATGCAAGACTTTTTTCGAGATAATAAACAGAGGAATAATTTCTTTGCTGACTTGAAATAACCTTCTTTGTTATTGATTAATGAAGATGTTATTCAAATTCCGACTTCACCATCATCACTGAGTATTTTTGGGTACTAAATATTTACCGATAGCAATAATTTTTTCTTCTCATTACGATGCAGATGAGAAAATAGTGCAGCTTGTATTCATATTCATGCATTTATTTAAGCTTTCTTGTTACCCACTTTATAAACGTCAACTTCGGCAATATACTATACGAAAATAATTGTTTATATTCTTATAGTCAAAATGGAAATATTTCTTGTTTTACTTGCATATTATATAGAAATAAACGCACATTTATTCAATATATTTTATTCAGTATGTTTACAGGATTAAACTAAATGTGTTACAGATGTTTGTAGACATATCACGGGGCAAATTTTCGTCGCCCAAATTCGTTTTCTACCCTATGATTAAATAAATGTTTTTTTCTACTTCAGTCCTTTTTCTTGCATTCATCAAGGTTCAAGAAATTTTGTATATCGCTTCCAATTAATACTTAACTGACCTAATCATACAGCTAATGTTAGTTTTTACCGAGTAGATGACTGCAGAATCGATGCGTATGTCGGGCATGAGGGCGTGGTTAGCCTTGTATGTTCTGCCAATGAATAACCGAACGAGGATGGAAAAAATACTTTGAGGGTACCCAATAGGAATATTAAGAAAAGACACGTCAAAACTTTGATATATAGCGAAGTTAAGTACTGCGCAGAGACGTGGTCATTAGATCAGGAGAATAGGCGTAGATTGGAGCCTTTTGAAATGTGGGTGTGAAGAAGAATGAAGAAGGTGAAATGGACCAAAAGGAAAACAAATTTGGAATTACTAGGGATGGTTGGCGAGGAGAGGGGTATGTTGGGATAAATCCTAATTAGGTAGGAAAAATGGATCAAGGGCGTATTGGTCGGCAGTGGGATGTTGAAGACTGTTTGGCAAACGAGGAAAGGGCAGAAGCAGGATAGGGATGTTGGACGGGATGAAAGAAGGAAGAATGTACACAGAGATGAAGAACGACTTGATGTAGAGTAGGCTGTTGGATTATGTTTTGTTAGGAGTAACAATATATTTATTTGGTAGCTGTTTCCATCCAAAAACCTACCTTGACCGTTATATTACTTAATAATAATGACAATAATAACCCAAAGAGACGGTAAGAGACATCCGAAATAAAATATATTCAGCCCGAACAATGCTGTTTCTGTTTCTCTTTTAATCGTTTTATTTGATTTGTTCGATCATTTAACTGGAATTCAGGGTTCCGAAATGCATTCTTCTGTTTAACTCCTCCGTGTTCATAATGAGGTTCATTTTCACAAACATTTGTGGTTCATGCGTTAAAACACATATATTAAAATTTCGAAATCGTTGATTGAATGTCTATAAAAAAATGAAATTAAAATTCAGAGATAGTAAATAGATATGCCTGTTACAATGAATTTTAATTTTTCTCTGGAGGAAATGTATTTATAAAATGTTTTGAATGAATGTGTGTTTTCTTTTAAACGGTACATTTTGTATAATCAACAATAAATAATTTGAAGCGTAACTAGTAAAGATATTATATATTTTGCAAATGTTTGACAACAACGCAATTTAACATTGCTATTCCCACTTGTAATTCATTGTTCTCGACCAGGGTTTCATTGCAATGAAAAATCTTATGTAAGTAGACAATCTAAAATTTTATGAAAATCCATAAATTGTCAAAATTTAAATTAGTTTCGAAACGAAGTAAGCATATGAATAATATTTTTCCTACCAAATATCTTGCAGCTCAGATTGCGTTAAATTTCTTTGAGCATTCGAATTGCGGCGGAGAACAATGGGCTTTCAGTAACATCTACTATTTTTATGAGCTTTTGAAATAGAAGGAATAGACATTTCTAGCTCATCAGCCTGAAGACATATACAAATATGTCGAAGATTTTGACAAGAATCCATCCAAGAAATGAAAGGCAGAATAGAGACGGGAAACAGTTGGAATTTTAGAAAAGGAAAGGCACACATAAGTAGCTCTATGGAAATATAATTGAAAAACGGCGGATATTAATCCAATTTTAATTTTAGGAAAGCTATTTGATGATTGCAGCGACAAATTTATGCTTGTACTGAAGAAAAGATGGGATTCTTAAGATAGGAAAAGTGTGATTTGTTCCCTACAAGTAAGCGACAAAGTGAATGTCATTTAAAGTGAAATATTCCTGAAAAGGAATGAAAGTAGGAGAAATGAAAAAATACTCTTTATTTAATACTCTTTACCGACATAACCATTTAGTGCTTATGGAAGGTAAAATATTAGTTGAGAGATGAAATTATCTCATATGGAGGACAAAGAGTGATATGTTGCACTTTAAGAACAATCTAATTGAGGTTTTATAGTGAGACGGAGGTCTAATTTCACCCGCTTTTGAAGTAATTAACAGGAAATTAATGCACAAATATAATAATAAATAAATTTCTGAATAATAAAGGGAGTCAAGAAGAAGTAAATCTAATAAAATGGTAAAGGAATTGTTATCAAAATCTAAAGGTATTTGCTGGTATAAACGAGTTAAGTTAATACCATGGCATACCTAGATAAGAGTCTGAGTGAAGAATAATTATTAACTGATAGAAATTTACTAATCCAAGGAAAAATTTCTAGCACCATTTCTTGAGTATTTAGTGATTTAAAGCATGATTACAATAACGTATATCTTTATGGACGGATTCGAATAATGACGGTAGTTTATAAAGCATTAGGACGATGACAGTGTGTTGCTACGAGTGAAGAGAAACGATTGTGAGAAATCAGTATAGCCAGTTAAAAAAATATCTAAAGAGGAAGAAGCCTAAGTAAAACCTTCTCAATACAAATAGACTAATCCACTTTAATGCCCGATATTTTTCTCAGGATAATTTGGAAGGCAAAATAATGGGAAAAATTTTATGAGAAAGCCTTCGGATGCTACATATAAAGCAGTTATTGAGAATTTGAAAGCAAATAATGTATGCATCAACTGGTTATTAACTAAAAGATTCATGTGGCTTATACCAATCTAATCCTTTGATTGATGTCAAATGTTGAAAGTTGATCTGCGTCTGACGTGCCATCAGCCAACCACTCTAACGGGGAAACATATCCCATTTAAGCATGGCTGAAAGTGTCACTACGATAACGACAGTGATGAATATAATGGAAATTCCCGTACCTTCAAAAAATAGGCTGAGGCTTTAGTTGGGACACATACCTTAAAAATTGCGTTTTACCTGCGACTACGAAAACTAAGACCCTTGATGATTCTATAGTGGCTCAATGATTGTGCATTCCGATCTTTCTTTCGTGCAGGACTCTCTTTTTTAAGTATATTGCTATTTGTTGATTCAGTTGCACTTCTCTTCTCTCAGAAAATCCTACTCTTGTGTTTCTGGCTCTCTCAGGCCAAAGACCGTTATTATTTATTTTTTTAATATTTCAATTTCTGACATGGCTGGCAGCGGAAAGTTTTTAATACAACATTATTTTTATTATAATTTACTTGACTTGAATAGAATTTGTTACCTGCAAAAAAATATATTACTTTTATTAATGTTTCATTGAGTGACAATCACTTCTACTGTCAAAAAGATACATGATTTTGTCTTACGAGTGTCCCGCCTAACTCTCCACGAGCTAATGCAGTTTTATACGAAGTCTAAAATGTATATCACATATTCAGATTTTCCCTTAAGTTATTTTGTGATTATTTGAGCTTGGTTTGAATTCATCAAATTGCTAACGTCATGATTTCCCATGTCATTTTATTTTGGTACTAATAATATCAACTGAAAACGAATCTATGGGCAAACTACAAGTAATATGTATTTCCATGGGTGTAGGAAATTATTTTTATATTTGATTCATTTTTTGTAGATGTTACAAAAAAATTCTTCATGCTTCAAACTATAAATTATTTTCAATTGAACTTAATATCACATGGGCTTTAGAGAATTGAAAATTGGTTTTTGGATTTTTTTGTTTTTGTATTGGAATTTGGTTTGGTACTGGTATCACTAATTTAACCATTGCTTTCGACAAACTATACTTGGTCCACTGTTTCCTTCACACTGCGATCAGAATTTTTCTCCCTAAGTACAGAAAATTTAAAATTCACCAAAATAAGTAATTTACTCAAAATAAGTGGCCAAAATGTAAATCAGTCGTTTGCGCAGTATTAAGAATAATTTCCTCCACCGTTCACCTCGTTGTTTCCTTGAGACTCTCTGGCAGTGGATGTTTTTCCTGGCTCTTATGTGTTCACATGCAATCGTCCTCCTCCCTACATATTTCATGCACGCATTAGTCACGCTTTCTATATTGCAGAATTGGAAACAAGTTGTTTCCACAAGTATCGGAAATTGAAGAATTGAATCGACTGCGTTTGAGGAGGAGAATCATCCCCCATCCGCTTCTTCATGCCACAACTTATGTTTTTCTCTCTGCCGAATATCCAGGTCGTGAGCCCTGGAACCTGCGTGCTGACGTTGGCTATTCAACAGAAAATCCAATCGATGCCTCAAATGAAGCCTGAATTGGATTACGGTCTTCGAAAAGACTTGATGCTCTTCGCTTTTTTCATCCTGAAAGGTGAATATAGTGGGAGCATCGTCCATCCTGCGTGATGCAAGAGAAGTTCCTCCCGTTGGGATAAGGGTAGTGATGGGAGAGGTTCGTCAAGGTGGGCAGGGAGAAATAGTTGGGTTTGGCTGGAGAGGGGGTTTGTGTGGATTCTTTAGGAAGGGGGAGCCTCGAAACGCCTCGTCACCGACTATTCTATTCAGGGCTTCGCCCGCGCGCCTCCTCTTCCTCCATGGTCCACCCTCCATCCCCTTTGGCTCTCCACCTCCCTCAAGACTCCGACCTGAGCCCAAACCTTTCCTATCGCCTCGCTCCACATCCTCCCGGGCGCTAAATCATCACCGCGTCATCTCTCCACCCCTCTCTCGGGCCGACGCCCTTATCGGGCGGCCATCGTTTCTCTCCTCGGCCCTTCTTCAGCCGGTTCAACGGTTTCGGTCGAAGCGTTTGAATCGAGTTGCTATCGCTCGTCCCCAGAATTGTGAACAACCAGAGAATTAGCGACAACCCATTGTCCGCTGATTTATCGTCAATTTTACCCCAACCAATATAAATTCACGCTAACTTCTCGAGTGGATGTATGTTTCGTAGTGTTGTGCAAAGTATATATCACTTCGGGGTAATACTTTCAGCCACTGCATAATGTTTGATGGATTGGTGGGGATGGGTTACTGGCGTGGTTGCACACTCAACGGAGTGAAGAGAAGTATACTCGGTTCGATCCCTGGGGTTAGTTTGATTCTGTGATCCCGTATAGTTTCACGTGCGAGATTAAAGGCTCGTAAAAAAGGCGCCACGCATCGATAGGTATATTCAACTATCTGTTTTTTAGAAGTTAGTACTTCCTAACCAGTTCCGACTATCACACTTACAGTAGCACGTTCATATTGCTCTTCATACCTGCTTATCTCACCTTAAGGACTCAAAGGAACCCTGTTGTCAAGACTACCTACTAAGAGAAATAGTCCTTTGGTAAAGATTGTCTGAGAGGGGTGCGCATATAATCCCTTTTTAATTGGACTTTTTACCCTACTCTTTGCCTGAGTCAGGCATGAGAAACAATTAGTTGCTGGATATTGCACCTTGGGGGACGAGGAAATTGTTTACCACAATCCCTCGGGCATAGGCAGCCATTTATGGATTGTTCCCACCCACTCATTGCCCCCCGGTCTCCTCCCTCGATCCCTAATTCTAAATTTATTCTCCCCCACGCTTCAGCGTGAAACCTATTGACTCCCACGGCAGTTCTCAGTCCCCGCCCGAGCAGGATCCCCCTCCGACTAAATCTTCTCAGAATTCGTTGCGCAATCAATGAATCCTTTTTCGTCGATTATTCATGAGTTGTCTCTCAACCCCCAATTACCGCTGCGAATCAAAACCCCCTACATCTCCTTTATCCTTTCTTCTTCGTTCTAGGAGAAACTTTTTGCTAATTAGCTAATTAAATAAATTCCACTCACCAAAAGTGGGAAATTACCTGGCTTTATAATTGGGAGAGAGTGATAGCGTAGGAGTGAATCTCCTCGTGTCCCATTCAAGTCGAGAGACCCGCAATTCAGAAATAAAGGCACGCTCACCACCCGTGAACTAGGCTTAAGAGAAGGCAGTATTCAAAGAATATTGAGACGCTTCATTTGTTTGAATGGCCCGGCTTTTGATGCTTATTACAGCGCGAAGAAGGTGAAGATGCTCTCGACAGCGGTGGCCTTTTTCCTACAATCGTGGAATTCAAATCTCATCTTGGTCACTTGTCCGAAGAAAATATGTTTTAAAAGTTTAGGCACTTTAAACTATAACACAGTTTTTAAGTAGTTCATTATTTGTATATTTGTAGTTAGTTTTTCTTTTGCTCCCTACACAATTTGATCTGAGTCCAAAATGAAATGTCTAGAGTTATTAGACCTCACTAGCAATATCCATAATTTTTCAAAGATTTTATAAAATGAAAACAAACATAAATTTGAATAATTTAGATATAAAAACATGAGAACGTATTTAACAAGAGAAATTTTTCAATTGGATGGCTTTTTTTTCTAAATACCTAATTTTTTCCAAATGAAATTCACATTTTATACTAATCGAGAAGAGGAATCGCTCACGCTTCAGGAAGTGAGTTTTGCACAATCGCAACCGATCTTATTCACTCTTTCGTCTCTTTTTCATGAAATAGTATAAAAAATGGCTGTGGATTTTGGACATATTTCGTGAAACATTGTTTTCCATATACATTGTTATGTTCTACAATTCGGAAATGGTTGCCTTACAAAAAACGAATCCCTATCCATTCATAGCAACATCAAAATATTTCGTAAAAAACACATTTGGGGAAATAAGAGCTGAGGAATAAATCATTATTCTTCTGAAAAAAACTTGATTAGGTTAACAATTCTACCTAATGGAGAACATCTTCCATTTTTTGAACACTTTAATGCAGAAAAAATTCGAGTACCCAATTTCTTTGGATTATCTTTCCACATGCAGACACTGTGAGTCAACATTTCCGGGGTATCTTTCATAGTCACTAATTCGTTATCAAAGTAGAAATTAATTTGCTCAAAGAAGAACTAAATCGAAGAAATAAATTAAACCGTAGGTATTTCCAAACCCATGTGATGCTGACGATGATCCCTAAATTCGTAACGCGACCTCCAGTCCAGCGGACCTTGTGTCCCATGTCGTGGCGCGCGCCAGTCCTGCCAGACCGATTCACTGCCCTCCTCTCACTTGTCACCTCCTCGTCACGCATCTCCAAGCTCTCCCCTCACCGTCCGGGAAAAAACGTCTTCGAAATAAAAGCTCATTCTATCCCGTCTCCTTTTCAAAAAATATTTACCCAACTCTTCTCTTATGCCGCCACTCTTCCCTTTGGATTTTACGCGTTTTCTCTACCTTCCCCTCTCCCCCTGCATATCCGATACCACTGTATCCATCGCACGAGACCTCCAGGATCGACTTTGGCTCGAAATGTATCCCTTTACCCCCTTTTTTGCCCCCGTCTTTATCCATGCTCATATGAGAACACGAGCCACTGCCAGAGATGCGTGTGTAAATGTTCGGGGTTTGGCTAAGGAGGCATGTTTATGTAAATACGTGCACACTCACCTCAAGACCACATCCTCACCCACAAGTACTGCAGCATTAATAATATATACATATTAATGCACGCACACACACATATATATCTGTGTGTGTGGGGGGGAGGTGTGGGGTGGTGTGTGTGTGTTCATATATATGCGTGTGTGTGTGTTTGTGTATGGGTGTATGTGTATATATTTGTGTATTCAAATGTGTAAGCCTGTGAAACTTATCCGTCACGCCCCGTCAAGCACTCTTGCGTTGGTTTGTGAGGTAACATGTAAAAGTAGCGGAAATAAGTGTCTTTCCTGTTAGTTTTACGGGTGTACTGATTCACAAATCTGTCATAAATGTCATATTTTAACAAAATTAACGAAAACGTATGATCACGGAGAAAAATATGATATCCCTTTCTTGGCATTATAACTTGGGATATTCCCATTTCTGTTATTCAAGAAGTAAAAGCGTCTAAGGAATTTTTGTATTTTTCCGATGTCAGCAAAATGTATGGGTTCAAATAGATACAAAGGAAGCGACGTCTATTTACATTAAGTTTCTCGGCTAAAAACTTAAATATTAAAGGTTTAACAAAATGATAAATGAGCGACTTCGAGTTGGACACCTTAATCCCCTCTGGTATATTTGCCCACGGGTGACTTCTTAGAGTTGCGAAGAGATAAACTTTTAATATTTACGTAATATACTTTGTGCTCAAAACCACATGAGGGAACATCGAAGCAAAGAAAATACCAGATTTTGACTCAGTACACACGATGAGTTTGAGAGTTTTAAAATCACCTCTTATGACACAAAATACGCTGCAAATGTACGCTCCTCCAAAGCCAAACCTTATTAAATATGAATTTATCCTTACAACAGTAGAAGTATGCTAAAGAGAATCGCCTGTTTTTCGCAGCTGGTCGTTGGAATGCCCGACATTTAATCCGATAAAAGGGGAAGTGGTAGTAAATATCAATTAATGTACGTATTCGTTTTGCAATGTCATCATAGCATTAATTACATCTTGATATTAAATATCCGTGTGGCATGAATTGTCATCAGATACTTCACAAAATAACGGTTGAGATTTGCGCCACGTTATTTATCAATCAGATGACTGACGTGTAATTTTGCATGAGCGTCTCATTTATTAGACAAACGATATATCCGTAGCATATAGCGTTTTAGGCATGCGCTCGAACAATTCAATTCCGTTCCTGAATTTTTGGCAAGTATCCCCTGTTGGAATCGGATATGCGATGAGAATTCATGATGATGCATTTGTCGCTACGGAGCATAATTTGCTGCACGGTGGCTGAGTAGTTTCAATAACCCCAAAGCGCATCTCTCTCCTATCACGGAACGTACACTTGGACTAGTTGCCGAGGGTGGAGAGGGTGGTGGGCGAGTGGGGAAGGGGGCGGGTTCAGGGTTAGTTGAGGTGGTTAAGTAAGGCCTCGAGTAGGAAGAAAATGGAAGGTGTACAGGTATACCCACTTTCCACCCTGAAGCCATTTTCGGAGGCGGGGGAGGGGGTGCCAGCGTATTTCATTATACTTCACATCGTGGACACCTTGGGCCCTGAATCGTTGTTTCAACCTCAATTTCACGGTTTGCTAAGCATAATACGACCTCTTATGACCCACTCGCTAATGCTATAGGGAAGGAAAACGTATCGCGTTCTTCTTCATCGTATGATGCAGGCTTAGGGTTTTATTCATCTTGCGAAAGCACAAATATAATTGAACTAATTGGATGTAGACATCGACTTAATCTCGTCATAGTGTACCTAATATTAAAGAATTGATTAACACTGTTAGTTGATGGTTGGTTTGGTTGGTTTTGCTGGGGTGACGACCGACAGCTAAGATCATTTGCGCAATTAGGGATGGGTGGGAAAGGAAGGGTGGAGATAAACCCGGCGTCGGCATTAGCCTACTCTTGCCAAAAGGCGCAAAGGGGTCCGCAGTTTAACGTCCCATCCGACGGGCGTCGTACTCACCAAAGTACTCTCCAAAAAGCACCTCAAGTAAGGATCGGGAAACCATTGAAAAATATTTGTTGTCTCCAGGATTTGAACCCGGGTTTTCACGGTGGGAAGCTTGTACGTTAGTTCATCTTTGCACTCGAAATTACAAATCACTTGTGCTGAGAACTAACTTCTAATATTATTTTTATTTATACTGTAATACTTTTATCAGCAATTCCCCAACCATCGAAAAATTAAAGGACTTAATAAGTTTTTAAATGAATTTGATTATAATTCGTCACTGTTGGTAATGGGATGATAAATGTATATGCATTAAACCCTTAGCCCCATCAAAACAAAAGCCGTTCCCTTCAGCCAATTCATAGCCCACTACCAAACCCTCCATTATCCATCCCTTCTATCCCCGTATTCAACTTCAAGGCCACACACACATGACTACTCCCCTTGCCCTTTCACCCACCATAAACTATCCTGTCTGTACTGTTCTCAACTTCCTACCCTCCTCTCCAAGCGACACCTACCTCAACGTTTGCCTTTCCACCGTCCTCCAGGCGTACTACTCACTCACCTTCCCCATCAGTAATGTGGCAAGAGATGGATAGGTCAGCTACCCAATCAGCGCTTACGCCGGGTCTACCACGCTGTTTTTCATGGGATAAAAACATCGCTGTATTATGAGAATGGAATCAAGAAAATGTTAACAATAAAGAACGAAACACTCATAGAAAATATGCGCAAAGAATCAATTTGTAATATTACGCGTGAAAGAAGTTCCACTAAGCATTACAAAAAATGTAGACCATATGAAGACAAAGAAAAAATCACGAGGATTCTGGTGAATTTTTAGCAATTACACAAAGTAGGTTCCATTTAGAGTTGTGCGTGCTAGTGCGGCATTCAGATATACCATTCTCGGAAATTGAAAAATATTACGACCATGCATTTTCCTCTACTCTGGCTCCTTTAGATGTTGTTGATTATGGAGTTTATCTCACAGAGATTTGCAGCTTGATATCAAGATGAAAATAATGCAGTCAAGTTTCTACGACAGTGATTACAATCAAAAGGATCTCTCATTAAAATATCTTCCAGTTACATTAACTTCAACTGAAACGCAAACCTGACTGAAAATGTCCTGTTTTTCAGGTATGAGCAGTCTCGGAACCTTCAACGTACATTCATGTTTACATTGCCATTATTTCGGGAATAACTTCTGGGTGGCATCTGATGGTATTGAATTTATTTATTTATATGTCCTTTTTTGTTTTGATCTTTACGTTATTTTGCCATCTTATTTCAGAAAGAGAGCAGCGGTGTTCTCGCACTATCGAACATGAAAATATGACATTTTCAAACTTCTTTTGGAACTATCCCCTCCCATTCAACATTGTCAATCATTCTATGGCTGCGCTCTAAAGAAGAACCTACTATCCTCTTGTAGCGATAGAGAGACACCAGCTGGCAATGTTTTCAAGCGGAAGCAAAATTTCAATCTAGCGCCGCGAGTTAACACCATCCCTAACGCATGCGAACTGACTGTGCTTCAAATTGCATCGGCAGCAGCTGACGTAACACTATCGTCAAGCATTTGAAACTGCTACAACATATGCATTACACATTAAGCTAAAATCATAGAAAAAAGTTAAACATTTTTTAATAATTTTTATGAATGAAAATGCATAGTTACTCTTTGCAGAAAGGCACTCGCAAAAATAAGATTTGTGAGCAGTTAAAATGTGAACGAATGTATAAAGTTTAACTAGACTAGCATAATAAAATATTTGATTGATGATTGAAATGATTGGTCCTACACGAATTGCTTATTCGTCCATTTTTTTTCCTGCACCTTTCGTCCAATGTAACGTTCCATATGCGGCCCTATATAAGTGGCAGTATGACAGCTGAATGACATGGCTGTAAGAAAATGTATGCTTTTTCAATTGTCAGATAAATTATTCCTCAATATTAAATACATTTGTTATAAAAAAATCCCCTACTTCTGTTTGCATCAAGAAAAAAATTAATACGGAATCTCTTCGTCCTTCGCAAGTTATTTTAGCATGCTTGATGCACATGAATACTTCTGAATCTTGGCTATCACCGTGTGAAATATGAACGATTCAATCATTTTATACTGGTTCAATCTTTTCTCTTTCGAAAACATTTTTTGCATATCTTTCTCGAGCTACGACTTCGGATGATTCTGACAGCAGGCGCTTTTGAAGCGTGTTTTTGATCTATAGCGATGAAGGATCACGTTAAATCCATAGAAAAGACGGTGTCCCATACTAAGCTCTATAAGCCTATGACAAACATAAGCTTCTTCCCTTTGTCGTCGTTAAAAGCAAAACATTTTCACCATACCATCCTGTTTAAGTCATCCACACCAATATAATCCTCGCGGACTTCCTACTCGACTTAACACACAAAGAGAGCTCTTCAAATTGAATTTTATCACTCATGCCTCTTCACGCGCTATACTCTTTCGCAATACCCCTAAAATCCTGTCACTCAATATCTTTTTAATTGATGTAATTATCTCTTACGGCTATTTATATCCTTAATTTATAAAGAGTATCAATTAAAATATTAGTTAAATTATTTGTTTTCATTTATTTATTTTGTTTCTCCTTTTATTTTCTTTATTTGTGTTTCACATTCATTCATATATATATATATATATATATATATATATATATATATATATATATATGAGTCTGACCTGAAGAAGGCCTCGGAGTAGGCCGAAAGCTTAAATCATCTACAGTGTGAGTGTCCTTTTACGTGTTATCTGTTTTATTCTGTGTTATATTGTGCCGTCCAAAAGTTATATTGCTCTCGTGAGTACTTCCGCATCATATATATATATATATATATATATATATATATATATATATATATATATATATATATGTATATATATGTTATAACCACCAAGGAGAATTAGACAACAAACAAACAAGATTAAAATACAGTTGAGGTTAGCAATCATACAATGTATATATATATATATAACATATATATATTATATATATATATCGATGATGCGGAAGTACTCACGAGAGCAATATAGGAGATAGGACAATAGGAGAATTAGACGACAAACGAACAAGATTAAAATACAGTTGAGGTTAGCAATCATACAATGTATATATATATATATATATATATATATATATATATATACATTGTAGGATTGCTAACCTCAACTGTATTTTAATCTTGTTTGTTTGTTGTCTAATTCTCCTTGGTGGTTATAACAGCTCCCTAACGCAATCTCTTGGCCAAAGTAATCGGAGCACTTGGGCGCTTTACAACATAGCAGATCTCAGTGTAAATTAGGTTTTCTCGATAGCTCAAGTTGCCAAGTGGTTGGAGCATCCGCCCAGCAAGTGGAGAGATCCGGGGCTCAAGTCCATGTCGAAGAAATATTTTTACACTCGTGGTATGCTTGATTCCGCCTTCCCCACCTCTCCTGTGTTCGTCCTTCATGTGTGTCCCCTTCCTTTATATCTATTTCTGTGTGAATGAAAATATGTATATATATATCTGTTTGTATGTATAATTTAAATATGTATATATGCGTGTTTGCGTGTGTGTGTATACGGGGAAGCGCGATAGCGCTAGCGAGAAAAAAACACAGAGAAATACAAATGATACTCACACGCATTCCGAATTTTCGGGAAGAGGAAGATAATTTGGTCACCAAAAATTCGGAATTCAAAATGTGGGATTTTTATTCTTTGGTGTTAACCCGCTTCAGTGTCTAAATTATTACTCCCTGTCCCATCCATGTGATTTTCTTTCAAGATATACAGGGTGGAGGAGAATGGACTCCCAGATTTGACGGGTATATTGTAAAGAACCAACCAAGATGATAAAAAAAAGTTATTTTTGCTGAAAACAACATTTAATATCATTTTTTCATTAGGTTTTGAAAATAATTTCATCCAGGTGACGACCCTGACGAGCGATGCACATTTTGGGTCGTTCAAAAAATTTTCGAACACTCTCCTCAGCATTTCTTGTGTTATTCCAGCGATGGCATATTTAATTGCCTCCTTAAGAGTTTCAAGGCCCTTGGTCGAGCTTTGTAAACCTTAGCTTTGAGATATTCTCTCCAGTTCTTTAAGATACATGAAAGTAATATAACATTTGGACGGCACAATAGAACACGAATTAGAATATGCAACTCGTAAAAAGGACACTTCCATTGTAGATTGTTTGAGCTTTCGACCTACTCCGAGGCCTCGTGTTTATATATATATATACATATATAGAAAGGATTTCTACAAAGTTAAGGCCTCAACCATTCAGTGGATCAAAAAATAAATATATATATGTATATGCATAAATATATATATATATATATATATATATGTATGATACTGATATAAAACATCTTTTTATACTTTGATTGAAAGTAAAAACTCCGGTATGGAGGCGTATGTAATTTGCGTATTATTAACTTTTCTCCTTCCACCATGCATCCTATCTAGTCTGCTTAAACAGTAAGTTGTTTTCTAGAATAATTAACAAATTCATTAAATTAACCCCTTCATTTTTCCCAATACAATGAAGATATACCCTACTGTTTAATAATAGATTTAAAATAGATGTATGTTTTATTATTCAAAGGCCGAATTTATTTTTGTCTGCTCATTGTTAAATTTTCAGAGAAAAGGCGTAGAATATCTTTAATATTTCATAACGTCATAAAATATTTGATAGCATTCCCCAAATATTGATTTTATATTTCATTTACTCATCACTAAATCATCCAGTGGCTTTCACTCGTGAAAACATTTTTCGGTTTGTTTTGGTCATCAAAATAAAATTACATATCAGTTTAAACTTTTTTACACTTCCCGCATTTTTGGAATGATAAAATTTAGTGTACATTCAATCAAAACATGAGCATCAAGGAGAAATAACTTGTATCATTAAAAATAAAATTCTGCTTAATAGCAATAAATTTGATGAATGAAGAGATTTGATACCACATACTTTAAGTTCATATGTCCCAGCATGCATTGGAAATATTTATCAATTTTAAAAAATCCAATTTTTAGGGGACATTCATGCTACTTTTGAAAATAAATTACTCCTTACAATGTGGAACCGCACTTTGGTGGAAAAGAAAATTGCTTTCTAATTTTCCCTGGAGAAATTTTTCATGGAATTTATAAGAATTGAGTGAGCCACTCCTTGACCCTTTCTAAATATCCCTGCATGTAATGAATGTGATGGTTAAAAACATTCCGTCCTATTTTCATTTCAAGAAGTGTCCTCACGGTCACGGTTATCACGGTCTTGGAGAGCGCTCGGAGTAGTTCATTTCTCGACAGGATGGCATCATCACTGATGGTTACCGGGTGTTGGTTGGATTGAGGGGACGAGAAGAGAGTTAGAGGGCGTGGCGGCAACGGGGAGGGAGGCAGTCTGCTCCGAAAACTTGGCAGTTGGGGAGAGAAAATTGTCGCATCTTCAGTTGGAACGAAGGTGAGCGTGGACCGCTCCCAAGAAAAACTTGAGTCCCTTGGCTGAGTAAAGGAAAGAATTTTTTGTCTTGCCGCTTGTGGTTTGTTCATCAGCGATGTCCCATCATCCCCGAGACGACAAATCTGCTGGATTGCGTCTGGAACGCCGAGGGGTTTCGGAGGTGACGAGGTGAAGAAAGTTAGGCCCGACGGCAAGGGGGTGTGATGAACCTTGGAGACTGCAGAGGCAAAAAAGTTTGGGGTGACGATAATTCGACGGGGGTCCTTAGGAGCAATGGAGTCGGCGATTCGGGTGTAGGAGCACGTCACTCCATGACCACCCAGTGAGGGGTCGGAAAGAGTCCTTGCCAAAACTGGCCTTGGATGACCATGAATTCCTAACCTCCTCGCGAAATCTGAAGAGATAATATCCCGATCGTTCTAAATGAATGTCATACATATCTAGCACACACTACGAATAAGTACGCCGTATCTAATGAACTTGCATAATTACGTTGTTTTTCTATTTCATGTGCATAAAAAAATATTAACATTATGTTCTACCAGGCGTTAAAAGGGGTGTACAGTATCGTAATATGCCAATATCGTTTGCCAGGTAAAAAGGAGAATAAAAATATCCATGAAATTGATAAAAAAACATTAGAATATAGATTGTACACTGCCTCTTTAAGCATTATTTGTGTATTTCTGCGTTCAACTACAAAGCGAATCTTATTTTTGACTTCCCCGTTAACCTTTACATTTTTTTCATATTCATTCCTTGAGTTCTTTCATTTCAGACGTTTCATCTCTCTTTCGTCCTGGTTTCTTTTTTACCTTCACTTTTTCATTTATGAAGGGGTAAATCTCTTACTTGCGAATTCTTATAAGTTTTCATTTTCCGTCATAATACATGGTTTCCGCATTACACATTTTGGTTTACTACACATAAACCATCGGTTGTGGTCAGCATTATTAACTGCACTGAAATTGGCCTGACTAGTGTTCCCTTGCTAGTTGTCTCCCCTTCAGACATTTAGTGGATTTATCTTCAGTAGTTTTCCTCGCGCTTTTTCAGTCATATTTTCTGCAACGATGTTTCTCAAAGTATTTCCGTCGCTATTATTTTCGTTTGAAAGCAGAATCCCACTAAAGTATCTCAACAGCCATTAGAATAACCCTATTCATATTGTTCGAAACATCTTCCACCTATTCCCTCTCCATCAATTACATTCCAGTCACCATTTAGAATACAAAGGTTCTATTTTCCTTGAGCTGTCATTGGGAATCTTTTCTCAATGTCCGTACATAAATTTTACTTCCTTTTCCTTATGGTAGGATGCAGCATCCAGCCATTGAATACTACTTAATTCGTAGGTATGTTATCATTTAGGATTCTCCATACACCTGTTTACCCTTTTTTCTATTCTCTCTTCAGTCTGCTGTATCCTACTTCTTCCTCGTTAACTCCTGAGTAAACCACAAGAGTATTCGTCACTCCAACGTATCGTCTAGCTCAGCGATACTTGATTCCACATGATCGTCAAAGTGCACGAACACAGACAATCCATCACTTTTCTTGTATTTTTTGAATATTCTAATTTTTTCTTAAGAAACTTATATTTAAATTCACAGAACTGTATTTGCCATTTGGCAAATGTTCGCATACCATTCCCTCCATTGAGACATCTGGTCTCAAAACAGACTACCCCCAATATAATTTGCAAGGTACCATCGCGTTATTCAGGTGGAAGGATTACAATATATTTTATGGAGGTTAAGGTAATTATTTCTTGACGTGAACCACATTGTAGTGCTCTTCTCGATTTCAAAAACTAAACTCTCATCCAGCCTCGGCATTTAAAGGCAGACCGTTCTCCGCCAACAGTGGCTTCTGTTGATCCTGCGACATAGGTGTGGTCGTACGAGAGCATTTAATGCTCTCGTTCCGAGGAAAATACACTTTTCACGGAAATGAAATTTGTTTCCGTCACCGAAATTAAGGGTCCAATTTTGTGGCTGTACCTCCTGCCTCCTAAGCTACCGCCGACCCTCATAAATGTTAATAAAGCAATAGAAATATTAAGTTTGGTGAAATATTTCAAAGCCAACCAAATTTAATGTGCTTTATATTTCCCCTTGGCAATTTAATGATTTCATCCAAGTTATTTCAGTTTCAAATTTGTGGTAAATAGTTCATCATTTACATATCTGAGCTCTTCTGAGTTGCTATTTGGATCAAGCGAAAAATCTCCCATTTTGTCGTTGGACCCCTTTGGTCCTTCACTGCCCTATTCCGACGGATTTACCACAGTTCAGATGCGGTAGATATGTGCGTTGAAACAGTCTCATTTGCACTTCGTCTTAATTTGTCGGCCCATGACATCTTTTAACCTATCGGCACATTATTCTGCATGATAAATATCATGGGAAAAGGTTTGATGAATGAAAACAACTGGTTCCTTTGCAAGCCAACACAATATTGCTTTGTTATTTTCCTCACAGAGGTTTCTCGAGGCCAGCCCCCTTTACAAAGTTCAACCGATTCTCCAGATACCTTTTCAGAGGAAATTTCCAAGGGTCTAGGGAAAACCAAGTGAAAGGAACGCCAGCAAACCACGGCTCCAGTCACCTTATTACCTTCTCGTGTAAAAGCATCGCGCCTGCACAATTGCATCCACTCAAACTAGGGTTGCAGTGTCCTCTGTCTCCTGGCATTTCCTTCCTTTCTGAATTAAATAAACGAATGAATAAGACAAACCGAACGGTATTAGGGTTAACCTTGTGAAATTTATCCATGATGGAAAGGAGACAAACTATGCAAATTTCACTTGAATAGAGATTTATTCACGACCCGGGTTTCAAACACTTAATGTCATCTTCAGGTAACTATACAGAGTTACGTGGCTCCTTCATAATATTTCTGGTATACCGCACCTCGAAAGGGTTCCCCTGAGGGTGTTCGTTTCTCAAATCCTGGCACTCCGCCGCCAGTTTCTAGGATTCCTGGGGTGTATAAATGGAGAGTATTCTCCTGTCACCCTCGCCGCCGGCCAATGCCTTTCCCTCATCGACTTGGGCCATCAAGATTCATGTATTTTCCGCTTCCCCTTCTATTGTCCCTCCTTCCTTTTCTTCATCGTCTTCCGGTCACTCGAAGAAGGGAGAATATTTAACGCGATTAAAATCATCACCAAGGGTCGTCGAGGATTTTCTAACTTCCTCGCTTGTCAAGAAACGTCGCACAGCGTTCTTTAAATTTGGAAGGGGCCAACCAAAGTGCAAAAAATATTTCGGCATCTGCATCTACCGTATTTTCAGCGGGAAACTGGACCCACCCCCTTTCCTGTAAATGGGGAAATGTCACCGAGGATTGTAACGACCTTTTTTCGTTGGCGGTGAGATGACGTTAACCTCTCCCTATTAAGAGCATGCGCTTTTTCGAGGTTCACTTGTTAAGTTCTCATGTAGTCCCTTCTCTTTGCAGCCCTACCTTCACTAGTACATAAGGGACACCCTACTCTAACTCAAGTGAAAGGTTCGCTCCCCTCACAGACATCAGAAAATATAGTGTGAACCCTGTGGTCCTGTGCCTGGTCGAACAAAAAGCGAGCATGACCACATCCAAATGCTGATGCCATTCGTCCTCATTTTCCAACTATTGGCCCAACATTCCTAATATGTTTTTGTTAAACTGATCCATCTGACCTTTGGATTGAGGCAAGGTGATATTTATGTTTACACCTCTACCATTAATTTTCACATCTCCCGGAAAAGGCGGGATTAGACTTGATGTCTCTAGTGCGTGCGAATTTTCAGAGGAGCTCCGTCTACACGCAAAGCCCTTAATATATTCGGCACTGTTTCCGTTTCTTCGGTACGCATGGAAGAGGCCTGGGTTCATTTGGTTAACACATCAATAACCACCAGTATGTATTTATTTACTTTATTTGTTCGGGAAAGCGGCTCTAATGCATAAATCCATGGAAGTTCTTCCCATCGGATCACCGGTCGGTCATTGACCCAAGGGCACTCCGTGATGATGGACCATGGTTTTCTGAAAGGCGCAGCTCTAGTACGTCAGGCACAACGTATCAAAGTAATTGGCGAATCAATGCCAATAGTAAAACCTTTTTATTCTATTTATTGAAATATAATGTCTGTGGGCACCGGCGAGCGAATCGTGCAATGACCAAAGATTTTATTTCTCCCCATCTGCCGGGAAAATAACTAGAGATGGTCGATGTCATTTCCTTCTCACGAAAGAGGCCCTCCTCTATGCATAACAATCGATCCCATTGTGGCCGAAAACTCTTTGCCACCAAGTAATCATCCCTTCTATCTCCTTTAGGTGGCCGAATTCCAGCCTCAACTGAAACTACTACTCTTTTCAAGACTGGGCTGCAAGCCGTGCCTATTTCAAATGCATGAATTTTGCTAGATTATCCCAAATTTTCCTATGCGTTCACAATTTGTGTTTATTACTCCACCAATATTTCATGACAAGGAGATTAGATGGCTTTCTCTTTAAAAGTTTTACATTAAAGTGTTACATTAATTTTATTTTTTCCTTACCTGACCAGAAACGCACAACTTTCATGCGGAGGAGAGTGCCATCTCGAAAAAGATTTCGCATCAGCCTGAAGTGCTTAATGGATATCTGCCCCCAAGAGGTAGTTTTTGGTGCAGTACATTTCCACTAATTGCCTCAATTCAAACCTTAGGCTTAATGTAGGGCAATGAGCACTTCATATAACAAATCTTCCTCCCTAATATGAAGCACCACTTTTCCGAGACTCCATAAAGTCTCCCTTTTAACCATTACTAGCGCAAATTTGTTACGCATGATTAACACCAAATCATTAAATCACCAAAAATTAACCAATGCTGTTCCGGGCTCCTCCCTAAATCAAGAACATGGCCACTTTTGTATCTAATATCTCGGCGAAAATTCACGAAACGTATCGTCGCACGCTCTTTTCCGTCACAGATCGAGGAGATGACCACCTCCGCGGTCTCTCCTCGTTTTCCAGAGAGAATCGGCAAGGGCATCATCCTACTTGTGAGAGAACTTCTTCGACGCACCTTGCGATCCTTATGCTTCAAAGTATTTATTCAGCGCCGCAACTCGGGAGGCATCACCCGAAATAGCTATATCCCGCAAAAATTCAATCTTTTTTGATTTCTTTGGAAATCTTTTTTAATGCCTACATTGTCTTCGCGATCACTATTTCGCCTCTCCATGCCAACCTCTCGTGGTTCCGTGGCGTAAGTCAACGGCGCCACTGCATTTATTCCTTTGGTGTAGTACCCCACGAAATTGGCAGCATCCATCGCTGTGATAAAACCAATAGCATTATCGAGGTTTCCTTGTTTTGCCAGGCACACTAGCACCCGAATATTATCATCAATTTCTTTCAAGAAGTTTTCCCGCCAAGCAGAATTCTTTGCATCTTCATGCCAGGACAGGCTGACCGCCGAACGAGGCTCCCGAGGTCAGTCACAATGACTGTGATTTCTTGCCTGGGATTTCATGACCATTGAAAGAATTATATCTCTTCCACCTCACTTGCTTGTTTCGGGTTTCAACGCCTCCCGTGACTTTCAGGTTTTTTTTTACTCCAAAGAAAGCTTGCGAATCTCAGAGAAGTTGTTTCCCGCGAGACAAAGTTTCAAGCAGTCTCAAGTCTTTGGTTCTCGAATTACTTATTTAATTCTCCGGCTATCAAATTTGAATGTATAATATTTTTAGTTCTTAGCACCAAGAATTTTCTCCGGCACCATCATTGTCAACATGGTTGCCACACCCGAAATTCCCGGATCGGAGCACATTCATTCCAACTGAGCTGTGTATACGCAGCACCGATCATGGGTCAAGGGTTGGTGAATGAAAACGGCTAATTCCTTTCCGAGTCAACAAAGTACTGCTTCATTCTTTTTCTTGGAGAGGTTTCTCGGAGGAACTAAGCACCTCTCGAAGTCTTAATGGTCCCATCTTCACTCAAGAGGGGATTTCCAAGGGCCTAGGCAGAGCCAAGTGGAAGGCATGCCAGCCGAACACGGCTCGAATCGCTAGAGTAAACGTACGCGCTAGCACAGGCTAATCATAACGGCAGTTTACCAAGATATCCTCGCATTATAACCGGATTATTTTCTCGTCTCATTGTCACCGGTACTCCAATTTTATGTAAGTGAAGCCAGTATTTTACTTAATTCATCTAATTTTCCGTTAATCAGTGTTTTTTTCCACGTTCCCCCCTCAGACCATTCATTTCATAGTTCCTAATATCTCATGCAGGCCTTAATTGGATTTTTATGCCTAGGAACGAGTTTGATACTCTCGTCCCTCAGCTTTAACGGCGTTTTTCACACATTTCCCTCCCACTCAATTCGGACGCTCTCGTTTAAAGCTGATGTCGCCCACAAAATCTTAAATTGATAATGAAATGCCAATACGTTCCCCTGGTGACTATAGCCCCTCAGCTGTAATTTCTGTGAATTAGCTGGGGTTGTATTTGATCGTTAAACATGTGGCCTTCCATGTTTCTCTACGGCGGTACCCACGAGGAATCCGACCGGCTGAAAACTTTCCCGGGGGAATAAAGAAATATGGGCTTGTTTTTGGTCAAAACTCAACTTCATCGACCATGAAATAGGATCTTTTTAAGAAATTAGTTATTTTTTTCAGAAAAAATTAGAATTCAAGGAAAACGTGTTCTTAAATGAAGCCAAACTGAATCAAGATGTCGGAATAGTTGGCAACGTTTATTTCTTTTTGGACTACCCACTACAATGGAGGTGGAGGGATGGGTCGAGGGTTGATCTGAAAGCAGTGGAGACTTGGAATCGGGAATGATTGGCAAGGTGTAGGGGCGGCTAGAGATTTGAAAGGCGTTCGCGGGAAGGGCGGGTGGACACTTCTCAGATTCCATCAATAAAGTCACAAGCGCCCTGGCGAGCGAATCGCCGGATTTATTGAAAAATGTTTCGGTTATGATAAAAAAATTCAGATTTCTAAGCCCTCCACGTAACTAACGATTCAAGTTCATGCAAATTTTTAATTAAATTTTTGACCCAGTAATTTTTTTGAGCGGCTTCCCCCGAGGATGTACGAAAAACCTCTAGTATTCTCGCAAACAAGAAAACGTTAAATCACAAGTTGGGCTACAGAAAATGACCTTGGTATCACTATTCATTGCTCATAATACGCTTGAGGTTTAACATCTTTTTTTTTCCTTTTTGGTTGAAAAAAAATGGAACGAAGGAGTTATTTAAAAGGTATGAACAATCTGTTGAAATTAAAGAATGCTTTTTTGTGCATCCTCGCATCGTTAATGACTCTCTTATTATTAAAAATTCATTTTTACCACTCACTAATGTAACTAAAGGTCTCTTGGTGGGTAAATTTGAATTTAAATCAACATAATCAATTTGACTTTTCCATTTGAATTGTCTTGGTGTTCAGTAAGAGAGCAATCCTGATTTTTTCCTTAACATTTCAGGTATCATAATTAAATTGGTTACTCTAAATTATTCAAAAGAAAATAATAAGTTTTATTCATATGTATTTACCTAAAAAGACTTCTAAGAAGTTCCCTATTTCCCCTGGGAACATAATATATTTGCTGTGATTAGCCACACATGCATATGGTAAACAGGCAATTATTTATTTTTAATTTCCAGAATTCCTTCATTTTATCAAAATAGAAAAGTATAGAACATTTTTATATTAGCTGGATAAAAATATAATAAGTTAGTCGGTATGAATGTATGTACACTTTTGGTACAACTACTTGCCAGGGAAAACGATGTACTGAGTCAGAGACCTTAAATAATATCAGTCAATTACTTTGAATACTGTTCTCTAAAGTTAACAAATACTTAATTCATAAGAATTTACATATACTACTCGCTAAATTAATTTATTTTACAGAAATAAGTATTGGGCTTAGTTGAAGAAAAACTCATCAATCATAAATACATACAGGGTCTGTCCCAAAAAGTAAAGAAGACAATTTTTTTCCTGACAAAGCGGGCGACTGTAGTGGGACAATTTGTGGCGGGAAAAATGTGAGAGGTCTTCGAAAAGCAACACAACACGTGTCAATTGTCTGTGGGCCGATACAGTGTGAGAATCGCTGCTAGGCTGAAACACTGTTTAAGGATCGCGCCATTAATTCACGATACCAAAATCCATAGAGCAATGATATGCGATCAAATTTTTTGGTAAACTCGGGAAATCGGGTTCGGAGACCATGATCATGGTTAAGGAGGATTATATTTATTAAGGAGATAAAGAAATGCCTCAAGTAATGTTTTTCCGCCTGCACAGGATGTTCAGGGTGGGTAACGAGGAGGTTGACGTTGAGGAATGCCCTGGACATTCATCAACCACACAGTGAAATGAAAATGTGCAAAAAGTGAGATAGGATGTGAGGATGGTAGCAGAGTGAAATATTCAGAATGCTACAGTGCATTGCATTCTTACAAAAGACTGAGCCATGGGAATTTTGTGACAAGATGGTTCCCGAGGTGGTGTCGAAAGACTGCTTGTGTGACAATCTTGCCTTGGCTCACTTGGGCCGCTGTGAAAGTTGCTTGGTTTTTTAAACAGGTGGTTACTGGTGACGACATATGGGGCTTTGAGTACGATTCAAGTCGTAATGTCCCTTTGAGTACCATTTTGGATCACTTGATTATGTCAATGACGCCGTGACGAGTGGAATACACTAAACTTTTGGAAGAGAACTTGTATATAAAACAGCTGAATAAGAAATTTTATATTCAAATTATTTTAACGTTTTTTTCTTGATGTAAAGGTATTAGGGTTACCCCTATGCGTATAGCGTTCGAATGGAGATTGGAAGACTTGGGTTGGATTGCCAGTAACTTTAAATTTTCCTATCTCAACCTAAGTGACGCGGTTTTTACGATAGCCATATCTTCCAAAGAAATTACAGGTGAAACAAGAATACGCAGTCTAAAACCTCAACCAAAACACTAAAACTGGAATCATGCATGTCTTTGAGCTTAGAACGAGGTGTCCTCAAGCTAGTGAAAGATTATGAACCTCAACATTGAGGTTCATAATCTTTGAAAGGATTTGAATGCTTTTCTCCTTATTTAATGTCAAATAATCAACTTGAAAACCTAATTCATCTTTTTCATTTCAATTCATCGCTTTCACCAAGATTTTGAGCCATTAATTGTTCTTTCCCCAGTTGGTTGTCTCTATAGCGTTGATCAAAGCCGCTGAATATGTTTATGAGTTCGAATTTTATTCTAACACCACACCGAAACGCTAACAAACGGGTAAATGAGTCTCTTGACTTTTCGCTATGAGACACTTTCCTTCCTCTTGACTCTCAAAATCGCACTCCTGACGTCCAACTCGGTTGTCTTTAATGGCGGCCAACCGAGAATTCTCCGAAACCTTTCCGCTTTTTAATCGACAGAATTTTTTTCCAAGCGACGTCCCGTGCTAGAGTCAGGAGCATTACCGGGCGAGAAATGAGAAGGGGGATGTGGCATTCGCGGATGAAATTAACTCCATACGTTACCGGACTCCAACGAGTCCGGAATCGTATTTCAATTTGACGCCCTTGACAGAGTGCCCAGGTAAGCGGAGGAAAGAGTCGTTAAAAAAGAGAGTTGGGGAGCCGTAGACTGTGAAGCCTGGCGGCCGGAACCTGTCCAGGAACACTCTCTTACACACTTACTCACAAAAGTGCAGAACCACCGCGGAGTGCCCAGCAGCGACAGCCACACGGGCCCACTCGTCATCGCGCCAATGCCCCACTAACGAGGCGAGCATGTACAGTGTAGGTTGGTCAAATGGAGGACCCTCAGCGTGTGTGTATCCTATCAGGCTCGGACATCGCCCGTGTTACAGCTCGGCGCCAGCGCCTGATGAGCCTGCCGCCGTCACCGGCCAAATCCCATGGCGGGGACGAGGCAGTAAATTCCAAAAGCAACAATTATTGACAATGGAGCCCGGTATAGCACGCGTGCCCACCCATGTTCTCGAAATTCACGGGTCCAAACCACCCCTTTCCCCCCATTTAGTCGTTTACGTGCGCCTTAATGCTTCAGCGGGGTGGTTTAGACCCGGAGCGCTAAGGAAACAAGGGTTTGGCTGGGAAAAGTTTCTCTCCCATTGCATACCACTTCTCCGTTCTCTTCCCCCGCCCTCCTCGTCGCTCACCGAAAGCCCTTCCTTTCCAACCCCTCATCCTCCCCACCTCCCACGGACCGCGGGAAGAATCGTCCTCGTTCCCTCCCACACTCTCCCCTCACTTGCCCTGAACATGTTCCCAGTGGCGCTATTCAGAAATTCCGAATCGCCTCGTTCAAACGATGTGTTCACGGTGCGATGAGGTGTATAGTCAGGTGGCATAACAATAATGAAAGTGTAGTTATTGACGCGCGCACGTGTTTATTATGGATCCCAAAGCCCCGTTTCACCCCGGTGTCACGAGTAAATTGTCAAAGGACTGCCGTGAAACTCAACCGGCTTAACTTGCAGCGCGCTTTGTAACACACTGTGGAACTTTCCTCCGTAGAGCGATATTACCTTTAAATCATAAACATCGGAAGAAATTCTCTTGCCTAGGAACGGGAAAACTGTATTTTTGGGTAATCAACCATTACAGTCAACTGCATATTGCTAAATGCGTGACCCTCTCTTCATGAATTTTTGAAGAAGCTTTCCGCTTTACGATACTGTTATATTATATCGTTTGATTGGCTTAGAGTATATTTCCGTTCGTTTATTTAAGATATAGCTAAATTTTGCCTAAAAGAGTTTGTATTAAATTAAAGTAACCATATTGCACTTTAGTGTAAAACTTGAGGTTTGAATTTTTTTTATATCATCTACGCAATAAAATAATGCACTTATGCCCGGAACCAATTTTATGACATTCTCTCGTGTTGAGTAACCTATTGAGAGTTAATCCTTAATCTGATTAATGGTTCTCCATTGGTGATGATATTTTTCAAAATGAGTGCTGTCTTTATTTCTAACTCTATACCTTCCCCTTACCATTATGGTAAAATTTTATCTTACCCAATTTATTTATATTATAGGCATGCATATTCGATCCAAAACTAATGATTCGTAATGTCATCCTATTAAGCTTAAATATACTTTGATTAACTATAAATATTAATAATTAATTCTCAACCGAAAAATTTTGTTATATCAATAAAATATATCATATCCACTTTTGATAACTCTTCGTGAGAAGACACAAAACACGACTATTAAAATATAGATTCATAAAGTACAATAAATGAATTTAATGAATTTTTAAATTTATATAAAAATATCCGATTGAATACAAGGTCTGTCCCAAAGTATTATTACTTACTTTCTCCTGGATAGACGGACGAACGGGCGGTGGTTTTCTCGGCTGGGTTCGAGGGAGGGGAGTCTCAGATAAGGCTGTAGACTGGTGTCAGTTGGCTCCCAGCAATTGCCAAGTGAGAACGCTACGTTTTTAAAACCTCTACAACGTGACCTGATTGCGCTCCGCCATTAACCGGTTCTTGGAACAGCGCAACGCCTTCAAATTTTGCGTGGGATTAGTCAAAACCGTGACAGAGGCTCATGGCATACTCAAAGTCGCATGAATATATGGTGATAACTTCATGGGAAGATCGGGTGTTTTAGAGTGACGCAAGGTGTTTCGAGAGGGTAGAGATAATGCTGACGAAGTCAAACGTTCACGACGGCCTCCGATCTCAAGCAGTGACAAAAATCTTGAAAGAGTGAAGGTTTTGTTAAACAGGGATTGAATATTAACTGTTCGTATGGTTTCTGATTAACTTAGCATTCCTAAAAGTCATGTGCCTGGACTTGCCAGTGGAAACATAGGCATGAGAGAGGTATGCGCGAATTTGGTTCCGCGAGTGCCCTCGGACGAACAAAAGGAAACTCCACGCGGTTCTGCCAAGAGCTTCTCGATCACACTTCAGCCCTACCAGACTTATTCCTCTTCCCCCGTAACAAATCTGTGTTGAAAGGACGTCACCATGCCTCGGATGAAGCGTTATAACAGGCCGTGACGAGGGCTTAGCACCATTCCGAGCCCCACCTTCCAGAGGGCTTTCAAAACGTGGAAAACCTGCTGGCAGCGGTGTGTGGACGCACAACTACTTTGAAGACTAAGAGTGTATGTACCAATTCTTGCAATAATTTTTTAATCAAGTTAGCTCTACTATTTATGGGACATAACTTGTATGTTGATATTTATATTTATACCGTGATAGACAGATTATTAGATATATATGCAAAAATATACTGGAAGACATTTTAATTAGTGAATTTTATGACTTTTTAGACATCACACCTTTTATTTCTAATTGGAAATCTAAAAATTGCACCCTAATGTGATGCATGACGTATGAAAAATAAAGAAAACCGAAATGATTGTTTTCATCTAGCTCTTTAAGTATCATTCTACGCGAGGAACATGAGAAAAATACTCCGTAATTTAACATTTTAACTTTTAAGTAATTAAATTTTAAAACAATTTATAAAATACGATAATTTTGCTATCCTACATCGCCATCAGAACAAATATCATGCCATGTTCTATTTTTCTATTTTAGTTTTAAATTATGTACAATAAGAAGATTTCTCTCGCCATGTAAAAAATTGATTTTATGTATGCTAATTATATGCTATTGGGCTTTTAGTATCTTGCAGATAACAATTATTTAGAACTATTTCACTTAACCTATCTTCATTTGGCGATAGCTTACATTCTCAGTTCTCTAATCAAATCCAAACCTTGCCATGGGCATTTTCGAAACATTTACGTCATTCTATGTTAAAGTCAGGTACCTAATCACTCTGGATGGTAGAAATGGAAATAAATCGCGTGTAATACAGCAGAAGAAGACATTGGAACAGTCCGTCTGTTTTGAAGAAGGAGTGTGAGGAAGGAAGAAGAGGTCTAAATAATCTTAAAAAAATAGCCCAATTAAGAAAATTTAACCCCCTCACTTCCCTTCCTCCGACTCAACCGGCGCCCCCTTCCGGCCACCGACTTGCGAACCCTTAACCCCTACCAGACCATCTTACATTACCTCCCTACCGGGGCATTCGGCTGTTAATGAGACGCCGCTTCCCAGTGACACAACTTCCTCCTCCGATCCCCTTACACCACCCCCCCGCCTCTCTTTACTCCCTATCCTTCCTCCGAGCCCCCTCCCCCCCTCCAAACCCTCTCCCCTCTTTCTACCTTCCGCCGCCAACCCCCCCCCCCCAGACCCTTTGTTTGGTTCCATCCTCGCGCCACCCATCGAAGCTTCCGTTTATTTGCACGGTGCTCGGGTCATAGGACACCACTTCCCTCCCTCCCGCCATTCTGCTCCTGACGCTGCCACTCGTAATTTAGCGTTCGCATGTGTGCCTCGCGTGTGCCCGTGTGCCGAGCGCGCCCTGTACGTGAGTGCGCCCTCTACCATACCTCCCCCTCCCCTCGCAGCACACCCCGCATGACAGCGTGCGTTCAATGGCTCAAATTCTCCCCCTCCCCAAATCTTCATTCTTGCTCCCTTTTTTTCCCCGTCCCACGGAAAAATTTCGTCACCCCGCTCCACTTTCCTCTTCCCCGCCCGTCCCAACATAATTCCCCACCTCACCCCCGTGTGTTTTTCTGGTTCGTTGCGGGTGGTTGCGAGTTTTAACTGGGTCGGATTTACTCTTTGCCTAATTAGAACCAAGTTGTCGTCTCGACAGAGTAAATAGTAGTTAGGGAGGATGTAATTAAGGGCTCACCGTTTTTTTTTGAGAAAAGTTCTAAAAACTGCCTTCAAGGTATTTGTAACGATTCCGGAGTCGGTGGTCTTCTCTCCCTCTGTCCCTGTGGAATCATGCGTGCTCACAAACCTCCACGTGCATCTTTGTGACTTTGGCTCCACAGTATGAATTTAAGGGTAAGGTTCCCGTCAATGGTGAAGGTATTCTGCTGTTTTTGAAATAAATTCCGTCTTTCAGGCTCTCTTTTCCGTAGAGACTTATTCATGTGGACTGATTACTGTGTCACTGACTTAGCAATTTAGTAAGGCAGTGTAACAAAATTATGAAGCTAATTTAAATAAATCATTGCTCATAAGTTGAAAGTTTTCGGAATTGTGCACTATTACACTTATTTTTATTGTACATATTGTAAAATTTCAACTCCCATTTGCTCTTCATTTATTTAAAACCACAAAGCGGTTTGTCAAAGTTATCTCTAAAATATGTAATGAAATTAATAGCTAAGAGAAGAATTTAGCAACATCGAGCGCCATGAAGCAGAAAAGGGAATCTATTGAGATATTCTAGTGAAAAAATATTATCCCTCGTAATAACTTAGTATCTAATTTGAATCGAGATCGCGCATTAATTTCCATAACATGTTTAAAATTATAGTGACGGGTACAAAAAGATCATTGGCAAGGAGTCAATTTCCATGCGGGCACAATAAGTCAGTAGTCAGTTAACACGTTGAAGCGTGAGAGTGAATTTTTCAAATCTAGTCGGTGACGTACATGCAAGAGTATACATTGTTGCGAGAGAAAAAAGGATTCTCTACGCGGCGCGAACTTGTATTTTTCACATGCGACTGAGCGGCGGGTCGGCAAGGATGCCGGAGTCTTCCTGGCCGGGAAAGTTCGCCCCACGCAGTCAACCCCCCACTCAGCCCCATTAATCTTCATCCCTCCCTCCATTCCTCTTCTCCTTCTCGTTACGGCATCTCCCTCCTTTGGAGGACTCCTTCGCCCCCCACTCTTCCGGGGCCGCTCGCCCCCCACGCACACGTTCATCCTCCTTAACGCCCTCTTTTCCCGTTGTGAACTTCATCCTCGCTACATTTCGACCCTTTCCAACAGTCTTACTACCCCATCTCCCTTTAATTGAAACACTAATTAGAACGTTGTGTACACACACAAGAGTATTTACGAGGGATTGCAACGCGAGGTGTGTAAATAGTTTGAAAACTTTTCTGAGAAATGCTTTAGACTGCGTGAGTATATGTGTATGTGTGTGTACATATATAAATATATATATATATTTTTTTTATTTATAGGTATATACACATTTATATTTTATATATTCCCAATTATATGTTTTTATTCTTTGAAGAATTGATAATATTGACCATCATGAAATGTTCGCTTTGTGAAAGTGCAATGACAGATGTTAAACGAAGCGCAAAATATAAAAGTCAAAGAACGCAAATCAGTCAACATATTTACACAAGACCCCACATAAATATGGAAATTAAATAGAATGTATCCACTAGCTCGGAATTTGTCTGGTGAAGGAACTAATTTCAAACCTGAGTGAAATACATGCATTCGAGTTTATGCCATTTTCGTATCAGATTCCTCTACGTACATGTAATAAGTACAATATTTGAGGGAAAATATCTGTCACTCCAAAATATTTTACACAAAAATAATAGTCATAAAAATCAACGTAAAACTAATCTTGGGAATTTTCCTTCAATATTCTGGAAGAGTCTTTTTCAATGATTTTTAGCACTCATATATTATTGTTTTTCAACCCGTCCCTATTATTTGGCATGAAAATAAATTGTATTTTAAGTGAAAATGATAGCATTTGAATTGATGAGCAACTTCCCGTAGCTTTCTAAATTTAAGTAAATGTTTCCGCACTCATGGAATTGCAAAAAATATTTCATGGGTATCACCCAAAGTGAAGAAACAATTGTTTAAGGCTCTATGACCCGGCCACGGAAGATTCTCCGAAGAAATCCACCCATTGTCCATTATATCTTCTTTTGCTTGATCCGACCAAAATTTCTGTAAGTAGTGGGAGCCGCTTAATAATCAAGGTGAAATCGTACCTTTGAAATTCAAATCAAAGCGATTTTTGTGAAAAATTGCATTCATATGATCATCGGTGGACCAAAAACAAAATTATTGTTCAACACGTTACGTTAAACGCTCTCCCTACGTGCTTTAAGTTCAACTGAATCCTTACGTAATTCGAATACGTCAATCATACACTCCGCCACACATTTTACCTCCAAGGTATTATTAATGATGATCCCAAACTGTAAAGTTTATTGAGGAATTTACAACAAATTATTTGTTTACGGACCCTAATGGGCCCCATCTTGGCGAGGGTGAAGGATTTGCGAGCTCACCGACGGTTTTAAGACGTAGAGGCAAAATTAATTACTTTTAATGGTGTCACAGACTCAAGATGTTTCTAATAGTCTGTGCCACATCGGGGAGAAGATTGATATTGTATATTAATTGCTAGGAACAGTCCAAAATATATCTTATTTGCGTTGAGTAACATTGATTTTTCTTATGATTTTCTTTACTTAGAGGTGGCACCCTAGGATTATTGTTCATCCGTAAGTTTGTGTAAACATGGAAACAGCTGTTCACCGATGCAGTACACTTGAGATCAGAGACCGTAACAAGAAAACACAATAGCCAAACGAAACAAGCTCACCAGGGTTGTTTTCGGAATGTTAACCTTTCTTCAACATAATATCAAAACATTCACATATCGGATCCAAATGGGTGTCTGCGCTGCCCAGAATCTCATTTGATTCATTTACTCACTCCCCACAGACACACATTATCAGCCATTCAGGACGAGTCAGTCCGTCCTCTGAAACTCCTTCAAAGATCATTCACTTTCTCCCTATACCGATGCCTTACCCTTACGCCTACGCTCTACTCTGAATTATCCCCCGTCACGCCCGACACCCACCACCCACGCTCATTTCCACTAACAGTTCAACCCCCCACTCACTTCAAAAACCCACTCGCTCTGCACAACCCTCACCGTTCACTCACACACACACACGAATATACACACTCATTCCAGTTTCTCAGGCCACAAGGTTCGCCCTCGCCTAACTCCCACAACCCAACTAACCCCCACTCCCCCAACCTCCGTGGTTCTAATTAAGCAGATGTCGGCTGCCCCGTAATGACGCCAGGTGACACAGTAGGGCCACGCCTCTTCAGTTTCATTAGTCGAAGTGACACGCTAGGGAGCCACCACCGGCTCGCAACGCTCCTCCTCCAAAGCAAAAGCCCGGCCGAAGTCACTGCACCTTTCGCGCGCGCACACACGCTCACACACAAACACACACATACACATACATTGGGGCAAACTCCTCCACCTTTGGGACACGACGTCTCTATGCTTCCAACAACATACTATCTCTCTTCTCTTCCCCTTCACGTTTTACTACCCCTCCCTCAGCCCCGCTCCCGCTCCTAGGCCATGCTCTCTCCCGTATCCCTTCCCTCACTGACTACGTGGAATTTCCCTAGAAACCCTGCAAAAGTGGTCGCCATCCAAGTCAGTAATTAAGCACTCGCTAGTCTGAAGAAAGATTGGCAAGTTTGTTGGCATGAGAATTACCCTGGGAGAACCATTTTATATCAGGGTCCGGTAAAATGTTGATCAGGTCCGCGAAATATGTAGATGGGGTTATTGTGATAAATGCGGAGATCGGCAATCTTAATTAATTTAACATTCCAATAGCACATATAAAAAAATAATTATATATATATATACACATATTTATATACATATATATACATATACATACATATATATATACACATATATATACACATATATATATATATACATATACATACATATATATATACACATATATATATATATATATATATATATACATATACATACATACATATATATATATATATATATATATATATATATATATGAGTGTGTAAGTGTGTTCCTATCTATTTTCTATGTTTCTTTTATGTATTTCCATCCCGTTTCCTTATATCTATTTCCAAGTGATGATGTGAGTATATGTTCGCCATATGGCGGGTTTTCCTGTTTGAATATCTGTGTGCATAAAAATATACACACACACATTTATACATACTAATGTATGTGTATATAGATGACCGTTCTTTCTCTCCCTAGAGAAAGGTGGTTTGGTCACCGAAAATTCGGAATACGTATACGATTCATTTATGTTTCTTTGTGTTTTTGTTCGCTAGCGCTATCCCGGTTCTCCAATAAAATTATATTATTCACATATATATATTTATTTTACATATAAACGGACACATATGAGTCATATTTTATCTTCCGAAGAAGACGGAGTTCGAGTCCGTCGAAATTTTCAAGATATTATTGTGAGTGTTATATTTATGTGTTCTCTTGCTATGTTTTGCTGTCTTTATATATCTATCTATATATCTTATCTTATCTGTCAGATACATTTATTTTATACAGACAGATACATTTATTTATTTATTACAGAGATTTATATATATATATATATATATATATATATATATATATATATATATATATATATATATATATATATATAGAAAACCATAAACACAGTAATCAACCCGAAGGTCGGTTTAGTAGGTGATGGTAGAGCTCACCCGTGTACCAAGCCCGACGGCGTGTGAATATTCACACATCAGGGTAGGGGGGCCAGTTCCTTTCCCTGTGCCGGTTATGGTTTCCCAGGAAGATCTGGTACCCGAAAAATCAACTAGCTTGGGTGGAGCTGCAGGTGCCCAAAGTGCCTTGCCCGGGAATCGAACCGGGGACCCTCCGGTCAGTAGTCCAATGCTCTACCCACTAGACCACCGCGACCCGCCCATATATATATATAATATAGCATATTATTATATATAATATATATATAATATTAAATAATAATATAAATAATAATATAGCAACACATAGCACGAGAACATATACATATATATATAAACCATAAACACAGTAATCAACCCGAAGGTCGGTTTAATATAGTAGGTGTGGTAGAGCTCATCCATGTACCAAGCCCCGACGGCGTGTGAATATTCACACATCAGGGTAGGGGGACCAGTTCCTTTCCCTGTGCCGGTTATGGTTTCCCGGGAAGATCTGGTACCCGAAAAATCAACCGGGAATCGAACCGGGGACCCTCCGGTCAGTAGTCCAATGCTCTACCCACTAGACCACCGCGACCCGCCCATATATATATATAATATAGCATATTATTATATATAATATATATATAATATTAAATAATAATATAAATAATAATATAGCAACACATAGCACGAGAACATATACATATATATATAAACCATAAACACAGTAATCAACCCGAAGGTCGGTTTAATATAGTAGGTGTGGTAGAGCTCATCCATGTACCAAGCCCGACGGCGTGTGAATATTCACACATCAGGGTAGGGGGACCAGTTCCTTTCCCTGTGCCGGTTATGGTTTCCCGGGAAGATCTGGTACCCGAAAAATCAACTAGCTTGGGTGGAGCTGCAGGTGCCCAAAGTGCCTTGCCCGGGAATCGAACTCTGGACTATATATATATATATATATATATATATATATATATATATATATATATGGCTTGTACGTGTATATTTACACACAAGGTCTGTCCTAAAAAATAGTATGGCTTACCTATTACCGGATAAATTAACGACCGGGTAGCGTTTTGCTGGTTGGGTTTGAGGGAGGGGAGTCTCAGGAAAGGCTGTAAACTGGTGTCAGTTGGCTCCGAGCCTTTGCCAAGTGAGAACGTTTCGTTTTCAATACATCTATAACGTGACCTGATTGCGCTCCGCCGTTAACCTCTTATATATTCCATACACCATATATTCATGCTCAAAGCCGCATAATTATATGGTGGTGACTTCATGGGAAGATCGGGTGTAACAGAGTAACTCAAGCTGTTTCGGGGTGTTAGAGATAATATTGACGAAGTCGAACGTTCACGACGGCCTACGATCTCAAGCAGTGACGAAAATCTTGAAAGAGTGAAGGTTTTGTTAAACAGGGATTGAATATTAATTGTTCGTATGGTTTCTGATTAACTTAGCATTCCTAAAAGTCATGTGCCTGGACTTGCCAGTGGAAACATAGGCATGAGAAAGGTATGTGCGTATTTGTTCGTAGGTAGGTCGAAAGGTATGTGCGTAGTTCGCGAGTGCTCTCGGACGAACAAAAGCAAACTCCATGCGGTCCTGCCAAGAGCTTTTCGACCACACTTCAGCCCTACCAGACTTATTCCTCTTCCCCCGTAACAAATCTTTGTTTAAAGGACGTCACAATGCCTCGGATGAAGCGTTATAACAGGCCGTGACGAGGGCTTAGCATCATTTTGGGGCGCACCCTCCAGAAGGCGTGCGAGACGTGGAAAAACGCCCTGGCAGCGGTTTATGGACGCAAAAGGGTGCTACCTTGAAGACTTATGTGTTTATGTATCAATTTTGGGAAAATTTTTTTAATCGACTGAAGTTACAAAACGTGTGTGTGTGTGTGTGTATATATGTATATATATATACATACATACATATATTGCACTAATTATCGATGCACACTTGCATTTAATTATAGTAAAAAATTAAAAACCATAGCCAAATCTCAAACTCAAGTCACTTCGATATTTAACTGGTCCCAGTCCCCTTTATCGAGCTACCTGGAGTCCCTACTGGCCCTTATATTAATATGTATTGTATAATATATTATTAAAAATTCTGAATAATATTAATTCAATGTATAAAATTAAGTATTCCTTAGCACAAACGAACTCATTTTTTATAAATACGAAATTTCAGTTTTACTGCTACATTTATCTGCTTTGTTAATTTTAAATAGATTTATTAGTTGATACCAGTTTGGAAACAATACCAATTTCTCGGACATTTGTTATCGGTATTTAAAAAATGTTTTCTTTGAAACTCTTAGGCCGGATCACACTGTCGTTCTATTTATTGATCGGTGCTTCAACTGATACGCAATTTTTATTTAGACCCAATATGGTTTTAACGTTACGCTTTTGTCTTACTAATAAATAATTAATGAGGTCCTTGAATTTAGATTCATTCAAATTCGTTTATATTGTGACCACCTTTGCAAGCATCCACTATTAATGGAGGTTTATATTTTCAAATGACACTCCCTTGTGTTTGTTGAAATGTTTAGATTTGAAATATGATTTTGAATAATTGCATAAAATGTAAATATTATGGAAAACAAATTGATGCTGTGAGGTTAATTTATAAACAGTTATCGGTTCGTTTAATGAATCTTTCCTTGATGTGAATTAAAAATTTTATTGAAATGAATCCTGCAAATTAAATCGTATTTCTCTGATTTTGTGAAAGCAAAATTTAGTTATATGATAGCTGTTAAATCCCCTCCGAATCGTAAAATACTATTCAATGTGCATTATATTGATTAGAAAAGTAAAAGAAATTATTTAATTCTTTGTGTGAAAGAGAATGTGCTTTAAAAGGCTTTTAAGGGACTCTATTGGAGCAAAAATGTAACTAAGGAAATGGATGTAGATGGAAATGCTCTTTTAAATGTTACCTGGATCAAATATCAAATAGAGCAATCTAATTGAATATTGTTATTGATCGCCCACGATTTATTAAATATTGTTGCCTTATATTTGGTTACATTTCAGTGAATCTTAAAATTACAAATTTTTGGAAAAAATATTTTCGCCATTTGAATTACGAAATGGGGCACCTGGACAGATTAGCCTCCCTAATTGGCTCTGAAATAAATATTATCACATTTTGCCATTATATCGTGAATTTTATCTCTGGTAAATTACAAGTGGAAATCTCAAAAGAAGTATCTGAATCAGATTAAGTGTAGGCTATATAAATATGTTAATAAGTGTAGCATAGATCCGCATCCGTATTTGCCATCCGAAGTAACATATTGTTCCATATTCCGACACTGTGGATTTCAAAAATGCTTCAGCGTGGGCATCTATTCTTTTTTGGCGTTTGTAAAAGGTGAATTATGAATTGTGCATTTTTTGTTGAAATGTGGTGAAACTATGTATATACATAGAAAGGTGGCCAAAGATATGTAATCTTTTTAAGCGACCTTATATATTGGCCAATTTAATCAAGAATAATAGCAATTTTTATCGGATAATTGCACAACATTTCAAGTGTCTTTCTCTGATATATTTTTTAGTGTAAATTAGGGTAAACTTATGAAATGTCACCTTTGTCTCTTTCCTGTGAGATTGCTGGTCCACACGTGGATGTTTTTTCTTAAAATCTATGTTCATTTGTAATTATGGTATATAATTTAATATGGTATTGCATATAACATCATATTGTATTTAAAATTATTGGTGTTGAGCTTAACCATTAAATTAACTATGCCCTATCGCATCTCTAATATGATTTAAATAATTGCGTAGAATAATAGCACCATTTTTACATACTTTTATGCGTTTTTTAAATATAACTCCGACTGTGATTTTGATTAAGTTTTGGGTTTTAAGGATATTCGTTAGGTATATCAAATTTGCATAGTGGTCTTCTATTTAGGCTTCTAACGGCCTTCACGCAAATACTCAATAAATAAAGTATCCGTTTGACGAAATACTGCAAAAGATTTGCAAATACTGGGTTGGAAAACCTAATTACTTATTAGTTACAACGGAATCATTTAGCATTAATTTATAAATGGGAGATTCAATAAGGGAGATTCCTTCAATATCCGAGATATTGAGAATCCATTTATCACACAATTTATGAGGCGTTCTTAAACGACGGAGTAAACTCAGAGCTTTGGAAAGATTGGCAAGCACCTTAAACTTAACCTCCGTCACTGGCAATGGGAAATTTCAAATCGGACATATTTCTAGTGCACTAGGAATTCGCTCGTCCTTTTCCTTTGCCTTCGATTTCTCCCAGTCAATACACTCCCGCTTTCGGCCTTCCAAGGGCGTAACGACGAAGAGTGTTTCCCAATTCATGGGATCTTACTACCTCCGAGTTTCTCATTCCTGTCCTTTGGGCCCCTTTGACCCTTCCGAACTTAGACCCTTTCCCGCCGCGCGTGGAATACCATTCCTACCAACACTTGCCCTTCCCATGCCTATCCCTCGCGCCCTTCAATCTTCACCCAATTCCATTAACACAACCGTAATTTATCGCCAGGACGCATTCCATTTACGAAATGTTCCTCATGCATCAAAAATTATGCTTTCAAGAAGCACAGTTTTTTTAGTCATTAAAAATGACTTTCGATTCTCTGTCAACGTAGTAAAAGCTGCAGCAGTTTTTTCTGATTTGAAAAGCCTTTGAAATTAAGCTTCTACTAACTACTCCTCCATCGCTATTTAAAATATTTAAGGAGGTCAGCCGAAATTATTTTTAAACGTTTTAGGAAAATCCTTGAGAGTTAACTTCATTGTCGTTAGAAGTAGTTAATAAATATTTATCTGCATGTTCACTAAGAGCTAATTAGATAAATACAATCTATCGGTGCATCAGGCAAATTTTTCTTTACAAAATATCATTTTATTTTCTCCCATCAATCAAAATTTTCACATTCTATTAAAACATGTTTTTGCTACCAAACAGCGAAGGGATATATTATTTTCCCCATCATTAATGGAGATAATATTGCATTATACCAAATGTTAATTAAATTGCATTCGAATGTTTCCATTAGCGTCAAGCATTTTGTTACTTGAGCCTTGAGAGAGAAGACATGTCTCATATTTTATAGCTGTTTGTCTGAGTGAAAAACGATGAAGGAGCAGTAACTGAGAATCCATTCGCAAGCATTAAGCATATCTTGTTGTAAGCCTCGATGTGTTGTAAATGTTCCTTACGTGCCAGAAAACACTCACAGTATTAATAATATATTCCATAAAATCTATAAAATTATCTAATTTTCTTAAAATAATTAATTAAAAAGAAACATATATTATGGTATGATAGTCTAACGTGTTTATTGTAAAGCTTGGTAACATAAAATAAATAGGTGGTTTTCTATTCTCTAAAAATGATTTATTAAACTTTCTCTGTATTTTTGGCACATTTTAAAATAATGTGTACTCTAAACCAAAGCTATAACCGACCCGGAGGTCGGTTTGATGGTTGAGGCCAGAGCACATCCAAACAACAAAGTGTGCAAAATTTCCACATGAATGAAAGGGAGCAGTTACATTTCTTATAAATACTTAACATAAGGAACCGAATTAACACCAAGGTGAATTAAAATATCCTTCGTTTCGATTTGAAAACATTTCTTATAAAACAGGCATAAAATTAACTAATGGAGAACATTCTAAGCATTCGGCGATTTATTCATGCATCAGATTAACTCAAAGTAGTCACATTTGGAAAAATGGCATGATTTTTAAAGAATGTCCTGATTTTAAGAATTTGCTCGCTAATCCTCAATATTCAGTTTATTTTCATTGGATTTTCGGATTTTCTCTTAGTTATCAAAGTATTTTCCGTCACTCAAATGGGAATCAAAGAAAAGAGGCGAGTCTGAATACAAAGTAGAAGTGTTGTGGGAGAGAGTGAGGGACTAAACGTCATCCAAGGAAAGGGAATCACGGACCCATCTTTTTCGGACTCAGGATCACGCTTTTGCCCTTTCTGTCCACATTCTTGCTCGATTCCGCCCTCTCCGGGTGGACCCGGTGGACCATTTGTGGACTATGGAAGCTAGACAGAAAGGTAGTGAGACGTGAAAAGGTGCCACCAGGTTGACTGCCCCCGTTCCTTTTTTCCCTCTTTGGTCCATGCTGTGGCATTCCACACCACGCCCAAGCAATCAAACCGCACATTTCACGGGTTAAAGGTTTTTCAGTGCCAATTACTTCACAAAAAAGTCATTATATGCCTGAATTTTATGGAATAGTTATCATAACTCTTATAACTAATAAGTCTTACTAGCAGTATTTGGTTCTTCAAGTGATCCATTGTCATAATGGATATTACTATTTCATATTAAAAATCAAAGTTATTTATATTTGATCAAACAATTGAAATAATTTTCCACGAAAATGTGCGTAAAAAGCCAGGAAGAAAAAATTAAGGAAGTGAAACATTTAAAACGTAAGCGTAAATCGTGCTTTTTCTATTAGATGGAGGAAAAATAGCGCAGCGGAATTTATATCATTGAAAGCATTTAGAATGTGTTACAGCAGGTGAATAATGTTTTTATGACGGACGGGTGTAGTATTATCAAAGATACTCTCCAAAGAGTGAGAGAATAACGACGGTCTTTCGGCCAATCAAAACCATCTGAAAAAACGTTATCGGGCACATGCGAAATAGTTTGGGAAAGGGTATGAACTTACAGTAATCAAAGCGATCAGAGTCTACTCTAGAGAAATAGGTTAACTTGACTGAGATTCTGGGCAAGCTTCAAAGAGAGGAACTATGAATGCGAGAAGAGGTTAAGGAACAGTAGAAATGATTTCGTAACTAAATCAAACCATTCCAAGTATCGGATATTTACAATTATGTAGTCTTAACTTTCATGAACAGCCAGATTCGGGTCCTCTATTTTTGTATTCCACTTAATGTATTCGATTTTAATTTCGGAATAATAATTTATATTTGCCGTGTATGGTACAACACACGACATACATAAATTATTATTCCGAAATTTTACTCCAATGTTTGGGCATTTTACGGCCGACTTACTAAAATCATTTTCTCTGGATGAAATTCCTTTTTAAATAGCAGCATCTTTCAAAGTAATGGGGTATATTTAAGTCAAATTTATATTTTCGGTATCGGTGGATTATATCTGAATGCCGTTGCTGGCTCAAAGTTTTCTCTTTTCTGAATTACACTAGTCATTACAAAGAAAATTAAGAATAGATCAATGAAATCGTTTTAGCACCCAGAATAACGCTTAAATTAGTGGGTCAAACTATTACAAGAATATACATTACATTCATAAGAAGCAATTTAACCGTAAAATCACAAATTAATGATAAATTTTCTTATTTCCCTCTATATATCTATGTAATGTCTGCCTACTGTTTCCAACTCATGACCATTGAGAAGTTCTGGCGTATATATTGTAGAGGGTGTACTAGAACGCTCCATAAGAGAATCATCAGATGTGACTCCATGGGGTCTGGGCTCCTAAGGGTTTAAGCTAGTGGTCGTTTAGACCCTGCGACATCCGATCGAGAGGAAGATTTTACTCTCGTTGGCCTCTCACCTAACTAAGCCACACCTGAGAGTCCAAGCTGAATCTGGTTAAAGTTGAGAGCAAATTTAAACGCAAGCGTGCCTCGGAACAAAAAGGTAACATTCAGAATGGATTACAGAAGAGACCGTCAAATCAAATGCTGAAAATGACTTGCGGGAGACCAACTGCACTCTGGAAAGACAGTATTCTACTGTTTCTCAAGCTGGGTTCTAAAATTAAATCAATTAAAGTAGATGCTTTGATGAACAAATAATTAGTAAATTAAGAATAGTGTTATACATTAGGTTACGGAGATCAAGATTTGTTTTTGATTCGGTGTACTGTGATCTAGGATACATATCGCTGATACAATTCCGCTTCCACTCTAGCGATAACCACCGCACTTCATTCATATAATAACGTGAATTTAAGATATACTCTATCGTATTATGCATGATTTAATGCTTGAGTTTGCGTATTCCTTTGTATTAAAGAAGCAATGACACCTAACATTACTACCAAAATGATTGGCGAAACAAGAGGACAAATATACTGTACAGATGAAAGCGACAGGAACTAAAGTGTACGGCTCACGAAACTCCCTTTGCTACGTACGAGAGTTAAACTCAGGCATGTATAATTGTACATAGATACATACATGTACATATAAAAACATAAACCATAAACACAGTAATCAACCCGAAGGTCGGTTTAGTAGGTGATGGTAGAGCTCACCCATGTACCAAGCCCGACGGCGTGTGAATATTCACACATCAGGGTAGGGGGGCCAGTTCCTAAAGCTTAATCATCTTCAGTGTGAGTGTCCTTTTACGTGTTATCTGTTTTATTCTGTGTTCTCTTGTGCCGTCCAAAAGTTATATTGCTCTCGTGAGTACTTCCGCATCATCGATATATATATATATATATATATATATATATATATATATATATATATATATATATATATATAAATTCACTGATAGTCATAACAAACACAGAAACCAAAACACAAAAGAGGAAAAACTCACTGGTTCTCGAATTTTCGGTGGTCCAACCACCTTTCTCAAGAGGAATTAGGAACAGAACTAACTGAGTTCTGTTCCTAATTCCTCTTATATATAAATATATATAAGAGGATATATATATAAAATAAATATATATATATATATATATATATACGAGATATATATTTAAATATGATTTATTCGAAGTAACACGGAAGTGTTAAATTAAAAAAACTTTGACAGCAACAAACAATATGAGAACACATAAAAGGAACACTCGCACGTTATTTCTTGATAATTTCGGCGGAATTGAGCTCCGTCTTCCTAAGAATATTTGTTAGGACTGGCAGCTGAACTAAGGATGGAGGAGGGTAAGGTATGTGAGAGAGAGAGAGAAGGGGACGGGGGAAGGGGAGAACGGATGGTGGGGCAGAGGTGAAAGAAAGGGTTTTGGAAGGGGAAAGGGAGAAGGGAGGCCAGAGGGGAGCGGAGGTAGGATAGGAATGAGAGGGAAGGTGTGGACATAATTCCCAAACGGCAAAGAAAACACTTATTTTATCCACAGATATTACAACATCCACGACACGATAGTAGGTGATGGTAGAGCTCATCCATGTACCAAGCCCGACGGCGTGTGAATATTCACACATCAGGGTAGGGGGCCTTTCCCTGTGCCGGTTATGGTTTCCCAGAAAGGTCTGGTACCCGAAAAATCAACTAGCTTGGGTGGAGCTGAAGGTGTCCAAAGTGCCTTACCCGGGAATCGAACCCGGGACCCTCCGGTCAGAAGTCCAATGCTCTACCCACTAGACCACCGCGACCCGCATATATATATTGATATTCATTTATATTTGTCAACACAAACTTATAATGTTCATGTGAAAATAAATGTATTACCAACGGTGTCTCGCTTTTTTTAACACCTTCTTGGTATTTATATGAATCCAGAATAACATCGTAGATATATATAGATACCATGACATACTCCAGCTTTTTCAAGTTTATAAAAAATATTTTATGTCCATTACTCTCCGAACAAAGTTTTTGTAAGCACTTTGTGAACCAGCAAGTCCAAAAGCGGCGGATTTCTACGCGTGTGTTTGATTTCTGATCACCATTCGTGGGAAACGAGTAATAGTGAACGGATAGCTTCGGATTCTATCTTCGAAAACCGCTAGCCCTCACTGACCTGCTCTAATTAATATCAAGCCTTAGGCCCTTGGGTATGTATTTGTGGAACTTGTGCTTGCGCAAGCAAGTGGTCGGGAGGTCGAAGGTTTGGCCATCCGAGTTGCTAACTTAGTCCATTTCCTTGCTGCCCACCTGCTAACCTTCTCCAACGACGCCCTCCACCCTCTCCTCAAACTGGTATTTCCCATTCTGAACGTAACCGCACATTTGTGGGTAGGGGTCCACCTCCACCAGTGACCCACCGGGGGTCCAAAATCCTACTCAATATTTCTATCCCCGACCAACCATCAATGAGTTACCCAACTGGATTGCTTTCTTCCAAAGAACTCGCGTTCCTTTTTCTTACTGTTCCTGTCTATTTTTTGTAAATAGAGGAGATGCTATTTCTTGCGGTTTTTTTGTCAATATATTTCCAGTCAGTTCATGAAATTCTATTTCACATATACTTATTTAGTGCCTAAACATTTTCATGAGCTATAAAACCCAGTGCAATGCTCCTACATTTGTACAAATCATTTGCATCACCATTTTTTAAAGGTTAAAAATTGCCGTTTCATTAAAATTAGCCCATTATTAATTGGTGAACGTATAAAACTATTCTTGGTTAATGCATTTTATGTAAAGTAAAAACTTTAATATTAATGTTATATTGCTCTCACAAGAGGTGTAAGGCAGGGTTGCCCATTGTCACCGGTACTGTTCAACGTATATGTAGAGGAAATGATTAAAGAGGCATGGGAAGAACTGGAGGTAGGAATGAAAGTCGGAGGGGAATTCGTAAAATCGGTTAGGTTTGCTGATGACCAAGCATTAGTTGCTCAGTGAGCCAAGGGGTTGCAAGCATTGTTGAGTGAATTGGAGGTTCAGTGCGATAAATATGGGATGAGAATAAATATTAATAAAACAAAGGTTATGCGATTTTCCAGAAAGAAAAAGGCTAAGCTAAATATTAAAATAGGCGGGGAAAAAATAGAGCAGGTAGAACAGTTTACATATCTCGGAAGTGTTTTGGACCAACACGGTCAAAGTGGTAGGGACGTAAGGAGAAGAATTGCGCTAGGCAAGGAGGCTTTCTCAAGGAGGAGGGAGTTGATGACGGGGACGTTGAGTAGGGATGTTAAGACAAGACTCGTAAAAACTCTGATATGGAGCGTAGCTATGTACGGCGCGGAAACGTGGTCGCTGAAGCAGGAGGATAGACGTAGATTGGAGGCTTTTGAAATGTGGGTGTGGAGAAGAATGGAAAAGGTGAAATGGACCGAAAGGAAAACAAATGAGGAAGTACTAGAAATGGTGGGGGAGGAGAGGGGTTTGTTGAGAGAAATCCTATGGAGGCAGGAAAAATGGATGAAGGGCGTATTGAGCGGTAGTGGAATGTTGAAGAGGGTAATAGAGGGAAGAATGTTGGGCAAGCGAGGTAAGGGTAGGAACAGGATAGGAATATTGGACGAGATGAAGGGAGGAAAGAAGTACACCGAGATGAAGAGGGACCTGATATAGATTAGTTTGCTAGGTGGGGAGTCACAAAATGTTCGTTTGATAGTTGGGTCCATCCAAAAACCTACCTTAACCGGTAGATTACCTAAAAAAAAAAAAATTGCTCTCACGTAGACATATTCATGGTCACATGGTCATGGTTCTTCCTGTGCAATAGAAAAGATAAAACTGCAAATTTATCTAGTCAGTACAATTCATCGTTTTTTTTTAATTCGAGAAAAAGAGTTACATTGAAAGAATAATATATTATTGTAGAGGTGATTAGAAGACAAAATGTTTGTGGTTTTATTAATAATAAAATAAATCTGATATAATTATTACATTTATTGAAAACAGTATAAAGTTTTTATGATTTCTATTCCGTAGTCGCATTTTGTTTGTTTAGATAATATTTATGGCATTTAATCAAACACTTGATTAGAAAATAATTTTAAATTATAAAACGTGGAGAGTAAAATATCGGGAGTGACTGCAATTTCAACTTACCGTATTCAGAGAAAATTATTTTTTTTTAATTTATATAAAAAGTAAAATAAGCTTGAAGAAAAGTCAATGGTTTAGCATGCATAAGCACACTGCAGTAATTGTATATATAGTTGTAATATATATAATGTGCATGTTTGTTTCATTCCCAATGATTCTCTGAATGCTCTATCTCTTGGATGTCACCTGTTTTCAGTTGACCAGAAAATTCTGAAATACATTTTCTTCACGTTCATTCATTATATTATTCTTGCTAGACCAAAATAGTTTTGGCTCCCATAATACTATTAGTATTTCATTTATATTTTCTTATTCATTATTGTGTAAATTATGCTTTATTAAAAGTTTTTTGCTGTCAAATTAGTACAGTCCTCTTTATATGCGTATTCGGTTAATTTTCTTTGTCAGACTTTAATGAGACACTTTCGTATCAAGTTGAAATCTTACCATTCATTTGGCAAGCATAAATTTTCTGCATACCGTATGCAGGGAACTATTTTTGCAGGAGCAAAAGTTGTGTCTTTTTAAAAATGTGAACTTTATTGTATCGTTTAAATTTCTTTTCAATTTGATGAGTCTCAAATATTTGTGAAAGTCGGAATACAGGAAATGCGTCCCTTTTCAAACCTCCCTCTATATACCTCGAATAGGGATAACGCTGATTTTGACTGAATCACATATATTTCTCTCGTAATATGTACATTGAAAATTATGAAAATTCAAAATGCTTGTCTATGCTACATATGAACCACAATATAAATATTTAGTAAGTTTATCGAGTTATGTTCCTTCTAGAAAAATATAATACACTGAAAACTACATCTTATATCCACCTTCTGGACGATGTAGTACTGTTGAGAGGTAGTTGGGCTCTTGATTGGTGGGCCAGGGTTTGATTCTCGGCTATAATTCTGGTCATCCTTTGCTTCAACTAAGCTGTGTTATTTTTGAGTACCAGATCTTTCTAGGTAATCACAGTTGGCCCAGGGAGAGGGACTAGTCCCCATTGCTCTAGTGTTTAAATTTCGGACGCTTCATAGGACTTGGTACTAGGTGAGCTCCACCATCATATATCAAACCGACCTTCGAGTTGATGGCTGTGGGGGGTATTTAATTTTAAACTTGCGACTTGCTCAAATATGTAAAATAATGAGTACCTTCCGAAGTTCCATCGAGATTCCTCCAGACAAGATTTTATGATGTTCTACGAGAGCGGAAAAAATCAGAAAAGATTTCATGTAAACCAGATGCCAATAAAATACTAAAAACCCTTCTGGTATCCTATATGTATCAATACAATAATAGATACCTTATACGGACAGCTTTATGCAAACTAAATCATATATAATACTGAACACGCTGTCATAATACGAGGCATGCTCATAAAGTATGGCCGTTTGGTCGAAGGAAAAAATATACTCATATGAAACACGTTTTATTGGCACTTTTATTTAGCTACAAATTTACTTCACTTCTCTACATAATCGCCGTTAACTTCTAAGCATTTTTTGTACCGCTTAACCACCTTCTTTAACCCCTCTGTATATAAACTCGCCGCCTGAGAGTTCAACCAATTGACAACGCCGTTCTTGAGTTCCTCTTCGGTTTCGGAACGTTTTCCAACAAGCCATTGCTTCAAGTACAAGAAGAGGAAGTAGTCACTAGGTTTATGGTCTCATCATATCCATATTGTTGGTAACAGCCGAAAATCTCTCGCCCACTGTGCATTTTTGCTCTTTGTGGCGGTTACTTTGCTCGTTATGGCGGAGCATTTTCAGTACACCCCTTGCACATAATTTGTGGTATCCGAGTTTTTCCGTGAAAATATTGTAAACAATAGTACGTCAAAGTTGATGAAATTGTTCAGCCGGGCCATTAATCTTTAATCGAAGATCGCATCAGAGTTTTTGTTCCACTTATGAAACAATTTCACCGGTCAGAATCCTGGACCTGCCACTTCGCTCTTCATCATGGACATTTGTTCGTCCATTTTTAAAATCACGGCATCATTGTCTAACCCTTTCTTCACTCATAACTATAGGTAAATAAACTTGGCATTACTCCCAATGAGTTTCAGCAGCCGACAATCCTTTTGCTTGCAAGAATCGTATGACAGAACGCACTTCACAGCTGGCGCGATCAACGTTTTATCGCGGACATTGTTGTTTGCATGCACGGGCAAGCAAGTGACTTCGAAACAAAACAAATGCTGCTATAGCTTCTTAATTATTCAGTAGATGTCGCTGCAAGTGTGAAACTGTGTTCTGAAGGACCAATATTTAAATATAAGCAAACGGCTATTACTTTATGAATATGCCTCGTATATAACTCTATACGATACATTTATATACCTGTAAGACAAATCTGATTGAGATGCGGGACCTAGCATAATATTATCAATATCTAATTTTATTGTTTTTTTAACTTGTTCTTAGACTTTTTCTCGAGTGTAATGTGATAAATTTTATTGCGGTTTGCAAGCATTTTTTGTCATATATTCCTACAATAGTTAAATTATAATTATTTTTTTCTTTACCTTTTCATCTGATTTTCATAATATTTTTTTTAACGCTGCACATAAACTGAACTACCATTTTTAAACAGTAAGCTTATTAATCAAATGAGGGAGAATAAGTTTTCAATTAAGTTTGGAAAATGAGCTATGAATATTAATAAATAAAGTTTATACAACTATACATTTAAATAATATACTCACCTAAACTAAATTTAAAACTAAATATTGATATTTTTCAATTAATTTATATTGGAAAATTCTAAATTATATACTAAACTAAATGCATGTTGTTAAAAATAAACTAAAATGCATGAGCTAATTATGCTATTTACCTATTTTATAAATGTTATTTTCGAAAAATATAATACTCTTTATTTATCGCTATTTGTTATTGAAGAACAAAATTAATTCTTTAAAAGTTTGACTGATTTTATCATCTCTACCAATATAATGTAATCTTAAATAGTAACGTTATACAGTATATTTCTATACAGCACGTAGTTTCTTCTTTATATTTGTCATGCGACAAAAGGGCCTTTTAGATTATTTTTAGCATTTTATTTTGCGTTTGAATAAGATACTTTTAATCATTGAATTATTAAATTTATAACAAAATTTTAATACATGTGGGTTGAGCGGAGAAGCAAATACAAATAATTTCTAATTTATCATAGATTTATTAACCTTTCAGCAAATTGACGTACTTAAAAGCAGTGAGTGATCACCAACCAATAGATACTATATACGAGTAGATATGCCTACACAGCTTTTAACATATAATACATTTTTTATCATTCTTGCGTGTAAAGTGATCTACAAAATAAATTAAATACCTTTTAAAAATATTTACTCTTCGTTCATATTATAAAATCAGTGATTGACATTATCTCATCCCAAGTATCCGATAATAATTCCAGTGCAACGAAATCGAAAATTCTATAGCCAAAATTTCTCAGTTTCAACGATTTTTCCGACTCTTCCTGCGTTGAACGATTACACTTGTGCATATACTCACGTACTAGATCTCATGTATGTGACCCCCTTGCCCTAAAACTAATTTCTATATCACTTTTAACTTTTGAGACCCCTGTTTTTGCATATGGGCAGTTCTCCTGCCAAATATTCCAGCATTTTCTACAAAATTGTTCACCACCTACCAATGTTTACCTTCCATTTTTTTCTCACGTTCCTTCTCCCATACTCATGGGTATTTCCAATGAATATCGTTGTAAACATGTCTTTATACATACGGTAGGGCAATTAACTGAATGCCGTGGGCATTTAACTTCCTCGTAACTAAAACTCCTAGTCTTACACGATGTTATAGAATTAAAAACGAACGGCTCTCTTTTCGTATTTCTGTAAAGCTTGTATTTGGGTAGAAACCGTTCTCTTCTAGCCTCAGATTTTTTAGTACTCCCTGGTTATCTGGCCGTTCCTGAAAGTTTCGAAAAACATTTAAAGACGCGAAACTCTCGCACATTCCCGTACAGTGTCGTATCAACAGTAAATGCATAATGTGCCGAAATGCGCCGAAAAAGTTGATGATCGTGAGTCGGTACGAGTATATATTTTTAAAAGGTATTGGATTGGATAAAAAATACCCGCACATATTTTATTCACCATATTAAAGAAATGTTTTCAGTACTTGTAACGGAACAATAACGAAAAATTTGTGATTTGCAAAGTTTCTGACCCAATGATATCTGCAGTTGCATTTTTTTAAAAATATCCTCAATTTCAGACAATTACTACAATTTCAAATATATCTGGGTAACAAAATTTTACTCTTTGATAATATAAAGTTATTATTTGTTATATGTTCTAAAAGTCACAGCAAGCTACTACGTTTCACCTATTTCTTTATTATCATACTTATATTTTCATTATTATGAATTGTAAAAATTATCTGCTCTTTAATTCTCGTGCGCAGCAAATGGCCGATCTACATTAGACTTGAAGGCCCATTTAACCTTTCCTTTTCTTTGTTTCTGGAAGTGTATTATACGCATCTGGTGTCAATGATTAAAAGATATCTTATCTTATCATCGAAAGAATAATCAAATTTTATTCTCTAACGTTTTAAATCTTCCTTATAAGGTTTTCAGGGAAAACAGTTCCGCCTTGGAAGGATTTTAACCTTATTTTGTTGTCTTTTGCCTTCATAGGAGTTGAACTCTTCATTATAGGCATTTGAATTTTTTATCATATTCGTTATATACAATAATGGAAATAAACTTTACAATCTTCCGTAAATAATAATGCCTACGGAATTTTTGACAATGTTCCTTAAATAAAATAATTTAAATTATCTGTTCATCATCAAATTCATATTATTTTATTTGATAAATATAAAAGTACTAACTCAAAAAGCTCTTATTAGCCTGCACTACCAAAATTCTTTCTGAATTTTCAAAAACATTGTCTAGCATTTAAGGTCAAACTATTTTGTAGATTAAACTTGGATATGAAAAAGATAGCGAAAATATTTGCAACGCAGTTATTTGGGTTTTCTTTCCTCTGCTTTTAAATAGTTTTATTATTTAATGTATTCCACTCATTGAAACCTTAGTCATCTGCTAAAGATTTCGAATGAATTATACTGGTGCTACGCGTTATTTCTCATGATAATATTTTATCCACGACATTTGCTCGGGGAGAACAGGGTAGAAATATAATCGGGACCCGGGTGATTTATTGCAGTGAATGGTTTTCAGCAGGTGTTTTTTGTCTCTGAATGAAATATATATTTCGGGTATAGGATTGACCAAATAGATTTATGAAATACATTGTGCACGCATTTTGAAAAATTACACTTTCAACGAGATATAAAAATAAAAAAATATAACCGTGACTCTATTCGTATAATTTATCTTAACTAACATCGCATGAGGCAGGTAGGAATTTGTTCAAATTGCGATAGGTGATATTTATAAAAGTAAGGAATTTCCTAAAAATTTTCATCAATAAATCTATCAGTAAAAATAACAGGATATAATTTGTTATCAGCGCATTAAATCTTCCAATGACTGGTAAATATCAGAAGCCACATGACTTTAACGTAGTAAATTATTATTTTTAATATTATATTAAACAAATAAAATGATGTACATACACGAATCAATATAAATTCATGTAATTATAAAAATATTTAGTGTAATATTATCAATTATTGCATGTTTTATCATTATTTGTACTGCAATGTCAAATGCCATCATGATTTAATATTTTTAATGTTATTATGATAAACCCTCAGCTAGCCTATTGCAATAAATTTATTCTAACTGAAACTAATATTAATAATCATTATCATGTTGTTTCCCTTCGTCTATGCCTATATTTATACAACTATGACAGGAAATATATATAAGCAATAATATCTTCACACCTTATTTATCAAATATATTTTTGTTACTAGCGAAATAAACTAAATTATATTCAGAAAGGAAATAGAACTTAATGCTGCTTAATTCTTTTTGCGATATAAATGTAAAGTACGTTTACTTTTCTCGTCATCCATTTATTCAATTGGTTATTCATGTCAAAGAATGGCATATGTTAAAGGGGAGCAAATATCACATGTTCCTAGGAATTACTTTGTTAGCTGTGGACGACAATGGCTTTTGAAATCGTTATTTCATCACTTAAAATTTCCGTTTTCCTCTAGTGGCAATCAATCCAAAATTATCATGAGCGCGGGATGTAAATTACCTATGCAGCTCTATCCTTTACACTTAACCATATCTCCGTAGCCACTCAAAGCCTGTCACAATGAGAGTGCTCCATGTTACCTCTATTTTTCGAGCTTTGCCTTGGATATATACAATTCAAATTACCCACCTCGAGACATTCGTCAAATCGAGTGGATAAAAATTCAGTTTACTGAGAATGGGATCGCTCCGGCTTTGAAACGAACCGGATAATCTCCTATTAATTAGTTTCAACTTCTGTCACCATCGATACGGGGCCTAAGACAGGCATGGGTGTGGGAGGCGAGGAGTGGGAGTTTTTCATTCCCACTCGTATCCAAAGCCATTTCATTAGATCCCGATGCAGAAGGACTTAACCGAGCGTCGACCAACCAACTCCACTCGTTCTCATTACCCCCCAAGCCTCCTTATCCCTTCTCGTCCGCTCCCCTCTCTCACACACCCTTCCCCTAAAGAACCCCCACACGCTTCCATTTTCCATCTGCCCACTCTACGCAACGTAATATCCGCTTTTACTTTCGAGTACTTAGCCACCAAGGTTTTGGTCGATATGGGTTGGGAGCAACGCTGTCCAAACTCATTGCCCGTATACGGCCATGAATGGAGTCGAGCGCCCACGTAATATCCGAGGCTTTGAGGGTAAGAGTAGGGTATACGGGGTGGTGGGTCGAAGGCCAGGGTAAGCAGGAGGGAAGAGTGAGCCGAACCCTTCTAAAGTAGGGTCCGAAATGGTGGTGGTAGAGGCACCACGGGCGGAGCCAAACGGGGGTGGCGGCCGGGAAAGCGAGTGCAGGGAAGGAGTTAAAGAGAGCAAGGGAGGGGTTGGTGGTCGGCCAGACACCTTTAGGCAAAGCTCCCCCACTTCCCTTCCCTTCCCCACAACCACTCCCGCGCTCCTCTCCTCACCCCCTCCCTTCACACTTTCCTTCCAGTCAACCCGCTGTCCCTCTACCACTTGGATGTTTGAACGGTTCGATGATGAAGACCCTGCTCAGATATTTATGGAAACTTGTCCCTCTTCTTTTACCTTGCCGCTGCCACCTCCGCCACCCCCCTTCCCCCACTTGCTTTTCTCTTTTTCTCCCTCCCTCTCTCTCTCTCTATCTCACTCTCCCCTCCAGGGCACTCTCTCGGCTGAAATCACGGCCGGGGAGGGGTTTCGTATTTGTAAGAGAGTGTTGAGGGTGGTTTAGGGGGAGATGGGGTGGAGGAGCTGAGCGGTCACCAAAATATTCTTAGGGTGTGCTCAAAGTTAATGACATTCGCCACGGGCTTTCTACAAGCGATTTGACTTGTTTTAACAACACTAACATCAAGTTTACCAGTCCTTTTTCTTTCCTTTGACGAGCATGGATCATTTTCACAGATACACAGGTCGTTAAAAACATGAGATTACAGTTCATATCTAGTTAATTTTTTACTTTTTGCGCACTTACACAAAGGATCACAATTGTTTACACTCCATTTTTCTCTGTATTGGTCGTAGTAATTCAATACTCTCGCTCGGTAAATATCAAATTCTAATGGGATATCACTGTGAAATAGACGTAGTTTTTTTGCCCTAAGGGTGCGTCAATAGCTATTTCTACTGTGAAATTGAAATGGTATTAATTGATGAAGTAGTAGTTGTTGTGACAGGCGACAGACTATTGAGGTCATCTGCATCATTTTGGGCAGGGGTAAGAATGTTAGGGAGCGAGAGGATGGTCGAGATTAAACAGTTATCGCATTAGCCTACTCTTACAAAAAGGTGTCAAGGGGTCCGCTGTTAACATTTCATCCGACGGATGGCGTACTCCGTTTGAATCATTCTACTCTACTGCTACTCTTCTGTATACCGTTTAAACTTCCGATATGATATACTCAATAAATATCTTTTAATGCATTTTCGCAGCAATACCTTTGCTGCTTGTGGTAAAGAAATAAATTTAAAAAGTAAATGACTGAGATTTTGGAGAACTATGGAAATTCATTACGATTTATGATTTTTGTGTTAATTATCTCTGAATTCAAAAAGAGTGCATGATTTGTGCGTCCTGTACTAAAATAGTTGAATTGAACATTTGTATTATACAATTAATGAAACAAGACTTGATTTTATATTCCAATTTAATTTATTTTACAGCAAAAGGCAGATTTCATTGTAGTTCATATTATTTAGATTGATATGCAGCCCTTTTGGCAGGATAAATTTAGGAAAAAGGTTATTTGAATAGGGTGAGATGAGAGAAGAAAACATAAAAAAGAAGGGAGAATTCAAAGTTTGTTTACAATAGAAAAATTATGAAAATTAAAAATAGGCGCATTTATGCTTGAGTATGTTTTACTTCAACTCTTGGACTAATATTATCCTACACACTTATATTAAGTTATTATCATTTTGTATTAAAAAATTTATAATGTTATAAAACTATTACCGTTATTATATTAGTATTTAATTAAGCTATTATCCATAATTATGTTATTAAGCTTATATCCTTTATTAAATTATTATTTTATTAAATTATTATCCCTCGTGTATTTTAAATGAAATCTCTTCCCAAGAATATATGAGACTTAGAAAAAAAACCTTATTTTATTAATTACCCTGTCATCGGGCTAATTACCTTCAAAACACAGTCCTTGACTGCCAATACAATGCTTCAAACGTTTTTTCAACATTTCAAATGCCATTTGGGGCTCTTTTTTCGGGGTAGTCTTTTAAGTCTGCGGTACAATTTTGTTGGATGTTTTAAATAGTTTCAAATTGACGTCTTTTCAAGGTGGATTTAAACTTCGGAAATAGCAAAAAGTTCGTTAGAGCAAGGTTTGAAAATTAGGATGGATGAGAGATAACCGGCGTGTTGTTTTTGGCGAAACACTATGCAACAATCAATGATATGTGCACCCGTGCGTTATCGTGATGAAAGAAATAACACTTATTTTTCCTCATTTGTGTTCTTTTCCACCCAAAATTTCTGTCCACATGGTAAAACACGATGCAACACAAGTTTCAACTTCATTGGAAATCTCTATGACAGTTAACTTATCGTTTTCACACGCTAAATCAGTCACCATGTTTACTTGGACTCGTCGTTTGTTAATGTAATGGTCGTCCATTTCTCGGTTCCTCATCTGTTTAGGTTTTTCCAGACTGGAAGTAGCTATACCAAGGGAAATGCTGTACACGACTCATATATTCATTGCCAAATGCCTCTTGAATCAATGCATACATTTACGTTGCACTTTTCCCGAAGGTGAAACAAATTTCAATGCACACGCGCTGCTTCTGTAGCACATACGTAATCACCGACACAAGAATTTTTACAGCAAGCGTGTGCAACCTTATTCAAGAATCGCTGTTGAATTAAGACAAGTTACGAAAAGTAAAACACCGCCACGAAGAAGGCGGTGTTTTACTTCTCACAGGTGCCGCCTATAAGTCATCACCTGAACGATTGTGATTCTTGAAGCTGTTCGCACGTAGAAAGACCAGTCTCATATTTTCTGTGTAGACCTTGTTATTCTTTTATGACTTGAGTGTGCATTGTTATCTTTAAATACATCTGAGTTTACCTCTATATCTTATATTGTAACATGTATCATACAGCCACAAGATACGAAAACTGAAAAACATGTTTTTTGGGGAAAACAACACAGAATCCTGCTAAAAGAGATATTGATGATTTTTTAATATGTTGATTGATGCATCCAACTTATTGAAATGTAAACCATATTTTTAAAGTTTTCACCAAAGCCATATATATATTACCGAGTTTGACTTCTGGAAGATAATATTTAGCCCTAATAAATATCTTTCAATTCTTGCCCCCCTCTAACCGTGCATCGTCCCTATTCTTTCCGTTAATTTGCAAAATGTAAGGAGGTCATGAAGAGTATTTCACCTTTTTAAGTAATCTTACGAGTTCTTTATCAACTTGTAGTTTTTAGTACTCGATTTTTATGAAATACATCAAATTATCCTATTTTAAAATAATGATATTTATCTTGGGTTCCCTTTTACTCACGTACCATTTTGCATAGGTCATTTGACTTACATATTCGCATAGTCAAATTGATTTTTCATTATGATAAAACCTCACTAAACGAAGTAAGTAGTATTTAAAAGGACGAAATATAGAACACATAATCAAAGGTAAATAAATCCTTAAACTATAAGCACAAGTCTTCAAATAAAGTACCTCATTCACGCTACGTGCCATAGGTGAAATTACGTTTCATTTTAGCATTATTATTTTCTATTTTTTCCTTATAAATCCTTCAACATGCTGTAGTCAAGTTGTGCATTTTTATCTGCAGCTTTGGAATTGGAGTGAGTAAATCATGCACGGCCTAATAGCGCATATCAAAGATTTTTTTCATTTTTTAAATTTTTTAAATCCTTCAATATGGTGATTTTGACTAGTATGCATAGTTATTTTATTAGCCAAGGTTGTTGTTGAGTCAAATTCAACATTAAAATCATGTCTTGGGGTGCTGCAAGTTATATGATGAAAGCTCTAAGGGCTAAGTCAATTGCTAAGGACGCATAAGTAGGATCGAATCGAAGTGAAAACGGTCGTGAGGATTGAAATTGAATAAGTGAGTACTGCTGTGGGAGAGTCTTACGAAATTAATTTGACTCAATCCGTGGGTGTGCGGAAGGCCTGGAGGAAGTAATTTGCAAAGGGATACGAGCCTCATAGTAATCTTTTTCTAGCGGAAGAATTTTAAACTCGATAAACATTCCTTCCCATGATTTAAGTCTGCTATTAGTATTGATGTTTGATCTCTTGGTGATTTTTCTCTATATTTTTTTATGAATATTCTCGTTGATTTTCTTTTCAAATTCCCTTTAAGTTAGAGAAATGGTAAATGAAGAAATCTATAACATGGTTTACATCATTTACTCATTGTTAGCATTAAAATTGGTGGAATCCATCGAAAACCTAAGTCATATTGTATTACTCACATATCTCCTATGTTTAAAGTAAAATAATAAACCTAAACAAAGAAAGTTGTTAATTCTAAAGTCTGATTACTCAAAAACACGGAATATGACTCTATTCAAAATAGATGTACTTATAAAATATTTTTTATTTCCAACTCGGTTGAAAAGCCAAATTCATGAAAACGTATCGTGCGATATTCTCACCTTACCGCCTCGAAAAAAACTGAGGCCTTAACCTTGGATTTAAGGCTTTAGTGCACAATATGGTATGATCAAGTTTACTTGTTAAATAGCATTAAGTTTATTTAGGCATGTATGATGTCAAAGAATTGTTTAACTCATTTCATCCATTCGCTACAACTTTCTTCTTTAGGAAGTCAAAGTTGTGGTGAATGGATGAAATGACTTAATAAATTGATCTAGGAGACATACATATATCATGCAGGAAACATTTTTACTTACATGCATGCAAATACAGATACTAGCGCCTAACATACACACATATGCAGCTACAAAAATACCTGATGTTCACGCAGTGTTTAATCTTGTTTTCACCCATTCATAGAACGTCTTCACTATTTATACATTGACCTCGATGTTTTTCTATTAGGATCCCTGATTTTCCGAGGAAAGAATGACTTTTATACCCTACTGGACTAGAGTATATCTCTCTTATCTTATCTTTCTGGCCTTACCTACCTAAATATTGTGGGGCCATATTAACTCCCTTTGCGTCATCGTTAAACTCTTGTGATCTGAACCTTGCTAAAACTCTGTCTCCCTTATTATCTGCGCATAAGTGGCTCTCTCAAGTGGCTTCCAGCCCAATTCCTCCAAAAAAACGGTCACACTCATCTTCTTATCGCAATAATATTTGTCGAACCAGGCGGATTTTCCTTTAATATTATCCAATTCATTTAATAAAATTTTCTCCCAATGAACCCAAATACTTTCGGCATACTCCAAGTGTGGCCAAACTAAAGTGAAACAGTACCTCTCTTTAAATGTCTCATTTGATTTCCCCACCACTCGTTAAATAAAGCTGAGGTTCTTTAAAGGGGATCCGCATATTGTGTTGTTATATGCTCCCCATGAAAGGCATACTTTTAGAACTACCCCCATATATTTAACTTGATCTCCCCTAGTTAGCACTAAACCCTCTATTTCATAATTTATGCCCAGTTGACCACTTCATTTGCTTCAAAATTTCAAAACTACGCATTTGCTTATGTTACTTAGAAACCCTCACTCCTTGTTCCAATCCGACAGTTTGTTTATTTTTATGAAGTAGCGACATGCTAAATCCTTATTTTCCTCAATATCGTATGCACAGTGTCGTCTTCGAATAATCTGAATTTGCTACGAATGTATGAGCTTAAGCCATTAATGTATATTCATAATAGTAGTGGTACTGTTATACTTCCCTGGGGGACGCCTGAAAGTAAATCTACCTCCGTTGGGCATTGATGATTAATATTTGCTTCAGATATAGGTCGCTAATTGGTGCATATCTCTCCAACGTCATCTTTACAGAGGAGAGTAATGTGGGCTTACATAGAACCTTGCAACTCGTCCTAATTTCTTAGGATTCCAATAATAGACGACTGAGGACTTAAATTCCGTTCCGCCGATTGTAATGTATGAGTTCAATGATTTAAGGCTTTTAAATAACAATTCGTTTGTTCTTAATGTTTCTTTGCCTTTTACATAGAAGCTTCTTGGCAATGCCAAATTTTGGTCCCAGGGTGTTAAGTTTTTCCTATATTTGTAGAGTTCTGGTTGTGATTTCAAATCATGTAGTGATGAGTAGTTTGCCAACATTCCTTCCAATCCCTGAAATTAATGGACTTTTGACAAATTGCGTCCTAACTGCCTTACGCATTTCATCAAAATTTTCGACAAGAAATTTAAGCTTCTCATTTCTCAGAAATATTCTGTTTTCTTCAGGCTGTGTCCGTTATAGTCGGTTAGCGGGACGCCAATAGTCCTGTGATTTGAGCAGCAGAGAGTTTAACACCTTGCCAATCCGTGCGAACGCGAGAGAATCTAATAACATTGCACCATTGTTTTACAATTTTTACTAGGTTAAAACTTCAAATGCTTCAGTCATAAGGGAAGCAGTGTATCGTTTGTGGGCTGTGTACAATTTTGATTCAATACTTCAATCGACTAAAGTATCCTAATGCGTAAGTTCATGTTTTTACACTCTTTTTGGAGCATTCTTTGAGCGATAAATTCCCCAGTATTTAATTCATCTATCATTCCTTTACGTGAACCTTTGCTTAATTAACGTTTGATATGAAAAGGTGGATTTTTTAATGTAAACTTTCCGTCATATCTTTGCATCCTATTCTGAAGGAAAAATTTGTCTTTCCAAGCTGGGTCAATGTATGCATGTGGACAAAAATTATCGCTGGCAAATGATTGAAATATATAATCCGGACGCTAAGTTAGAGCTCTTGTATGTTCTTAGGTAAGGTAGTTTAACAATAGTTTCCGAAGCTGGAACTTAGATATTTCTCACAAATTTAGTCGTCCATGAACAAGCAATATTTTGAAGTAATATATTGAACTTTCAATGGGTGGAAAATGTGAACTTTTCTACTAAGACATCCAAAGCATAAGTTAACTACTAATTTAAATTATGCAATTATATGACCATAAATATATGAATTCCCAAGGGCTAAAATATTATTTTCATCTTTCTTTCACATCAGCTATTTTGTAAGTGTTCAGTTTGTTGCGTACAATTTAACACCTTGAAATAATTATATAAACTCATTGTCTACGTTAATACTGCTGTCACAGTTCCCATCATCTAGGTACTGGATTCCTAGAATGTTGAGGACTCGTGTAGGTTTATGGTTTTTTATATTAATGAGCTCCGCTGCCTTTTTTGAATTGTGAATGAAAAGGGGTAAAAGGACCCTCTCCCCGGGGATTTCTATTCTAAGGTCTTAAAACCCGGAACGTCTGAACAAATACATTGTAACTTTAACATTTACTATATCACGGAAATCTACTATATCATCGGCCTTGAGGCGAGGCGGTGCAGGAAAGTGCAAAGGCTTCCAGGAGTGGCGAACGGCCAGAAGGGCGGGCGGTTTTGTGACTATTTCCTGTAGAGTAAAGGGAGCACAACGAGAGTTTTCATATGGTGCATGTTAAGAAGAAGAGAGTTTTGAGGAACGCGTGTGCGTACGTGGGTTTTTGGTTGAATTAGTGAGTGGACGGGCAGGTTGAAGCATCATGGCAACGGAAATGCCCTCATGGTCGAAAGGGGTTTCTTGATTCACCGAGGGGTTTGGGGGCGAGAGAGGTAGGAGAGGGGTGGGATGAGGTGCAGTGAGAATGCCTATTTGATTATCGACTCCACCCCCCAACCCCCCGTGCCATTCCCTCGACCCTGCCGCGCCTTGACCCTCTTCTTCCCCACCTCACTCGATCTAGTCTGCCTGCCCAGATCTTTCTCACACAGTCCCTGTGTTTTTCTCAGCCGCTTCTCTCCACCCGGCTGACTAAACCCCCCAGCATTGCTCCTCTTCATTCCTCTCCAAGCTCCACTCGGCTATTCAATCCTCTTCCCCCCATTGCTAATATCCCCTTCCTATTCCCTCTCCCCCTCATAACAACATTATCCCTCGCCCACACGCATTTAAGCCCCCGTCAGGAACCCCCGCGAATTACGCTCGCCCGATTTGGTGGTTAATTTATTGGGGCGCATAGAAACAAATCGGTTTCCCTTTCCCTCATTCCACTCCAACTTATCCCCCCTACTTTTGGTCTCCGGCAAAAATCGTGTGGATCGAGGCCGCGTTCGAGAGGCTCTCATGTGAAAGCAAGCGTTCTCATCCGTTCAACGAGAGAATTCTTATCCTGGTCGATGCGTGCATTTCAACACGTGCGTTTGCGCCAATTTTGCTCGCAAATTTTTATAAATTGCACAATTTTTGGGTTAGCTCGATTGGCACGTTCTGTGGGCATCGCGGTTGATTGTTATTCTCAATTTTACCTTAAATAAAATCCATGTGATGAAATTTGTGTTGAAAGGGGGTTGAACCGTAATGTTATAACAAATGTAGACGCAACTGTATGGTATTTGGTGCAGTTGCAATGCATCCAATGCTTCAAAAATCAAAAGGTGATTGTTTTAAGAGTGCGGATATTCATTCTTTGAGAATGTTACTAAACTGAGAGATGGGCCTACCAAATTTATTAAATGATTGCAGCCCTATTTCTTTTAGCATTGTCATCATTAGTTCTTCAATACTAAGGTTGACTGACACCCATACTAAATTTTTCTCCATTCAATATTAATTACCTCATCTCCTATTTTTTGCTGAGTTTCGTCCTTGATTTTTCTAATTTACTTTTCTCATGGCTTTCCTCTCAAAATCTTTCGAGAATTTTCCCTTAGATAAGCTTCTAACTCATCCATTGTGCCTCAGAGAGTGTCCAGTCCACCTACTTCTTCTTTCACGTGGGTGTTCTCCATTCGGTCCTTTCCTCTTCTAATAATTTCTCGGGCTCACCTTACTCAGTTAATCTTCCGCATTTACCTTCAGCACCATAGTTTAACGTCATTTTTCTCTTCATCGTCGGTCCTCATTTCCAATGTTCCATGCTTCTGATTCGTACCATGCTCCAAACCAACTTATTGATTAACTGCCTCCTGGTTTGCAATGTAAGGTTCCCTGAGCAAAGGTTTCTCCTCTTCATAAACCCTCTTCTTATCTTGAGCTATTCATCGCTTGATGTTGCTCAAACTTCTTTCACCTCAAGTCATAGCGATGTCCAGGTAGATGAAGGTTTTCACTTTTTCTAGTTCCATGCTTCGAACTGTGATATCTGCCTTTTTCTTCTCTCTTCAGCCCACAAGGATTTTAGTTTTCTTCTGGCTGATATTCGTTAATTCTAGAGTACTTTTTTCATAGTATTCAAAGTTACTTGCAAGTTTTCTCGTGTTTCTGCTACTGCTGCAATGTCATCTGCAAGGTGGAGTATGTTAATTTCTTCGCCATTTGCATAGATTGCATTGTTACCCAATTCTTTGGTGTCTTTTACTACCTATTCTAGATTCGTTTTACTTTGATTGGAATAAACCTTATATTTCTTAAAGAATATTTATACTTAAAAAATACATATACTTTAATGGAAAAATTATATCGATACTATCGTTTTTTACGCATAAGCCACTTCATCATGTACCTTTAGGGTACTTGCCTCAAAATTGGTAGCTTTGTAATAAATTTCCTACTAAGTTCATAATCATTTTATAGTAATGGGTACTTTTAGGCATAGATTACGTAATTCAGTTCACCATAAATTTTAGTTCAATCTAATTTGGGCCCAAAATGCATGCATATAAATCAGCGTTAATTGTAATGAAGAATTCAATAGGAAACTGGCATTGAAGTTTGATGTGAACTGGTTTATAATTAAAAAATTGTTTTCTTTAACATAATAAATCTCAAGATGCCGTAGGTGGCAAATTCATCTTTGATATTTTCCCAGTGTAATGGAAATAAATTCTTTGAAAACATCGGACCAAAGTAGCTGAGAAATATATTCTGTCGGCTGTCGGTACGATGTAAAAGATACCATAAATTACCGCCCAGATTCCGATAAATATGCTTCGCCAAAATTTTCTCCATCTTAATCCATACCAAAGCAATGAAGCTCTGCTAAGTCATCAACATATATACGAGGGTAGGATGAAAACCAATGCATACATTCTTGTAGACCTCAAATTAAATGACCTTTATAAGCACTCCTGGTGTCATGTGAAAGTAACATTTCCTCTCACCACGCATGCGCTGGTTTGATGTCCTTACATTCATCCAGTGTATATTGAAAAGAGGAAGTATGGAGACGTGTTCCAGTGCTATGTCAACGCGAATTAAACAGCGTGCTTTTATCAAATTTTTGCCTTCACCTCATCATTCGAGGTATAATGATTACCCTTGAAGTGTCTCTTTATCTGAGGAAAAAAATGAAAATCGCAAGGCGTAGGATCGGAGAAATAAGGAGGGTTTTGTTTGTTCTCATCTGTGAGACGGCGTGGTACCAATTATGTACAGATTTTACGGTCTCTTCATTGTTCAATAATAAAGCCGACACGTTCCTTTGATATTCCAATATTGTTTGCAATACGCTTTTGAATGATCCGTCGATCATTTCGAGTCAAATCTTTGACAAGTTTCCGATTTTTATCGTCTGCGAGAGTGATCGGACGTCCGATGCCTGTTTGATCAACAATTATGGGTTCTCCAGACTCGTAACCAAGAAATATTACTATCCATCAAGTTAGAGTAACCCTATCTAAAGCATCGTCACCATTTAAACGATACCATCACCAAAACAGCCTTTAAACGAATATGAATCTCTCTCAGTAGGAATCACTTTTTCAGGAGTTAAAGATTCGTTAACAGCACGCTGTTTAAATCGCGTTGCTATAGCACTAAAACACTTCTCCATACTCCTGCTTCTCAAAATACACCGGATTAATGTAACGACCTCAAACTTGCACATGGATGTTGAGGGAAAATGTTGCTTCCAAATGTCACCAGGAGTGCTTCTGAAGGTTATTTTTCGTGGTGTACAAGCATGAGTGGATTAGTTTTTAGGCTGCCTTCGTAGTTCGGTTTATAAAACTCTTTGGTAAATTCTTACTAGGCTTTACTTTTTTGATCACACGCATTTCAGCAATTTTTGCCACGATATTTATTCTTCATGTCAGAGTGCTAACAAAAGAAAATGATACATGAAGTTCCTTGACAATTTACTCTTCAAGGGCATAATAAATAATCTTCTGTTAAAACTGTGTTTGGAAATATTATATTTCCACAGTTTTGTGAAATGCTCCTACCTAAGAAAACCAGAAACATACTTTGAGCGATGATTCAACTAATTTTAATTAAAATAAGACGAATACGTTATTTCCACCATCTTCATATTTTAATTCGCGCTCCTTTTTCCGAAATAATTTCAAAATATTGTACTTTGGTAAACTTCCCTTCCTTGTTCTCGGTTAGCACATGAGATGAGCCGGCTTTATAAACCCATTGAGCAATAAATTTAGTATAACAACGGAAAATAGGCCCACCTACCTCCTCTGTTAAAGTAACCATATGAGATAAATATCACGGGTCCGTACCTAAATAACGGCTTTTCATAACCAAAATATAAGGCTCTCAGAGATAAGATAAGGGTGTTTTCATTTTGGGAAATTTCAAACCATGAGGGTATGAGTAGGGCATAGCATGGTCTGGTGCGTTCCGAGTGGTGGAGTTTCCGAGGTAAAGAAGAGAGTGGAGGTGGCAACTGCGGGCACTAAATGCTTCAGGTCGTGGCTTATGAGGGTGTTACTGATGCCATGAACCTCAGAATCGAGAATATTCTGTATTATTTCAGGGTAGTTAACTCTGAAGTCAAGTGGGTAAGTGGCGTCGAGGGGTTTGAAATGACGTTCGTGATCTGTAGCCTCGGTCCGAAGATTGATTGCGGATCTCTGGTTTGGAGCCAAGTGAAAGGCATAAATCAGGGCTTGCCTTATTTCTTCAAGGGTATCGGAGTTTAGCTGACCTTCAGCCGGAAATCCAATCGCGTAGGATCTCTCTGAACCGCCCTGGTCTGAACGACTGAGACCTCCACGTGTGTGGCGAGTAGAATATTTATGCTTTGCATGGTTTTCTCACATTAGAGTTTAAGCCAGTTTGTTGGTCAAATAGTAGTGTCCTTGCGAAATAATATAGCTTTTAGCGAAGTAAGTGGCAGTGCTAGAGAGAAATTCAATAGTTCAAATAACCTCAACCATTTTGTATCGGGCCGAAAGTTTTATGAGAGACTCGATAATAATTTTTAAAATTCCCTCTTAAACTTTTCGGTGAAGGCAAATTTCAAGAACCCAATAGCTATATTACTTAGAATTAAATATAAAAATAAAATTGCTGAATACCAACAACTGAACCAAAACAAAAACGCAGACTTCATTACTGGAGCTGAAAGCTTGTTATTCGCTGAAATCGCCGACAGTGAAATGTTTCCAAAATCCTTATCTATTTACAGAAATGACAATGTAAATACAATCGAGGGCGTTACGGGAGTTAGAAAATCGTTAAGACCTTTAAAATAAATGTCATGTTGATGAAAGATATGCGGAGAGATATCACTAGCAACGAGCATGCTGAGATTATTTACGATTATATCATTAAAGGGAGAATTCTATAATAGAATTTTGAAAATAGATAAGCGGACTCAAAAGGAAAAAAAATGCTTATAATTCAAACGAGACTCCTAAAATATTTTATTCAAATGTCAAAGAATTTTAGACAAATAAGTCCGCAGTCATTAACTAAAAGACAATAAAGAAGAAAGAGTATCCAGCGGTTCAGAAATGACCTAATAATTAAATTACTTCCCTCAAATCTTTGCCACCAAATTTCCACCAAATGTCTCCGATTATTTATCAAAACATTTCCGTCCATCTATGCCCAAAATAGAAGTTTCACATGGTGAAACAGAATGTTTGCTGAGAAAAGTAAACTCAAAAAAATATTCCATGCCCGATTAAAGTTAGCTCACGTGTTTAAGGAGCTAGCATCTGCAGTTGCGTCAAATGTAAAGGTAGTAGATCACAAGGTTCCCAATGACCGTAAATAGCTATTGAATAAATAATGACATGGCGATAAATTAAAGCAGTGATTGGAAGAAAGCGAGTACTTACAAGCCTGTCACCCTCACATTCATACCGTATCATGCAATTTATTATAATATATTATTGTTAGTTCGACAATGAGATATCTTGATGGTCAAGACTTATTGATAATAAAGCAATATGTTTCCCAAAAGTCTAAATTCTGAGAGAAAAAATAAGCGCTTTTTGTGAGATCGTTTGGGCTTAGGAAATAATTATTTTCCAGTACTTGTATGTATGTATGACTTCCCTAGACTTTAAAAAGGAAATGACGCTTAGGGTTCCCTATGTTGGGGATATAATATTTTAAGGAATCACGGTAGTGTTCTCTTAAATTCATAGGCGCCGATTTTTTAATGAAATTTTAGCCTTTAAAAATTTCACCCACTTTCTTTGGGAAACCTCATTAAGATTTTCATAAGAAAATTCTTCATATCAACAATATTATTGGAATATAATAAATAATAATATATGTCTAAAGTTTTCACATGCGACAATGATGCGACGCAGCCTCGAGAGAACCATAATTTGCGTTCCCGCTCGCGCCCCTGCAAACCTTTCCCCCACCACTGAGGTCCCCAGCCCACATTTTGGGATCGACTGCCATTTGTTTGTTTCCTCACTCTACTTCCACTTCTCCTTCAACCCTACCCCCCCTCCCTGCACTCTATCTCGCCCCCTTGATTTTCCTCACCTTACCCTCCATCTTTCTTGAATCGTCTGTCTTTCGAATTATTCTTTCCCGTCTCGACAAAGAGCAAATATAAAGCCCGAGTTCCCGAGAGTTGGGTCGAAAAGGAGGCAAGGGTGGTTAGGGAACTAGATTTTGTAGGGGTCGGGGGAGGGGTAAGAGGGAGGAGAGTCTGGGAAAAGGGTCGAGGGCCGCATGGAGAAAAGTTCTAAAATAACGGACTTCCCCTTTTGCCTCCAAATCGGCCTCCAAGTTCGGAAAACTTCGCTTACTCTGCTTCTTTTTCTGATGGAATATTTTGGCGATAATATTTGGCCTCCTGCCACATGGACCTGAGTTCGAAATTCATCATGTTCCGGAGACCTTTAAAGATTCTGTCTTTTGAACGTATCAACATGCATCATACTCCATAAATTTCCTTTACTTAAACAACAAGGAAAGTCCCAAGAAGAATGAAAAGTAGCCGCATGTGTTGAAATTCTTTAAATAATAATTATTTTGTTGTTACGTGAATATAAAAATTTTCGTGTTCATACCGCACTCGATTCTGACAAGGGAATTGGAGGTACGATTCATTTGTTAACATCAAGCGTCAAAAGCTTTCTTTCTTTTATGCACTAAAGTTTATGTTCCATTAGAATAACACCATCCCTTACAGTGCAAACACCGCTTCATTCTTGCTCAAACATATCCAAATCCACCTAAGTTCTCTTAACTAACCCACCTATTTTCCCTACCGTAAGCTTAAGTTAACAACCCATATTTGGAAACTTGAAATAATGAATTGAAATTGAAACGTATATTAGGCAATTAATAAATACGGAATTATATTTTTTCGAATGTTTTTTATTTTCAAAAATTAGTCCTACCACTTGTAAACGTTAACCTTTCCAGTGTAATTTGGTGAGAATTTTCTACGATTTTGAGAAAAAGCGTAAATTGTTTTCCACATAAAATTTATTTAGCCCAACACGACCAAGGCTTCGTATTGGATACTATAGAAATGACCTGACCTGTGGAGGTAAACCTTAAAGTAAACCTAGTACTATTTTTAATAATTTTTATGGTGGAGTCAAAGTTACACTTTTTCTTAAAATTATCCTACCTCGGCTACTTATAAACAAAAGCCTAATATATTGATTTGGTTTTTAATATGTTCGTAAGCCAAAAGAGGATTCTTGCACTCCTATTCTTATCGGTTGAATACACCATTCAAATATCTCCCACGGTATTTCCTACAGTTATTTCAAATGAATCACAGTATATATATATATATATATATATATATATATATATATATATATATATATATATATATATATATATATGTATATATATATATGTATATATATATATATACACACAAATACGTTTGATAAATTATATTATTAATAAAACAATAGGCATTTTCAACCACTTCGTTGAATAAGTAAACTGATGTTACATTATTTTGAGAATAAATTCACACTAGTTCAGGAAATTGACTCCGTTGCTATTAATTTACACATATTATTAGCGTAGAAGTATTTATTAATGCTTTTTATATGGAATTGTAGTCGTGCCAATAATTAAGAGATTCAATCTGACCTTGCGAGTGAATTGAGACACTTTGTGTGATAAGCACTCTCCCCTTCTTATGGCACTCTCCACGCGGAGGAATTATACTGCAAATCCCCCGGGAATCCCTTTCTTTGCTCGAAACTTCCTTTTGTATTAATCTCTCCCACGGCACAGCTTCCATCCTCGGTATCGCCTTCCTCAGCCACTTCTCTTCGCCTCTCCAACCCTCCCTCCCCGCCCAAATCCTCATTCAACCGTCGGGATTTTTTCTCAACCCCACTCCAACGGCAGCTTTCATAACCCACCCCTTGCCCAACCCGCAATTTTTTCTCCGCTCCTGATCCTATTTCCGCCGGATATTCCTCTTTTTGGCATACAAACCCCCTCACCTCCACCCCCACACCATTTCAATTTCCTCCCGCCGGCTCATATCTCCCAACACCTCTGCCACCCACCTCCCGCCATGCCCCTCTTTCTCCACCACACCCACCCCACCAACCCCCACAGTGCGCGGCATCCACTTTTCCCCCTATTTGAGCCGCGTTCAATCGTTGGATCCGCATTGACGAAGGTTGGAGTCCAATTTTCACGACTTTCGCGGCCCCCGCGCGTCCGGGGAAAGGAGTTGGGAGTGGGGAGGGTGAATGCGGGTGACAGCATCCGCCTTTCAGAACATCAAAATAAAAGATGGAGAGGTTTGGCGGGGAAGGAGGTAGGAGAGATATGGCTAGAAGAAATACGAAGTGGTGAGGTTTGGTGGGGATGGACGGAGGGTGGGGGAGCGCCGGTTAGCCCGCGATTTTGTTGCCAGTGAAGTGTGCTCTCTTCTCTCGCGACGCAACAAGGGGAAAGGGATGAAATAAAGATATTTCCTCGGTGTAGGTTATTGAGCCACTTTTCTTCGAAATGAAAGGGTTCCCTGATTCAATTACACCACTCAAGAGCATAAGAATGAAGCTTTTCTCTCATTGAAGGGGAGGATATATGAGGAAATTTCGTCTTGGAAGAGATACTTCCAAAGACAATCGATCATGACCGGAGCTATGCAGCAAAATTAAATATGTTTTTCCATATTAAAAGACACAAATTACTATTTCTTTTAATCTGCCACTTTTCTACACTTCAAAACTTAGTAACATTATATCATACTCAATTCATTCAGATGATTTTTATTTCTGAAAGATGTTAAAATAAGACATTTGATAAGCTAATTATCATAGTGGATTAGTTTTTCAAAATTAGAACTTAGCGGTGAAAGCATAAAATATTTTTTTAACTTTAAGGATTTTTTTATGTACTTTCATGTACTGTTATGATTTTAGGGTTTCATTTTCCATGTACTTAAAATTAATCATTTTTAAATAAAAATCTTATGATATAAAAAATATGTCATAGTATTCTTTTAAGAATTTGAAATTATCGCAGGGAAATAATCTCTTAACTCCTCTCACTCAAACCTTTGACATATTTTACTTTATTGAGATTCTTAGATTTTGTTCATTTTCAGGATATTCCCTTTCAGGGGTTCTGTATTGTATTATTCTTTTATTATCCTATCATTCGATTTACTGCTGATATTTCTCTGGTACAGCCTGTTAAATATATTCATTAAGTTATTTGCTCATGACATTAATTTTGGAAATAGAAGGTGGGTGAGCTACAAACTGCTGTTGAAAAAATATTCCCTTTACCCTGAAAAGTATATATATGTACGTTTTTTGACCGTAAGAAACAAATATTTTTAATCTGCACTAAATCATTTCCAAATCATCTGTAAACGTTGTCTTATTGTTTAATGAAGGCAATTAATGATTTTTATGCAGCAGGTTACGACGTGATGGGTCGGTGAATAACATTGAAAAATATTATAAAAATTATTTCACGGAACGTGCAATGGTTGTGAATACTTTTGTCCTAACATGATATTTATTTTTTGTTACCGGTAGTTTTTTAACAGAATTCGCTGCATGATCGTTTATTGTTGCTATAAGAATAACAGAATACTTCGGTTTATTTTAGTGAGTTATCCGCCTGTATTCTAGAATGCCGATTTATATGCGAGATAAGAAATTGCAAAAGGCGTCGGGAAAAGGCAAATGACGACATACAATGCAGTATGCCTTACATCTTAGAAGTTAGCCTGTATTTCATTATGAATAGCATAAAATTCATTATAACTTTTTGAAGTGAAGAATTAATATTAACGGGAAAGTAACAACGCTCTAGGGTGAGTGTGACAGCTTTTTCCGATGCTTCTTTGCATTTTCCAGCGTACTATGGTGATGAAATACTGCGATATCTTATCATGTCGACAATGTTTGTGATGTCGAAATGTGGACAAATACATATCCTGTAGTTTTTTGGACAATGCAGTGTTATTAACATTTAGACCAGGCTTATTGACAAATTTTCAAATAACCTCTTCATCCACGAGAAAAGTACGCAGTCATTTTAAGCGTTTGGAGAATGTTTTTTTACGTCTTCTTTTAGAGAAGAAATCCCTATCCCTTTCCGCTTGCCGATTTCAGTTGACTATTTTTTTTTCGCAATATGTCAAGATAATTATTTTAATTTAAATACAATTTATATTTCAAGAAATTTACTCGATTTCAATTTCTTCACTCGTATAATATAACTAGGCTAAATTGGAAGGTAAAGCCAAATTCCTTTAGATCTGTTAGTTAAATACTTATCATAATATAATAAATGCCAAACGGTTACGAGTTCCCATTTGGCAAGTTTAGAAACAAAAATTTGAGGGTAAAAATTTAATTGTTAAATTGTATAAACTAAAATCAAACAATATCATTTTTACAACGTGCAGTACTTCGATAATTAAACTTATGGAAGGTGAGATGAAACTGCCATATCAGGGCAAAACTTAGGAATATAATTTGTCGCAAATATTCATTATAAATCGTGTACGCTTTACAGGTCACTTGCCATAGCAAGTTTGAATTTATCCTAATCAACAGGTATTTGGAATATATTTATGGTTACTACTACTCGGATTTTTAGTTACATACTCTACTTATGTTTCTTCTATGTTCAACACTTTCATTTTGCGTTTCCTTATCATGTGTCATATAAAAAATATCCGGGTTTAAATTTGGATTTTACTCGTAAAGCATTATAGTCTTCAAATCAATGTCATTACTAGTTTCCCGTTAAATAAGTTACTAAAATCCCTCAGTCTTTCTCCGTATGAGATACCCCAACAATTTTCATCAGGCTCATGTGTGTTAGTCTGGAAACAATAGAATTTGTAGGACAGATGAAACAGTTCCTGGCGTAACTTAGTGGAAAATCTTCATACTGACTTTTAATAATCAAACCACTTTACTTTTCCACATAAACTTGTTTAGTGGAGTTATTAAGTTTAAGTGTTGAGTTATTAAGTTTATGTGGAAAAGTAAAGTGGTTTGATTATTAAAAGTCAGTTTGTAGGACAGATTGATGATGCGTGTTTGGGTATGAGTGTTTGATCCTATATCAGTTTTAGTTGCATTAATGGCCCAGGTTAGTAATTTATTGAAATTTATGTTGCAAATTTCGGAATATCATTACTAAAGTATGACCAAATATTAAAAATTTGAAAAAAAATACTTGAAAATACAAACTTGTAATTTCCTTGGCACATGAGAATCTTTTACAATCTCCTTTCAAATAAAAGCTAATTTGAAAATGTATTACAATTTAAAAATAGATAAAGGTTTATTTTACTCTTAATCGTTCTCTTATGGTTAATTTCTGAGGATGTAATTACGACATTATTAGGGCAAAAGTTAACCAATACCACCTTTGGCATATCCTAACCACCTCGCTAAGTCATTAAAAGAAATGAAGCAATAACAATCTCTCTCCTCTTTGGATACGATAGATTACCACGTCAAGAGGCATAATTGTCCGTGATGGCGTTGAAAAATTCTTCTTGCTCCTCAATGTCTTCATCCAGACATAAGATAATAGCTCCATGCCATCAGTTCCCTCAATCTTCATTTTCATCTTTTCCTATGGCTCCCATTTTTTCTCGGAAAAATCCCACTCTCGTCCTATTCTGCCAGCAATTCCTTCGCTTCATTCCTCACCCTTTTTATGAATTCCTTCCTTGTCAACGGGCAAAATAATTTTGTGCTTAAGTAGGACGCAGTTTTTCAAGTGAACTTTTATTATCTTCCAAGGGAGTTCTCAGTTTATCATATTATAACCCTCTGTCCTTGTTAAAGAGCAAGGTGACTGTGGTTTATGGTCTCCACCGTTACGTGGAAATAATTATTTCTTATTTATTTTTGGCAGTGTATTAGTTTTCCCTGCATATTTTTTTCGTTTGTTGCTTTCTCTTAACTTTTATTATCCAACACTTTTCAAGAAAATCAATCAACTTCAGGAGTCCTTGAAAAATTTCCTTAAATATACAGTTTTTTTTAAAGATAAAATGTCCATTTACCCCCAAACAATAATGCCAATAGGTGTTATCCGATAATGATATGATATTTTTCTTACAATAAAACAGTTTCTGGCGTAACTTGATGGAAAATCTTCATACTGGCTTTTAATAATCAAACCACTTTACTTTTCCACATAAACGTTTTAATTTTACAACCCAGGTTTCGTTATAGCATAACATCATTCTTACATTTAAAATTTACATGTTATTAATATTATGCGCAATGTCATACTTTTATATTTACCCCAACTACATTTTCAGTACAAACATGTGCATCGCAAAGTGCACCTAGTTGCGGGAATACCTCTCTCCATACATGTATATCAGCAAAGCCCATTTCTTCTTAAGCGCCTGTGCACCTGAGGAACTTGCCTCCTCCATAACCTCCATCCCACGTTTCACTCCATACTTTCTGACCGCAACACCCCCTCACCACCTTAGGTTACCTTCTACCTACTCTGTAAATGAGCTTGGTGGAGGGACAGTGAGGACTGCTATCCCTCCCCGCCACGAGGTGCCGATACAGATATGCCATTCTTTGCGATTTCATTTTGTAAAAGGTTACACTAATATTGCGAAGTGTTCACAACAAATACATCAGAGGGTGTGGCAAAACGGTCCTTGATGTTGTGATAAAATATGTCGCCCAGAAATGCATATTTCGGGGAAGGGAAATATTTTCGGGAAAATTCTTCCTCAACTTCTAGACAAACTGAAAGTCTGATAATAATCAGGTAGTCAGCACAAAAATTGATTTTTGTTTAACATCTTTTTTCAAAGAAAAATTTACATACTAGTATAAATGTTTATTTGTAATTTATTGCACCACATAATTTTCAATACCAATACCTTTTAATCACTCAACTGACAGATCGTTATAGTTTGGAAATCCGTGTCTTTCCAACTTTCTGAGAACATTCAGGGAGAGGTAGATGAATACGTTTATTTCTTTTAGTTTATTGCATTTTTTTCTTACCTTACAAAATCAACCTGCTTTCTATTATCCGCGCGTGGAGAAATAAGTGAAATGACGAAAGTCTCTTAGCATACTTCATGTACCTGGGAAAAGGTTGATTCATTATTTTCGTAAATAATATCAAGAAGTAGAGATGCCTCAATTATTGCGTATCTAAAGTAGAGCGTATCTGAATAATGACTTTAGTTTTGCTATAAAATTATCATTTTCTATTCACAAATTTGCAGGCATATAACTGAAAGAATTGAAGAAAAAATATGTTCGATCTTATCTTATTGTTAAGTTGATTGCTTTAACATGAATTGAACACAGCCCAAGCAATGGGAGCTTAAAAAAGCAATCACAAGATATACTTCATACTATTTAAACCAATTTTCACTACTCTATTGCAGAAATGGTTTGAAATGAAACATACCTCCAAATGCATCTACATGTATAACGTACCCGGATAGCCACTAAAATGGCATGTGAAACGGGATATATCTACACCTGAAATTCACGCTACATGAAGAACCGTAGTTTGTATAGACATTTACGTGGTCTCTAACAAGCCACCTCCAGGGCGTGTAGCAGAGGGTGTTATGTCACCACCCGTAGAAAAGAATAAAACCAAATGCAAAACCAACACATTCATTCCAATCTACACCCACAGAGCCGTATGCATTCATGCAAAAACCTTATGATCATGCATACATGTAAATACATATACTATCAACTAACATACACATGTGCCTTATATCTACGCAGCGTTTAATCTTTTCTTGACTATTAAATTGAATATCTTCACTAATTTTAAAATGACTATGATTTCTTACTATTTTAATTCCAGATTTTCCGGGGTGAGAGCGAATATTTGTATCCAACTACATTGAAGTCTATCTCCCTTATGCAGTCTTTGTGGTCTAACTTACCAAAAGTGTGTGGTCATAATAATTCCTTTAGTGTCCTTGTTAAACTCGTTTGTTCTGAATCTTTCTAATATTTTAATCCTCGCTCGTTCTCTGCGGATCTCAAGTAGCTCCCAGTCCCATTCCTCTAAAAGGCTTGTCAAATGTGTTTCTCATCGAAACAATTTTTGACGAATTTTGTTTAGACGAATAGATTTAACTAACGAAATAAAAATTTTTCATGTGTTCTAGGAGGTTAGAATACTTTGAAATGTGAAATCAAGATAAATGTTGTCGACTTTAACTGACTGGTAAAGGGAAGGTGTTAAAACTAGAGCAACGCTATATTAACGAGTAATCATAAATATTGAAATTACTACTAAGCAATAGACACTTCGAGAATATTAATGAAAAATTCGAAGTTAAATCCCCTTGTATAAACAAATCAAACGCTTGTCGTAATTGCCTTCACATGAGACATACTCCAATTTTATGCTGACAGACTGCATGCAAAAATGATGGAATTTCAGAAATTATGGAGGTGTTTTGCTAATTATATTTCTTTCCCAAAGCTTTAACTCACGAGATTCCTCCAGAAGTCCTCCATTCCTTTATTAATTCCTTCTTCCTCCAATTCCAGATTCCCGAGTGATTTTGAGGGAAATTCAGTTGAAGTTTGAGCTGTCTCATTTTTAATCGCCCTAGATGAACTACACTGTGGGACAAGCAAACAAAAACCAGTACGGTTGATTTTTTCATGTCTCCCTTAAGGAACTCGGTTTCAAAACACCTTGTCATCGGATGTCAACGTCAATCGCCCCCTCCCACCTCACGCACCCCGGTCCTCTCTTTAAACACAAGTGGTCCCACTTTGCCGTACTCTCCCACACTTCCGCGCTTTACTCTAGCATCGACTCCTCCCCCGTCCCCCCTACCCCCGTAACCGAAACCCCATGCCCTCCTCAGATCTCCCTTTCAAGGGGTCTCGCAGCCATAGAAGGGAATTCCAAGGCCTTTGAGTCCAACCTGCCCGCTCTCTTGCGGAGGCGAGTTGAATTTCCAAAGAGTCCCATCCCTTTTAGAGACATGGCGTCGACAGATTGCCTTCGGGATAGAGGAATCATCTCCGGGACCCCTTCTTCCTCTAACTCGCACCCTTTACCCCGAGCCTTTCCTTCACCCTGGGGAACATTCCCTAGCACACTCTCCCCTCCACAACGTTCCCTTCCTTCCTCTATCTACTTTATCCCCCCCAACTCCCCGTTCCCAACCCTAAGAAACCCCTATCCCCTACGCTATCTTCCCTATTCCATCCCCTCGGGGCTATTTCAACCTATGCATGCCCTCACGTCCCCTCCAACCCACCCTACCTCGAAACTTAAGGATCTGAATCTTCTGTCCTCTATATATCCCGCCTCCTCTTCCCAACACACTCTCTCCCACCCCGTCTCACTCCCCTTCTTAAGAGCCCGGGAATCGATCACTCAAAGCGAGGAATCTATAGCTCCGGTTATCTGATTCTCCAGTTTCGCTGTCAAACCGACCCCCTTCCTTCCTTGCCCGCCGGCCCAGACACATCGCTCCCGCCTCACTCCCTCCATCTAGGGTCTTCGAGCGCTGAATTGGAATTTTCGGAGAGGAAAAATAACAACATGGGTAGGGGATATCATGGTATTGAATTATGCGAAAGCAAACGAGGGGGGCAAGCTAATCCAATAATACTCTCTTATGAAGCTTCCGTAATGGAATCACATCCGCTGAAAGCAGGAGAACTGAAGTCTTCATTAGAGTATTTGTGTCCTGCCGTATTTTTCTCTTGAATAATCCCGTGGAATATAATATAAATCACACAAAGCAGTTTTTCGATGAAGGCGCTTACCATATTATGTTCGAATCCAATATATTTCTGAACTTTATTTCCTCTTGAGTAACTTTATATTGCCCAGGCGTGTAATTTTACAGTCCATTTAGTTTGAATGTTAATATATATTTATAAATTACACTGGAGCACTTTTTAAGCTCTTAGTCACTTGCTATAAGAATATTTTCTCCTATCGTCGAATATTATTATCCCATAGAGCACCCGGAAATAGGTCTTTTCGTTTTAAATCGAGAGAACCCTATATATAGGATATACGATCTCGTATTTTTCCTGGAGAATATTGATATGACAAGGGTTCACACCAAATGAGTTGTGATAATGAGTATTATATTATATTATATTCCCAGCGTGATTTTATAAAGAGAATGTTATTTCAGTGAATCTTAAAAAAAATATAGTCAAATAAGTTTACATCTTTTAAAAACATATCTTCCAAGTAAAAATAATTGAAATTTTTCAAAATCCAATGTAATTTTTAGCCCATGATATCAATAATTATTAATGATCTAACACTGATTGACTATAGTGCGTTATATTAGTATCATCTCAGTTGACATACCGTATTTTCTGTCCTGTAAGTATCATCAAGGAAATCATATTTATGAATTGAGAACTCTTTAGCATTTTCTAAATTACATATTCACAAATAAATATCACAAAATATATAAATGATCCGTTAAACTGGGACAAATTGATGACATTTCGTAAAACACTGATCCAAAATGTGTGAGCGGGTGAATCGACAGACCTATAATTTGAATGTAGCCAATTATATTAACTATAACCATTTAAGTGTAGCAATTCGAATACTTGAGCGGCATCATGTATTTCAAATAAGTTAATGCATAAATTAAGGTGAGACTATATCCATTTAGTATAGAGTATTTTTTAAATGTTTTTTGAGCAGAATATGACGATCAATATTTTTTGCCAGAGTTTCCAGCATTAATGAACGACAACTTAATTTTTAAATATCATGATCAAGCAGGTAAATTGCGCAAAAAGCATTTTACATTATTGTATCGTGGGTTAAACCACTCACAAGCATGGAAAATATTTTATAAGACCCTCTAGCGTTGGAAATGATAGCCAGAGTTGCCTTCATCTCTCAGTCCTGCGTATTTATTTCCTCATCTTACTAAACATTTTAAACCCTACTAGCACCCTTCTCCGCCTTCCCCTTTACCCCAAACCAACCATATCCCGGACGCCAACATCCATGAATTCGGTGCATAGATCTCTCTTATCTCTCAGTCGTAAAATTTACTTTTCCCAGGGAGTCATCTCCTTCGCCCTCGCGCCAACTCCCTACGCCGCCGCCAGAGTATAAGACCCACCTCTCGTCTCTACATCCACGTGCCCCTACTCTCCCGCCCCCACCCCAACCGCTTCTTCTGCTCTCCCCACCAAGAATGACTCTTAGTCTCCTTCCGCTTCGCTTAATCTCGTCTGCCAAATTGTGCGTGTCTCTGTCACCACTCTGAGGTGATATTTTTTTCCAGAGTTGCTCATATTTCACTTAATTCCAGTTGATAAGAAGACGTAGCGATGGAAAAACTTTCCTCAAAGAAGGCTGAAAATGTTTTGAAGCGTGAATTTCCTTTCTTTTTTACCGTGCTATCTCTCCGCCTGGGCGATAATGAAGTGCAGAAAATTTCCTTCAAAGGACTGTGCTAGATGCTATCCTAAGCAATGTCATTTCATTTCTTAACCGTCTAAAAATTTGACTGTTCCTCTCAGTTGCGTGCTCTAAGAATTTCAATAAGTTAAGTCAAAGTTAAAAACTACCTCATGTCTTGCAGTCTCAACCGTTGTTTACTGCCCAAAGGTTTCCCTTTCAGAACTTAAATAAATATGTCTGTAGTGAGGACTTATCATTTTGTACATACAACTCTACTAATTAGTATTGGAATATCGCACAGCGGAAACAATGTACTCTCTCAATCCAATTCGTTATCAAATTGAGATTAGGAATGAAAATATTTTTCTATAATATCCTATATAAACTTTTGTTTAAAAACTTGTAGGTTAACGCTAAATCAGAAAATGTTCATTCCATTCAATAAATTGTTAATAAACTTCTACATTTCAATTTGATGCTTTTTTCAAAGAAAGATTTTCCCTACCACTCATAAATGGCTACTTTATTTTTTCCTCTTTCACTTCCCATCGTACGAAATTTGACTTTTTTCTTTGATTTTAGTCTTTGCAATTCTTTAAACACATCCTTAGTCGGTTCACTATTTTATATACCAAAAATGATACTCTATAATATCGTCAGAATAAGAAAGAGTAAGTGAATTTTGGCAGTAGTAGTATTAATTTTTTGGATCTCGACGGCTGAGACCCTCGAAGGTTTATCTTTGTTTATATGAAGAAAAGGATATCAAAACGTGTGAAATGTGCTATTTTTATGATAAATTGTCTTAACCAGAAATGTTTTATAATTACACTTCGGCAATATGTATTAAACGAACCAGTTTAAGTCAGCTTCCTTTAGAAAAGATATAACCTTGTATATGGGTTCAGAGTTATCACCAAGGATAAGGTAAAGTCCTCACCTAATGCGTGGAAATTTGCATGTATGCCACCTCATTATTTTTGCATATTGTTAGGAGGTGGTGATCAGTCAATAGGGAAGTGCCGTACCTCAGTTTGACCTTCTGTTCTGTTACAAGATACATATGAGTTGGGGCGCAACGCCCCGTCATCAGGGGCGTCCTGATGACTTCCTCTTGCCGGCATGTCTTGATGGAAGAGAAAGAATCGTCCATGGCGAGGCTTCGGGATTCACACCACGAAGCCAATCATTATTTAGTGTAGGCCATGCTATGCTCCACTAAGCAGCCGATATACTTTTCAGAGTAATTCATAAATCTTCTGAACTACAGATTGCGACTGCAAATGACACTTATTTCGTGCTTCCTTTGCCGATGTATATTTTATATCATTTCCAATACTCTAAGTTATCTGGTACCCGCAAGAATGATATTTTACCATTCCAATTTGCCTAGTTTATTTGAGTTATATCTACTAGAGTTAGAGAATAGTGGGACTATTAGAACAAAAGGTTACATCTACAAACGGATTAAAACACACCAAATGAATCCTGGTGAAATAGCGTATGAAAATCTGTTAAAGATCCGTCGTTGCAATGGATGTTTTAATGGATAAGATCATTAACGAAGAACCTTTCAGGGAAAATACTACAGAGTTAATGCAGTGTTCTTTGAACAGTTTCGTAACAATCGGAAGTTATCGCGCACCGGGTTTCACCGGCAGATTTTGTCCCAACCGTGCAGATATCTGTAACAATAGACTGCCGAAGATGTATGGACACAATCATTCCCCTAAACGCTCATATATTTGTGATAGATTGTGGGAAAATTAATCTTGCGAGAGAGTGGCTAACTTCGTGCATGAGTGGTGTGCATTTCCCTTGGTTTATCCGTTTGGTTTGTAATAATAGGGCCTTATAGTCAACATGAAATACATTTTCGTTTCTCAAATCGTCCGCATATATTTGACATGAGCCCCTAGAGCTTTTGATTCCAAAGGAAAGCATTGCAGCCGGTAGAGTGACGACTTTCCCGAGAGTGTAAAAAAGTTCCATTGCGTACATTCTCGACAAAGTAACGGCGTCATACACGGCTTATGGGGAGTCTTGTCCACAAGTCCCCTCTCGCCAATCAGTGAGGTGGTGGTCCCGTGAAATGTGAGGGATCCCAGCAAGGGTGGATGAGCGCCTGTAGGAGGGAAATGAAAGAGGAGGCCAACGCTCGACACGTGACCCTCCTTGCCGCCTTCCCCCCAACTGCACGCATCAGTGATCTCCTCCCCCAACGGTGGCCCCAGTGGAAGGTAGCTTGCTCGAAGGGGTGCGAACTCCCAGCGACGCTCCCAAGCGATGATGGGCAAAGGTGAGCGGGGTAGAAACGGGAATGGTACGGGGGAGAGGAAGGAGAAGGAGGGCGGAAAGATGGGGCCGGGAGGCGGCGCATGGAGAGGGACTCTGGGCGGGGGTTAACTTCTCCATACCTTCCCTTTTGCCTTCCCGCCTCTCCCCTTACATCCCTCCCCCCACTTCCCTCAACACTCGGCTGCTACGAGGAGCTCCAGTGGCGGTTTTGGCTTTGACATTATGTGAACGAGGCGCATCGGCATCCTTTCGGTTTACTGGCCGTGAAAACGCATGTTATCGACGAAAAGGGTGGGAAAACTCGATTGACCTTTCATGAAAATGTTTTACCATCTTATCGATTTTCTCCTGCTAGTGGGCTTTCTTCACGAAAAACTTATTCACTACCACTTCTAGGATAATAGAGAAGCCTTGTATAAGTCAGGGTACGCATGCTGACCATGGAAACATAAGTTGAACATGATGAGAATGAAAAGTTATGAGTTGGATCACTGAATGAATATATTTTGCATATATATATATATATATATATATATATATATATAGATGATTTCTTCGAAGTAACACGGAAGTGTTGAATAAAAAACTTAGTAACACACAGCACGAGAACACATAAAAAGAACACTCACAATAATATCTTGATAATTTCGACGGACTCGAGCTCCGTCTTCTTCGGAAGATAAGATATGACTGAGGAAAAGGGTACATGGTGCAGAGAGAGTATGGGAAGAGGGAGAGGGGAAAAACAGGTAGTGGGGGAGGGGTGAAGGAGGGGTATGTGGAGGGGGAGAAAGCGGAGCGGAGAACAGGTGGTGGGAGAGGGGTGAAGGAGGAGGTTATGGAGGGGGAAAGGGAGGCCAGAGGGGAGCGGAGATGGAATAAGGAGGATGCGGAAATAGTAACAAGCGACACGGAAAACTAACAATTCATCCACAGATCCCACAACACCCATGACCAAGGCATCAACTCACCAAGTCATCATAAGGGCTTGACAAGTCAAAACCCAGGACAAGGATGCCAAAATGTATGCGGATGAATAAATTGTCCCACCACCTCGCAAGAAACAAATCCACCTCCATCCACCCCAGCCCTCCCCCCACCAATTTAGTGAACGACATTGAGACCCGGATGTTGATAGGCTTTACACAGCCATATAAATGCCAATTCCATTGTTTGTAATTTTATAGGGTTATCGGATGGGGGAAGGGATGCTAGCACGGAAACATTGTAACAGTAGTTGAAGGGGGTGTTGTGGTGGGAGGCATGTTCTGGGATGGGAACACCCGCGGACGGGGAAGAGGGATTACATGAGGCGCGATGATTGTTCACCCTGAGGTTCAGGGGTGTAGAGCACTGGCCTATATAAAATGCCGGGCAGAGTTTACAAGTCAGAAGATAGATTACATTCTGAGATGTGCATGAGGTGTGGGGGAAGGGCGGGAGAGAGTTGAAAGGTGGGATGGAGAGGGGTGGAGTGGTGAAAATAGGACAAGTTTTGCATCTTGCTCGCAAGCACGGAGTGGGTGTGATTCTGGGGGTGGGAGGGGATTTGGAAAGAGACTTGGTGGATTTGAGGAGATCTGATAGGTTGGCGGGCCGTTTGATGGTAACAGAAGGGCATTTAGGAAGAAGATTGGACGAAACGTTGTGATTTTTGAGGATGGGGTACATGTCTTTGAGGATGAATTTAAGGGACTGGATGCCAGGGAAGTAGGTGGTGCATATTGAGAGAGGGTGGGAGTCTGTGGTTGAGGGAGGATTGGGGGTGTAGGATTGTTTTAGGATTTTTTGTGAAGGAGAGAATCTTGGTATCCCCGTTGGAGGAGGGAATGGTGAAGGTTGTTGAGGTATTTGTTGAGGGATTCGGGATGGTTGCAAATGGGGTGCCCGCGGATAGAGAGGGAGTAAGCGTTTGTACCCCATCTGTAGAAATTATTGTGAGTGTTCTTTTTATGTGTTCTCGTGCTGTGTGTCACTGTCTAAGTTATATATATATATATATATATATATATATATATATATATATATATATATATATATATATATATATATATATATATATATATATATATATATATATATATATATATATATATATAACTTAGACAGTATACACACACACACACACATATATATATATATATATATATATATATATATATATATATAACTTAGACAGTATACACACACACATATATATATATATATATATATATATATATATATATATATATATATATATATATATATATATATATATATATATATATATATATATGAAACTTAGACAGTAACACACAGCACGAGAACACATAAAAAGAAAACTCACAATAATATCTTCATAATTTCTACAGATGGGGTACAAACGCTCCCTTCCTTACTCCCTCTCTATCCGCGGGCACCGCATTTGCAACCATCCCGAATCCCTCAACAAATACCTCAACAACCTTCACCATTCACGGTCAAAGTGGTAGGGACGTAAGGAGAAGAATTGCGCTAGGCAAGGAGGCTTTCTCAAGGAGGAGGGAGTTGATGACGGGGACGTTGAGTAGGGATGTTAAGACAAGACTCGTGAAATCTCTGATATGGAGCGTAGCTATGTACGGCGTGGAAACGTGGTCACTGAAGCAGGAGGATAGACGTAGATTGGAGGCTTTTGAAATGGGGGTGTGGAGAAGAATGGAGAAGGAGAAATGGACCGAAAAGAAAACAAATGAGGAAGTACTAGAGATGGTGGGTGAGGAGAGGGGTTTGTTGAGAGAAATCCTATGGAGGCAGGAAAAATGGATGAAAGGCGTATTGAACGGTAGTGGAATGTTGAAGAGGGTAGTAGAGGGGAGTATATTGGGCAAGCGAGGTAACGGCAGGAACAGGATAGGGATGTTGGACGGGATGAAGGGAGGAAAGAAGTACACAGAGATAAAGAGGGACCTGATATAGATTAGTTTGCTAGATGGGGAGTCACAAAATGTTTATTTGATAGCTGTGTCCATCCAAAAACCTACCTTAACTGGTAGATTACCTAATAATATATATATATATATATATATATATATAATTATATATATATATATATGTATATACGCACACATTTAAACACGAAAAAATCGCCACATGGCGCCCCATGAGTATCTGTATTTATTCACATGGATACTGTAAAAGAAAAGGGATAGGAACGCATTCTATATATAGATATATATATATATATATATATATATATATATATATATATATATATATGCGAATGCGTTCCTATATATTTCTTTATAGAGACAGAGAGAGTATATAAAAACTTATATGAAAACACACACATTCATGAATATTACCTTCAGGTTTTTCTCTTTTTTTAAATTTTCAGAACAAAACACATATATTAAATGAATACAGTTCCAAAATATCTAATTGCCTCGTTGTAAACGAGGCATGCTCATAAAGTAAGAGCCGTTTGGTCACAGGAAAAAATATACTCGTATGAAACACATTTTATTCACACTTTTAGTTAGCTACAAACCTACTTCACTTCTCTACATAATCGCCGTTCACTTCTAAGCATTTTAGTAGTGCTCTGCACCAGCTTCCTTAACATCTCTGTATAGGATCTTGCCGCTTGAGAGTAGAACCAATTGACAACGCCGTTCTTGAGATCCTCTTCAGTTTTGAAACGTTGTCCAAAGATTCATTGTTTCAGGTGCATGAAAAGTAAATACTCTCTAGGTGCAAGGTCAGGACCGTACGGTGGGTGGTCAATGAGTTCCCAACGACCAAAAAGCTCTCGTCCACTGACCATTCTTTGCTCTTTGTGGAAGTCGGTAAATACTTTTGGTACCCACCTTGTACACAATTTGTGATATCCGAGGTTTTCCGAGACAATAATGTAGACACTGGTGCGTCTAAGTTCAGGAAATTGTTCAGCCAGACCATTCATCGTAAATTGACGATCATATCGCAGTTTTTGTTCTACTTGCGAAACAATATCATCGGTCGGAATACCTAGGCTGCCACTTAGCTCTTCGTCATGAAAATTTTTTCGTCCATTTTTAAAATCACGGCACCATTGTTTAACCTTTCCTTCACTTATCGCTTATAACTGTAGGTACATAAACTAGGCATAACTCCCGATTAATTTCAACAGCCGACAATTCTTTTGCATGCAACAATCGTATGGCAGAACGCACTTCACAGCAGGCACAAACAAACGACTTCTGAAACAAAAAAATGCTACTTTAGCTTCTCAATGAATCAGTAGATGGCGCTGCAGGAGTAAAACTGTGTTCTTAAGTGCAAATATTTAACAGGTATTACTTTATGAACATGCCTCGCATATACTCTTTACCCAAGGACATGGTTTCACGGTTGTGTTACATGCAAAACAGTTGTAAAAGGAAGCAGCTGTGTTGCCAAACAGTTTTATTTCCACATAAGATAACCTCAAGAAGAATTTTAGAAAGCATCTGTTTCTCGATTTGTGTTGGAACTTTCCTTTTTCACAAATTTCAATGGCACAACGATTACATTGCATCAATGCTGTTCCAAAATATCTATTTTCCTCTTTTGTGTTTTTTGAAGATTACATTCAACCCCTGGATTGGCAAAAAATTTATTTTTATGAAATTCATTTCCCAATTCCACTAAAGTAGGTGCGTTGTTTCAGCATGTATATACCAAGTCATTTTAAATATCAAGTAGAACAAGTGTATTATCCGTTGAAATCATTGATCGGTCTCGTACATATTAATAAATAATGAATTCTACCGCAGTATAAAACTATATATGAATGAAATTTAACAAATAATTGAAGACCGAATTTCAAAGTAATAAATATTGCCTTAAATTCTGTTTGCCTGTGATGGGCTTCGCATATTCGCCAGAATTACATTAATGAATGCACATTGTAATTATTTTACACTAATACCCTTACGAATAATGGAGCTTTCACGAGTTAATAAAATATGTTACATTTAATTATTCATTATATAAGAGAAGCATTATTATTGACAAGATTTGAGTAAAACATCATAAGGTTCAACTCAAACATTTAAATCTTTTTTAAGATCATCTCCATTATTAACGATGGAATTACTAAAGGGGCATATGTGATAATATTTTGGTGCACAGGCCTTCACAACTAAAAGCAAAAAATAATTTCACGAACCAAGGTCATTCAAGGCAGCATATGGATTTCGTCCATTTCGATAATGAAAAAGTTCTCTTTGAATTATTGGAAAGTAGAAATAAATAAAAGCTCCACCAAGAGAAATTTCAAAATGTTGTGCATTCCCATAAGCGTAAATAGTGTTGAAATTATTATTATTATGATAAAGTCTTAGCATTATGCATCAGAATTTTATATTAATATTTATTAGCTGATTGTTTTTTACGCACGTAAGCAAAATACGCTGTATGTTATAAAAATACAATTATCCTTGAATAGGATTCATTGTGCATTCTTAAGTTGCAACGAGAAATATTTTTTGAAAACACTATTGACCCCACGATGTACATCAATGAGAAACCTTTCGTGCTTACTGATGACGGAGCACCATTCTTCAGGGCGAATAACCGTTTGCGAGCAAAAGTTCCACGAAATATCCCTGTTGCAAATGAGTTTGCGGAGAAAAATCTCGCGTTCAAGATATGTTACCAGGATATAAATTCAACGCAAACCACAAAATTTGCTGCAAAAAATTCGAGTAATTTACGCCCATGCATTTTTTACAGTGTATAGTTTTTTTGTGAGCACCAATTTATTTCCTTTTTTGCTGTATTTAATAACAAAATATTTGGTTAAATGATAATTAAAGAATATTATGTGTTATATATCAGGGCAAAAATAAAACTAGAATTAAATTTTATTTCCCAAGGAAAAAAATACGATTTTCAACTCAGCGATTCAAGTATGTGGTTTATTCTACATTTGAAAGTAAATTTTCACTCCATTTAATGTTTATTCACTATTCAATATTTTTAGAAGAAATTAAATTTGGGCACTTCATATGTTGTTTTTGTTGATTGTACGATAAAAATTGATTGAAATATTGCATATCCAATTTTTACATCACTCCAGGTATTTGATTCATTACATTTGCGTCACTCCAGATAATTTACTTCTTCGAAATTGTCGATTGGTACAACAGTTTAAGTGTAAATCCTACAGTTATTCAATCTGAAACATTTTTCTTCCAAGGGGGACTTTAATTGATTCCTCCATGGTTTGAGATACCGAAAGTAATGATCTCCCGTCCTCACGTAGAACATTTGAAAGGTACTATGGGAGAGGGTTGAGAGTAAAAAATGACGGGAAATAGATGCTACTTGGAAATAGACCGTCCTGAAACGTCAGATTAGAAAATAGAAAAGAGAGTTGGATGGAGGGCGAGTGGAGATGAAGTCGGAAGGATATGGTCTGGGAGGATAATGGTCTAGTGGAAACATTGGGATATAGGGTAAATGAGGGTTTGGGATATTAGTAGCCGGGTGTGTGGGGATGAAGGAGGGGTAAGCGTGGGGAAGCTCTTGCAGACAGAGGGACAAACGGAAGAAGTGAGCAGAGGTAGTCTGCCGTAAATATCTTGAAGGAAGGCGGAAGTTGATAGAGGCGACAGGTTGGTTAGAATGCTGAGAGAAGCACAAGGTCAGCGAAGGGTGATGCAGACGTAGCGTGAATTGGGTGAGAGAGAAAGCGATATTTGGCGAGTGAGCGCGTGACTAATGAAGGGTATTACACTTCAAGTCTCAACTGCTCCCAATATTCCCAGATTGTTAGCACCACACGGTTTTTAACATTTTTGAGATTTTCTCTCAAAGTGTGTGCTATTTCAAGCGTTTAACTTTGTATTAGAATTGGTTACCTTTTCCCTAGATAAATACTGTCATATAAATAATAAATATTACACATATCCAAGAAAGAATGAATGTATGTATGTATATATATATATATATATATATATATATATATATATATATATATATATATATATATTCATAAATGCGTAGAATAAATTTATTTTTTCATAGTTTTTGGCTTAGTATTGGATACACCGTATCGGCACCTACCAAACCGACCTTTGGGTTGATAATCTAGTATTTTTAATCTAGCAGACTAGGCCATGCTGTGAACGTTTACGTATATAACAAGGAGAAGCAATTAATTTTTTTACTAATCTGCTATATTGAAATTACCAAAAAAACGATTTATTATGGTGTACACAATATTATATTCAAAATATTAACTTCAGAATACAAACTTTACTGTATGAATGACACTATGGAAAACATTTCAGCGCTTGCGAATATGCTCCTGGAGGATACTAACTCTCTCCTCAAAATGATATTGGCAAAAACGAAAATTGGAAAAAAATTAATGTGGAAAAAGACAAAAAGTAATCTTTACAAAGAAATTAAAGTATTTATTTATGCTTACGCATTGTCAGTCGGTGTGTGTACTGGTACACAAAAATCATTCATTTAAACTATGAAAAAAGGAAAGTATTTTCGTTTAGTTTTGCAAATTAAACAGCAAGGAAGTGTAGTAATATTTCTCTTTAGTCTCTCACCATAATTTATATTATTAATATGATGTCTGATGAGCTGAATAGTACAAAACCCTACTGCATTTACGCTAAATCAATGTATATAAGAACGTCCAAAGAATATTCATGATATCCTGTGACTAAGACACGTTTTATACTTGTGTGTTATGCTTATTACATAAAACACGGGGCACATGCGTTTTGATGCTACTCGGGTGACCGGTTCAATTTATCATTCTTTTCCGCAAAAATAATGTTCGGTGCTGTCCTTGTATAGTTCGTTAAAGTAACGTATATATTAGCATTGAATTAAATGCATGTTTTTCAAGTTTCCATTTTCGACGTTATTGTATTTACAAAAAAGGCATGCAGTTTGAGATTAAGCTAACAAAACCGTAAATAAAACAAAAATATGCCTTTCTTTGGCCAATATGAAATAAATATTAATAAAATTCCTTAGCTTGATGATCGTGCTTTAGAAGTTAACATAAGCCCGAAGGAATATGTAGTCCTGGTCAGGTAAAGTTCAAGGCCAAAATCTTTTTCAAAATTTAACACTTAAAGAAATGGTATTATCGAGTGAGTATAGGTTCACGGTGTTGCTAGAGGTAAATTAAATATAAGATATGTTTCCATTATATTTGGAACCTGTTACGCATAATGATGTGATGAAAATTGCGTTGCAATGGTTAATGAGAAAGAAATTCTTAAAAATTATTAGACAACAGTAATAGTCCGAACTCCCATTTGTATCCCGTTGTATTGAAATTAGTCCGTGTTTCATTTTCCAATGCCAGAATAAAACAAATTACTACCTATTTTGAAGTTGTTTGAAAAAATGTTATTTTTCCTTATTTTTTCGAATTTGTTCAACCGAATTACAAGTCCAAAACATTTTTGTTTTCAGCGATCCTTTTTCATTTCAATAGAAACAGGCTTCAACATATGAAGAACCATTTTGAGGAATGAGACATACCTTTTAAAATTTAAAAAAAATTTAATGATATGGTACTACCGGTTTCATCCTATAAATGACATCTTCAGAAACTTGATGTCACCTATGTGATGAAACCGGTGTTACCGTATTAATAAAACATTTTGGTGAATTTTAATATTTATGTCTTGTTTTTTCAATTTTTTTAACCTCAATTCTTTTTTTTTCAGCGTTTCTAAAATCTTCATACTTCGCCAAAAAGTAGTATTTTGAGAGGTCCTTAAAATAGGTATCTGTTTTGGCGATACCCTCCTTGTTCGTCGCAGATTGTTTTCCGCGGGACCATTTCACTAGGCTGGAAAAGGAAAAGTCACGGGGGGTCAAAACTGGTGAATATGGTGGATGCTGTGATAATAAGAAATTTAAATTACATATTTTCCGCCATGTAAACTGCGCAGGTGTGCACTCATTCTCTGTCTCAATGCAATAGTATTGTTTTCCTTGCCAAATGAGGACGTTTTTTCTTAATTTCATGAGGAAAAAATTACTTCCTCTAGATGTCCCGAAAAAGGTCCCTAATTTGTGGATATGTGTCTTAGTTAAAGCCCAGTTACCCGTTTGTAAACGGTGGATAACACAAATGTAGGTGTGCCATGAAATTTATCCAACTCTGTTTTTTTTTTCGTTTCAAGACTTTAGAATATAATTGTTTCATCACCGCAAGAATCTCATTTTTATCCATATTTTTGAATAAACGAAAGTTTGTTCATTTGATCGACAATGAAAATTAAACCATGCAATGGATATAGCTGAAACTTTAAGAGCAGTCTGGAGAAAGACAAGGCCTACCAAAACAAATATTTTACGCCGGTTTCGTAATAAAGCGCCATTTATAGAAAGGTAGAAACAAAGACAACATGAAACATGAAAAATATATTATTTTACGTTAAAATTCAATTTAGTTCAGTATCAAAAATATTTTACTAAAAATTATATATCTTGCATATTTTATTAAGGAACCCTATATACGGGATGCAATCGAATCGATTTATAAAAATGTTATCCATTTTTCAGATAATAATAATTAATATCATGGAAGCAACCACGTACTTACCAAACCCTAATGTCTGATTGCAAGATAATGTTGGATAAGTGGGTGAACTTGAATTGATTAGCTCTGTATGCATCTTTTTATACACTGAATTCGGATATTAATATCCAATTATATAATTCCAAAGAATGATTAAATAAAAGTCTCGTGTGTTCCAATGAATAAAATATTATTCATCATTTTATTTATTGTTTATTTTTGTATTCATTTTTTGTAAATATTCGTTATGAAAATTCATATAGAATTATTTTTGGTAATAAATTTTTAATTTAGTGCACACAAATTCATATTAACTGTTTGTGATTTTGATCATTTGGTAATTGAATGATATATAATATATTAAAGTGAATTTTAAAAAATATAATGAAAATCAGTCAAGTTCAATATTTTGATGGGCCATTTAAAACTAAAGTCGGAATTACTTTTTTAACATTCTTTTGAATACAAATGGATTTAATTTTAGTTCCAAAGAAATATAATTGTATGATACAATTGTGGTGTGTATTTTTTTGTTGGCGATTCGTACAGATCAAGCAAGACTGAAGAATGACGCGATTAGCAAGGTTCGTTTCCAAAATGTAGCTACTTAAATTGAAAACAAGAGGCAATAGAAAATGATTATTACTTTAAATTCCATCGCCAATGAACATATCTACTTAAGAAATGGATGTCCCTTTGGAATCAACATTGTATGATCCAGTGAGCTAACTACTAAAAGCACGCTATCCACTACTATTCCTTGGGGAGTCTTTTGAATATTTTCTTACGTTAATCATGAAACGATTTACCCAGGAAAAATATATGTCTCACACTCTTACACGTTTGCTATGTCCGTCCGTTGCTAAACTTCATTCTCTCTGAGATTTTATGGGCAATAGCTAACCCTCCTTTCGCAGTGGAAACTAAGCGACAACTACCTGCCTGGCAAGGCTTCTTAGGAATCCAGGTTTAGTGGCGTGCCCTTGCGGAGAGCCCCGACATTCCACGTATAAATGCCGGTCTCCTCCTTAGCTTCTCCTTTCCGCCGCAACTGAACACTCCCTGCTCCAAATGGCTCTAGAGCTGTAGGTTACATAGAAGAAATGCTTGTCTTTACGTGTTCAAGGGAAGGAATTTTACCACGGCTCCAGACTTGACTTTTACTGACTCATCAGAGTCAGTAGAAAGAGAGCCTAGGGTTTGTAAGTATAAAAAATGGGACCAACGGGTGAATACCTAGAGGATGAATTTCTTTGAGGCCTAATGCGCACTTGATCCCCATCGATAAATATCGCTCACCATTTTTCCTCCAAGCCATTGAATCATCAAGGAAAAACTTTAACTATTTTGCTGCATATTTCCGGAGATATTGTTTCACGATTCAAGTCTCAAGCGACGAAGCTAATTAATGATCTTTCTAAATATTCTGAGATTGGAAAATAACCATTCAAAATATAGCATTTACAATATAAGTGGAACTTTTGTGTTTTTATATTGGGATAGATTCTTTGCATTCTGCATCGGGAAATCAAGCATCATTGTGCATGATGAACCCATGTATTAATTAAATTCATGATTCTCTATTTTAGTTTTATTAACCTGATTAATTCCTGTCGATATCTCCATAAGATAACTTTTTCAACACATGAAGTCATGAAAAAGACATGGGAAACAGTTAACGTAAGTTTTCTCACCAATATAAAAACGTTTATTTGAGTTTAAACTTCAAATGTGTTATAAATTAGTATCATGACCCTTAAGCATCCTTAAGATTTCTTTCCAGACTTTCCCACCCTTCTATATCCAAATATTACTTGAAAAAGTAAAACAAAATTTCATGTTCCACACCTTTTAACTCTCTATTTAAATTAATTCTTGCCGCTCCTACGTAAATTTGAACCCTTAATTAAGTCGAACTGATTTCTCATATATATTTAAAGATTATTTTTCTCCACCAACTCATGAAGTCAGCCTGATTCCGTAAAAATTAAATAACTGTTCACAATTTATTCGCAGAAAGAATAGCGTTATCTTTATTAATGTTAGGATAATGGTTTTAGTTGATGTAGATAACATATTACCAATCTGAGAAACTTTAAAAACATAAATATATATTTTATTTTATGGAAAGATATTTACAGCATTTATATCATCACGTAGTCTACAAAAGCCTAGCTTAACGTGACTCAACGTTTAGATATTCTTCCGTTCCTCTAGAGGTCATCTCAAATGATATCCTGTCCCAATATACCATTCAGTTTTAGTTATAAACTAGAAATTTAATGCCATTCTATTTGTACATGATGAAAAACCTCACACTCTTCATTAGATTAAGTAATCATTAGTATTCAGACAGTTATTTCTACATTTACCTTATACGTAATACCCGTCGAATATAGGTTTCGTTTTCATATTATCGCTCCTGGTTAACTTACACCAATTTAACTTCACTTTATATTTTTATCGAGTCATAGAAGCGTTTTATTTCTTTCAATAAAAGCATCAAGTTTACCAAATCCACCATACCACCTCATTGTGTTAGGCAGCAAGGCACCAAGGGACGAGAGCGAGTACGTCTTTTTCGGTGCGTGAAGACCTCCTAGTTCCACAATAGGGATCAGTGATATATAACTTAATAACAAATTTAATTTTGTTGCTCATAGCCCGCTAAAATATGTGGACAGAAAATAGGATTAAATCGGGTTCCCCAAAACCTCTCACCCGAGGGCTGGACATAAGGACTCGACGTCTAGATATCCGTGGCGGGGCTGCAGACTGTTACAGGCAACAGGGACGAGAGAGACAGAGGCGAGGTCCTTCCTTCCCTGTTCACCCCAGCCATTGCCACTAACATACCCTCCCCTCAGCCACCCCCTTGCCCACGCAAGATGTGCGAACACAGGCTTAGTGAAAATCATGCAGGTTAGAAATAGATGTGTTGGAGTTGGGGGCAAGGGTAGGGAAACGGGGAGAGTAGCGCGAGTTTATTGGGAGGTGGAGGGATTTCAACCTACCTCCCCGCCCCTCCTCCAGTTCACGGAGCAATTCGTTGCATGAGTGGTCACATAATTAGGTTGGAGAGTCTGGGATGTGGGAAGCCCGAGGCCACTCATTCCTCTGAGCTGGCCATTAATTATTTGCCACTCGGACTCGATCGCTAGACCCCCTTCTTGCTGACCGGATGTGGAGGGGGGTGATTATGTTAGAGTAGATGGGGAAGGAAGGTGGATAGGATCTCGGCACAGTGGACTCCAAGGGACAGAGTTGGTTAAGGGGAGGGTGAAAAATAATCTGGAAGGATAGGTGTGGGAGGGGTGATTGCGTTAGATTGGTAAGCTTATGGATAGCAATCAACCCCAGAGACTCCGCTGGACATGAAGGGTAATTGATCTATATCTGTTTGGCCCTGAAGCCGCTAAATTCATTAATACTTCCACGCATTTTTCGTGGCATTTACCAGATCTGACCTCTCCACCATTTTCAAGACTTAAAATGATGATTGGAGGGACTGTAAAACTATCTCATTAAAGTATACAATATTTATAACTCCTGTTGATTCTATGCGGATTCTGTGTGTTCTCTCTTCAGAGTAACTTTACCTCATTAAATATATTTTGTGGTCCATTTAAACTTTATCATTTAAGTAGAATGCCAGAAAGGAATATATCGTTAATTTAAGCAAAGGATGAGACTGATCATATCTATCCGAGGTTATATTTATAGTAATAATAGACAGTATTTCTGTGTAGATGGAATTTACGTCACCGTCTTACAAAGGGTATTTTGTACAAAATAACCGTAAAAAAATGTGTAAAGATTTGCTATTTAATACACTGGTTAAAGTGAAGGCGATTATTGAAAATTGTGCGTTAATGGTATCGAATGTAAAGTCGTATGTTTTTAATGTGAGTAATTGTTAAAGAAATAAACACCCAGTGTTGTATGTATTTGTACCATTCATACATTTTCATCAACGATTTATCGATATTTTTTAAACATTTGGCATAGTCACACACAACATCTTTACGATAACAAATTTTAACAGTCGGCTGTTGGTTACATAATAGAGATAGAGAAACACTAATGAGTGACATGTGAGAACGGTTTACAAATTATTCAATAGTTATTCCTAACACTTTTAAATTTTGGCATTACTTTTTTACTTCCTGAAATTTAAATTTAAACTCTATCTATGTATATCAAAAATGTTCTTTCTTCGTAATAGTATTGCGTGTCACAATCAGTGCGAAAACGTCTAGTTTTCAGCGCTAAACTTCTGGCTATTTTTAATATGGAATATTGCAACAAAGCAAGTTCGGCATTTTCCGTTGACATTAGGTAATTAATTTCAGATTATTTTGGTATCACGGTTCCATTTTCCGTAACTACAGTTTTTTCCGTTATGAGAAAACCAATTTGCACTTTTCCATATTTTTATTAGTAACGTGCCACGCTTTGTGAACCAAAACGCGTAGTACTTTATTAAATACTTGTGGAAAAGGTCAAATGTGTTTTTCTCATAATGACGAACCTCCACTTCACCTGGCTTGAATCTGTTTAAGTGTTTCCATTATTGCCTAACGAGTTAAATAGCATACGTGTATTTTTTAAATTGAAAACAAAATGCATCGCTTTGACAGAAAAAATCAAAATTTCCAGAAAGAAACCTAATAATTACAATGAATGCGTAAAAACGTTATAATACAGTCAGTTGTCATACCAGAAGTTGGATATTTGCAGAAAACAAACCTAGCGCTTAAAAGAAATGCTTAAAAGGGGCTAATAAGTGATTAATCAATTGGTAAAACTGCTATATCAGGATCATAGTTGTTATCGTATTGAAGAAATAATGAAATCCCAAATTCTCTTTACCGCATGAAGTAAAATCGATGAAAGGATTACGAATTAGGCGGTTATTCTAAAAGTACTAGGTTGGTCAAATACTTCTCGAAGCTCTTATGATTTTCTAAGCATCAAGGCTTTCATATGAGGGAAAGAGGTCCAAGAAATATACTTGGCTTCAAAATGTGGAGGAGTACATTACAAACGACGAAGTATTTATGGTAATTGCAATATACGACCACTTAGCATAAAGTTAAATTTTTGGAGTGTTGTATAGTCATAACAGTAGGTTTATTGATTTTTTCATCAGAAATATTCCGATATTAGTCATTATTTTCCAGTTTAGCATATGCTATTTTCAGTTGTTAACATTTACTCTTATATTATCCTGAATAATAGTCAGGTCATCTGAGTAAGGAATGAATATATATCAAAAAATAACTTTGAAGCTTCAATATCTATGCATAAAATAAAACTTCCTAAAGCACGAATTCGTATATATTTAATTTTATTGCTAAATTTTCTTTGCAAAATTTTTAAGAAGCAGGATAAAACTCATTATGTGGTTTTTGCGTTAAATGTTTCATTTAAAGAGAGATGGAGAGTAAATTATTAAAAAATATACTATTTTTAGACATGTTTAAATCATTAAAAGTTGCTCAATTATGTTATTAGTATTATACTTTAACTAAAATGAACCAAAATTTATGAATGTTGACTTCAATTTATTACAAAGCTATGGCTTATGTTTTCTTCTACGAAAATACCTTAGAGTGCGAATTCAAATTTTAAAGATACAAAAACGTATGCTGAAATATTTTACTTCATATTGGGGATACATCCTTCAGGAGATTCGATCCGAAGTCTAAACCATGGCTAAAGGTCATAACAATTAATCAGTCACCACCCTCTTCGATATATATATATTTTTGGCGTTAATTCCTTGAGCGAAAAATCTTTAAATTAAAATTAGTTTGCATTTAGAGAAATTTTTCGAAAATATAACATCTCAGAACTCTTAATGTATTTTCATTCCTTCTTTTTTGCTTTTTAAATACGCTCATATTTTATCGTCATGCAAAACTCTCCCCATTATTGCCAGTCTCTCGATACTTTTCTTATTGAGTGGTAGTTCTCCACATCCACCAAGTAGCCATTTCGCTGCGCCGCGTATAGTGTGTGATGTGAATTGGTATGTTTCAGGGAAATAGCTCCTTCCAACAGGCCTCTCGTCTTCCACCAATGCTACTACTAACCGTCCTACCTTCCGCCACCCGTCTCCTTCCTTCCCTTTGCTCAATCCCGGAGGATTCGCTATCCATTCGATTCCTTGACCCATTCAAAACACGCCATTGGAAGCTTTCACCTCATTCCTTTCTGTTGCGCCTCAAATCTTCACTCATCTTCCCCCAACTCCCCTAGAAAACGACCACTAGCGCTCGAAACTCCCCTTTCTCCTCCTCCCCCAATCATCCCCTCCCACTTCACAACCCTTAGGTGTTCATTCCTTATATTCACCTACCTATTTCCTACCCTTACCTAAACAGAAACCCTTTCCGACCCCCCCCCCACAAAACTCCTCGGCTCCTTTAATTCTCGCCGCCTCGCTCCATTCATGCCTACCTCTAACGTCGCCGCCGGCTGAGTGGCCGCTGAGTTTGGGGCTAAGGCAACGGTGGTTGAGGATGGAGTAGGAAAGAATGGGTAACGGAGTTTGAGGTGTGATGAGGAACGTTTAAGGCTGTAATTTGATGTCGTTCATCTCAATCCCATACGCCTTTCATCCCCCGAATCACATCGCGTTCTCGCGGACTAAACACATTCCAAAATGAAAAGTGGGTACTTTTTATGCAATTGTAACCGGGTAACTTTTGCTGCTTTTTAATCAGCAATAAATTCGCAACCGTAAACTGAGAAATCAATGTAAAGGTCGTTCAAATTCATATGACGCTTTAAAAAGTTACTTTAGCTATATTCGTGGATATATTTTTGGAATGTATTTTAATATTAGAATGATCCGGTACTTTCCCGGCGAATTATGTTTTCCAAGATTATTTGGGTCTCCCACCGGGTCCACGTTCGTAGGTTTGCTGACGTTTCGATGGACGACTCGGCCATCGAAACGTCGGCAAACCTACGAACGTGGACCCGGTGGGAGACCCAAATAATCTTGGAAAATATTCTAACATTGATAAATTTGACTTCTTCACTCTAATATTATTCGACACATTCTTACTTTGTCCGGATGTTTTCCTCATGTGGCACTAAGACAATGGCAAGGGCAATGTACTATGATACATTGTGCATCATACTGGATTGAAAAAATATTATCATACTTGAGAGAAAATTATTTGAAACAATGCGTATGAATGAGGACATGAAAATTACAAACCATAATAAATCAAACCATCAGCTCCATTTAGTTCACGTCTGGAAATCATTTAAGCCCCTTTTTTTAGTAGAGAGGTAAGCTTTTCTGTAATTTATCAAGCTGAAGGCTGAGAATGGATAAATTAAGTTTGTCACCGAGAGGAGCATTAATGAATACGTGGGACTGGGAAGAGTAAAGAGGGGGAACGGTTAAATTCAACGACAGCAAAAAAGTAGGATCGCCAAAGGAATAAGTGGTTAAGGGAGTGGCAAAGGGAATCATGTTACAACGGTGAGAATACGGAGGAAAAGAATCCACCCAAAAACATTTAATCTTTTTTTGCAAGCTACTACAAAGGTATCAGGTGAAAGGTGAACCGTCTTCGCCGAGCAGAAAAGTGGGAATTAGTATAGGAGAAAAAGCTGAAGACATGATGACATGGGGATGAAGCGCAAGTAGTAGGACAAATAAACGTATCTGACGTAGAAATAATTCTTCTAAATACCTCAGGTGAAGCTGAGGTGACTTTTGAAATGGAGTCATCCGAATATTCTATTTATTTCCTGTTCCATCAATGAATGAGCAGTTTTATTTATCAACTTAACCGTCGTCCATGACTAATTATTATTCTTAAAGAAATCTTGAGCCTGCATTTATTCCTCCGGGGTCTTTGTTCATGTGAAATTGAAGGACGTTATACGTATTTTCTCTGATAGAATTGTAATTTAATTTGAAACGATGAAAAATAATGATTTTAAAATGGCTGATATTATATGTGTGTATAAACCTATAAAGACGCATTCAAACACAAAAACCCACCATAATGCAAACAAATATTCAGTCACATGGTTACATTTATCAGTAAAAGGGATTGGAACACTTACGAAAGACAAACAGAGTAGAGGTGGGGATAGTGGAATAAAGCAGATCATAAGTGCAAAAATATTTAATTTTCCAAAACATGAACCACAGATCTCTCGACTTGCTAGGACGATGCTCTAACCACTAGAGTTCCGATATATATATATATATATAAATATATATATATATATATATATATATATATATATATATATATATATATATATATATATATATATCACGGGTCACGGTGGTCCAGTGGGTAGAGCGTTGGACTACTGACCGGAGGGTCCCGGGTTCGATTCCCGGGCGAGGCACTTTGGGCACATGCCGCTCCACACCAGTTAGTTGCTAGTTGATTTTTCGCGTACCAGATCTTCCTGGGAAACCATAACCGGCACAGGGAAAGGAACTGGCCCCCCTACCCTGATGTGTGAATATTCACACGCCGTCGGGCTTGGTACACGGGTGAGCTCTACCTACTAAACCGACCTTCGGGTTGATTACTGTGTTTATGGAATATATATATGTATATATATGTGTATATATATATATATATATATAAAGCGTTTCATAGAGTCAATTGGGAAAAATTAATGCGTGTATTGCAGAAAATAGGAATGGATTGGAGGGACAGGAGATTGATCCGCAACCTGTACATGTCTCAGACTGCTCAGGTGCGAGTGGGGAACGGAGAGTCCGGATGGGCAGTGTTAGGAAAAGGGGTAAGGCAGGGTTGCCCATTGTCACCGGCGCTGTTCAACGTATATGTGGAGGAAATGATTAAAGAGGCATGGGAAGAACTGGAGGTAGGAATGAAAGTCGGAGGGGAATTCGTAAAATCGGTTAGGTTTGCTGATGACCAAGCATTAGTTGCTCAGTCATCCAAGGGGTTGCAAGCATTGCTGAGTGAATTGGAGGTTCAGTGCCATAAATATGGGATGAGAATCAATATTAATAAAATAAAGGTTATGCGATTTTCCAGAAAGAAAAAGGCTAAGCTAAATATTAAAACAGGAGGGGAAAAAATAGAGCAGGTAGAACAATTTACATATCTCGGAAGTGTGTTAGACCAACACGGTCAAAGTGGTAGGGACGTAAGGCGAAGAATTGCGCTAGGCAAGGAGGCTTTCTCAAGGAGGAGGGAGTTGATGACGGGGACGTTGAGTAGGGATGTTAAGACAAGACTCGTAAAAACTTTGATATGGAGCGTAGTTATGTACGGCGCGGAAACGTGGTCGCTGAAGCAGGAGGATAGATGTAGATTGGAGGCTTTTGAAATGTGGGTGTGGAGAAGAATGGAGAAGGAGAAATGGACCGAAAAGAAAACAAATGAGGAAGTACTAGAGATGGTGGGTGAGGAGAGGGGTTTGTTGAGAGAAATCCTATGGAGGCAGGAAAATTGGATGAAAGGCGTATTGAGCGGTAGTGGAATGTTGAAGAGGGTAATAGAGGGGAGAATGTTGGGCAAGCTAGGTAAGGGCAGGAACAGGATAGGGATGTTGGACGGGATGAAGGGAGGAAAGAAGTACACAGAGATGAAGAGGGACCTGATATAGATTAGTTTGCTAGGTGGGGAGTCACAAAATGTTTATTTGATAGTTGTGTCCATCCAAAAACCTACCTTAAACGGTAGATTACCTAATAAAATCCGAGTTCGAGTCCGTCGAAATTATCAAGAAATTATTGTGAGTGTTCTTCTTATGTGTTCTCGTGCTGTGTTGCTGTCTAAGTTTTTCATTCTACACTTCCTTGTTACTTCGAAGAAATCAACTATATATATTTATATAAATATATATATGTATATATATATATATATACTTGTTATATATGTATACATATATTTATATATTTATTTATTTATAACTGGTATACATGCGCAATGTTGTAGAAGAAGAAAATACAATATTTTGCATGTGTATGGTTACGGTTCTGCAGAATTATGTAGTCTTCGTGACTGCTAGGTTGCTTACTACTGGAGGGCATATAAAGTCAATTTGCTAATACTTGGCACCAATAGGTTCAGCAGTAATACGTTTTATATGAGGAAGTATGTCACAGGAATCATTTGGCCGTGTTTATATTTTTCATTCGAAAATATTTTGGCCCTGAAACTTTGCCAAGCAAGTTATTTCTCACCACTAATAAATTCAGTAGGTGACCGTCCATTTCAAGTTATAAATGTATGTCCACATATTTCACACAATATGATACGTACCTCAGTGTCGGAAAGAGGCGTGATAATGCAATATCATTTCTTGATACTCATCGATGGAGGAACCAATCAATCGATGTGATAGTTCGAGAAGTCGTAGTGTAGACGTAGTGTAGACGTAGTGTAGACGTAGTAGACGAGTGTAGGGTTATGGAAAAAATCTTTTCCAAAAAGAAAGTGAGCTACAGTATCTAACTCCGAGTTTGGTTTAAAAGGGATTGATTGTAGGTCTTAAACGTGCGTCTTTTGATTCTTGACTCATTTTCTAAGATAAAACATATATTAAGAAACACAAATATTTATATCCATATAAGGTTGTTCTTCTTCAACATTTCACCATTTTGAGCATTTTCACAAACCAAGTTTGCATATTTTATACTCTAGGTATTTAAGTTAAGATCATTCTTACGATTATAAAAAATATGACCAAAACTAAATAATAATATTTATACAATAATTTTTATGTTGCTTATTCCTGACCTAAAATATATTTCCAACTGCATTGCATATAAAATACAAACTCTTATGTATTACACACGATAAATACCATTTTTATCCTACGCTAATCTTCCTTTCGTGTTAAAAATATCGTTTCTCTAATTAAAGGATTATATATTGAAATATTATAGCCATATTTTTACATAACGCTTGTTAACCCTAGAACAGCAACACTATTTTTTTACCTATTCGGGGATCGCGGGGTGAAAAATTACCTCAATTTTCAAGGGCCTGTATCTCGGGCCAAGTATGACATTGAGGTTTCCACGAGAGCTGATTTCTTTCGTCTTATGATCAAAAATCAAGGGAGCTCAATAGTTTTGGCTAAAATTGGAAGGATCCGGGAAAATCGACCAAGAAGGGTGTCGTAAACGTAAGCCGTTTCTTTTTGTCGCCAGATCAAAACCGACCTGTGGTGTTTTTTCCCCTAGCGTTCCCGTTCTAGGGTTAAGTTTATGTAAGAAAACCATTAATGTAAATGACATATTCGCGGCAAACGATTCGGCGCGTTAATTTTAGAGGCTGATATTTTTCGCTGTCTCGGGTTAAAATCCCCTATTAATCCCCTAATTAATCCGGGATAACCTTCACATTTTACAACACGTACGAAGCCATTTCACTCTGTTTCATTCGAAGCTAAGCGTGGGTATCACTGTCAAGCGATGGATCATGCCAAAGGATATAAAGGATGCATTTATTTATTTATGCATAAAATTGCCATACCACAGCTAATTAAGGTATATAGGTTCCCACCCACAGCAATATCAGCACCGGGGTAAGATTGAGTTGCTATAAATGGAGTTGATGTAAATAATTTTAAATGAATTTCGTATATAATTTATATTCCTTATATTTTGTTACTTATCGGCTGAATCTAGGACGATGATATCCAGCGTATATGCACCGAGAAGTAGGAAATACAAATTGTCTATTTTTATTGAGGAATTACATATCAGGTATTGCATTTAGTCGTTACATATTAAGAATTACTATGTTGTTATTTTTATTATGAGCTTAATTGTATAAAAAATAATTGTTGTTTCAAGATAAAATTTCTTAGGAAAACATTTATTAGTTCAATATGAATTATAAGTCAATATATTCATGCGCTAGAGTTCATTCATGAGTATTTTATTAAAATAATCATGTTGATCAATATATTTTATTACGTAATATTTATTTATTCCTTTTTAAAATTTTAATCGTTAATCTAATATATTTTCTTCTAATAATACGCCTTCCTTTCCGTAATGATAAAGGAAGTAGAATAGTTACAATGAACTTCACAATATATCATCTGCCTTTTTGTCCCCTTCTATAATACACTGTAATAGTACTCACAACTCCATATTCACTTTCCTTTGAAACTGATTGTCTTCCCTATTTAAATATTTGAAATCATCTGCATGTAATCTACGGCTCATGTATCGGGGGAAATAGACTTTGGCTGACGGTTTGTTCTGTCACAAACTAAAAGTTCAATGCTGCTTCGCGAATGATGTCTATTATAGTGTGAGCACTATTATAAATGCTGAAAAATTCATTGGATACTTCATTCATTTTAACAAAAATTGATGCGAACGCTGCTTGCCTGCGATGAGTTCCGAGAAACCCACCACGAAACTGCATTATCTCGCAAAATTTCATACTGTGTTCCCCAATCTCCCCATTGTCCGTTTTATTTTCTTTCAGTGTAAATGAACACTTATAACGTTTTCCATCATCAGAAACAGATGTGTGCAAACGGATTGCGGTAAAATTTTCAACGGCTCCCATTAACACAATCCCAGACTCATCAATGCAGCTTGTACTACGAATACGTTAAACATTAACATAACAAAGTATCATAAAATTATACATCTGCTCAAAAATTATGTAATTAAAATGCATGACGACCCTGTAATGAGCTAAATAAAAAAGATAATATTGTATTAAAATAATAATTTATGTGAAATAAAGGTATTTTATTTTTCTCTTCCATATGGAAAGCTTTAACGCAAAGTTAACATAAGAATGCATTATACATACCCTTATTACATAAGAATAATGGATTACATTAAAGCCTAGGGAAAGATTGATAAACATTTTGCAGTTGATAAAAACCATATTTATACCATGATTTACCTTAGAGAGAGGATGGCACACATTCATCCACACTTGGATGATCCTAATAATTTATATATCGGAACGGAGATGGTTTAACCAGATCGTTCACTCAATTCATGCGTATCAAAAACTGTTGTTTAATTATATATCCATGTTATTTGTTTTACGGTATGCTCATGCATTTTTCTCCTTACTTTTTTGCAGGTAACAAACATCCCCGCAAGTATTCGTGGGTCCTTTACCGTGACACAGCTGACTGGCCATGCACTCATGCGCAACGCGCTGAAGGTCACTGAACCGAAAACGGAAGGGTCGCGTGCAATAATGATGAGTTTCAGACTAACTGGGAAAGGGTTGACAAGACTTAAATTTTATATGAATGCCAGAAAAGTTATATGCATAAAATAATATAAGGAAATATAATATGAACCTGAATCCTAATGTAAGTTCAGTGCCTTAAATGATTCGGAGTTTTATATTTCATTGACTACTCCTTCCTGAAAAAAATGGTTATATCATTTGAGTTGAAATGTGTATTTTAATAGTTCCTTGCATTTTATTTTATTGCTTGTTATTTCATTGAAATTTTGCTTGCCCTTAAAGCATAATATTAGCCAAAGGTATGAGTTTAGATATCCGTTTGAACAATGCAGAACGCTCATACATGTTTATCACCTCGCCATGAGTTAGTATTAATTGTAAATTACGACATTCAATAAATGCAACTCCTAACATAGTTCCCTTCGTTTGTGAGGACTTAAGTGGTCATAAATTGAAATTAAAACTATTCCTAAAAAATATTTGCCAAAATTACTGTTCCTAAATGATTCTAAATATCAGATTCTTCGACATTTTTCAGAAGCACATAATGGCATTTTTAACACATACACTCCAAAAAAATCATTCAAAAATTACTTATTTAGGATTAAAACGCACAATTTTTTATGAATACGCAGATTTTACTTTGACGCAATATATTTCCGCAAATATCTCTTCGTATATTGTCAAAGCATACATTTTTAGTTTTGACTGTCCTCCTTAGTGACTAAGGAGAACGCGATTTGAACGCGGTGAGTCAAACAGGACGCACAGGACCTATATTTAAGTCCCAGCTCTCCAGGAAACTGCGAGAATTTTTTGGCAAACCTAGCAAAATCCCTTTGAACCCTATCTAATCACTTGATGAACAACTCCAACTCGTACCAGAAACTCGACACCCAAAGTGGTCCAGCTTGCGAAACGCGAGACCTCGTCTTTACCATCACCTACATCCCACTGTCTCTTTTCAATTTAGCCATTCAGTTCTGTCCTTAAGTCTACCCAACGCTAAGGTTTTAGTTCCAGCAGAAGGAGGGAGGCGGATGGAGGTTGAAATAAAGCAGTGGGAGAAGGTAGACAGACCAGGATGGTAGCGGAAGTAATGCGCTCGTGTGCCGCCTCGTGCCTTATCTCCGTTCCACGATCCCAATGTGCGCTTATTCCCCCCCTTCCCTGACCTTTCCGTTGTCTATGCCCTCCTACCAACTCTATCGATGCCACAAAACTCGTCGCAAATCCTTTCACCCACTCACACCAGAGTGTGGGGTGAGGGCGGAAAATGGAAGACAGTAAATCTTTGTAGGCAGTGAATGCGGAGCAAAATACACTAATATGCCCATTAGCATAGGGAAAGAAGTACTTACTTTTCATATCACTTATATATTAACGTAAAACCTTTTGAATTCCTAATGTGACCACTTTGATTTTTTCAAACGATAGTTATAGATGAAAACGCAGCCCATTCATTATAAATATTAAAATTTTAAATAATTAAAAAATGGATATTTTTTCATGTCAATGAATTTTTAGCTGAAGATTAAGTAGTGAGGTGATATATTGAATCATCAATTAAGAACAGGCCTGAAATCCTATATCAATAAAATGACGTTAAAACTTAAAAATACATATTCATTAGCTAACTCATTGTCAGCATCTGAACTCAAACTTCGAGTCATGAATAATTGCTGCTGTGGGATCACCATTAAATATTTCCTTCTCATGCCCAAAGTTATTTCCATTTTTCCTTCCGCTTGATTCTTAATTGGTGATCGATCCAAAGGGTCATTTACTACGCTTAAAATGTAGCCTATTTTTTTATAATTCTCACAAATGCTATCTTTCCCTTTTTTGGGAAGGACGCTAACTCTAATGTAACGAAATCCTCGAGCCAAAGTCCTCTCTGGTACATGCCATGTATTAGCTCATAAAAGCTCTTTTGTCAAAAAATTTCTATCTATCCCCATAATCATTCCATCTCTATTCCCTTCTTATCCTTTTTATCTCAAAATCAAGCCTACATCGACCAATGATACCCATACCTACGCTGTTTTTTCTTTCTACGAGACATACTCATAAAGTAAGAGCCGTTTGGTCGTAGGAAAATATATACTCATATGAATCACATTTTGTTGGCACTTTTAGTTAGCTACAAACGTATTTCACTCTTCTACATAATCGTCTTTCAATTCTAATCATTTTTCGTACCCATGGAACAGGTTTTTTAACCCCTCTGTATAGAAGCTCGTCGTCTGAGAGTTGAACCAATTGACAACGCCATTCTTGAGTTCCTCTTCAGTTTTGAAACGTTGTTCACCTAGCTACCGAGTGCAAGAAGAGGAAGTAGTCGCTAGATGCAAGGTCAGGAATGTACGGTGGGTGGTCAAAGAGTTCCCAGAAACTCTCGTCCACTGGACTTGTGGTGGGCGGTGAGCATTTTCGGCACCCACCTTGCACACAATTTAGTGTATCCGAGGTTTTCCGTGACAATATTTTAGACAGTAGTGCGTTCAAGCTGAGGAAATTGTTCAGATTGATCTTCAATCGACGAGCACATCACAGTTCTTGTCTCACTTACGAAACAATTTCATCGGTCAGATTGCTGGGCCTGCCACTTAGCTCTTCGTCATGGACATTTTTTCGTCCATTTTTAAAATCACGACACCATTTTCTAGCCTTTCCTTCACTTATACCTGTAGTTTCTTAAACTAGGCATAATTCCCGATGAATTTCAGCAGCCGGAAATCCTTTTGCATACAATAATCGTATGACAGAACGCACTTCACAGCTGTCGGGAACAACAATTGTCGCGGACATTGTTATTTGCATGCACGGACAAGCAAATGACTTCTGAAACATAACAAATGCTGCAAAACGCCAATATTTAAATATAAGAAAACGGCTCTTACTTTATGAATATGCCTCGTACATCAAAGCTTTCTGGTAGGTGGCTCGTACAATATCTATGGATTCATTCTTTCTATTTTGAATATCATAATTTATAACTATTAATCTTATTCTGCATCCACCCCCGGGAAACTGTGCAAATTATTTACTCTTTTCCTAAATCAGGGCCCAGCCTAGTATAACTGACATATCCCTGATTTTCCTGATATTTATCTATGCCTATGGTGGTTAGGTGGTTACGGAACTTTATTTCTTTTTCATGACGGTCATTATTTGTTAACAAGCTGTAGCCTCCTACCTCACTATCACTTCCCTCTCTTACCGCCACGTTCAATTTTTCAGGCACTATAAAATACACGTATTTCCCTCTAGGATCATCTGCCACGATATGCAAAGTTTAAAAGAATTAATTGATGCTTGTCTGATGGATAGCAAGTTTATAGAACTTTTGTAATCGAACCTTTTAAACCCTGCACCATTACCACGTCATAAGCAATTTTCCATGTCACTCTTACGTGGCATTTCACGGCCACGTAGAGCTGGTTTAGATTATTTTAGCCATCAATTCAGTTCTTGAAAAGAGGTTGCTTTCACGTCTTTCTGGCGAAAATAACGAAAATTTGCTTTTAAAATTTTTCGATGAAAAATTCTTATCAATACCGATGATATTTATGCCTCCGAATTGTAAGAAAGTTCCTGTAAGATAATTTTCATGCGCACAAAATACGAGTTCATATTCATTAAATTTACAAGTTCAACATATATTACTATGAATCTTGTTTTTTTAACTAGATAAATATTTGTTGATGTAATATCTAAACATTTGTATCTTATTAACACTTTCAAATATGTAGAATAAAGAATATTCGCAATAATATTGCATCTGACCAGTAAAAAAGCGATTAAAATGAAAAAATATGATAAGTGGGCATAGAAAAATTAAGCATGGAGCTTTGTTGGCAACGGCTATAAACAGAGTTAGCATTTTCCATAGTCGAATAAAACGTTACTTCAACTGACTACATGTATTTAAATAAATCACTTTCTAATGTACTGGTCTAACCACCAGTATTGTGAGTCTTTAGATTTAATTAAAGGGAAATAAATGAATCTTGAAGTAAATATTATTTTAACGCTAAGCCTATTATCCATCCCTATGGCGTCGAAGAGTACACGCAGCGGCAAATTAAAAATTATACCCTGAGAAAACACAAAGTGAATAGTTTTTTTTATCAATTCCCCATTTTTTCCAAACTTGGACGACGGCCTTCATAGTTACCACAAATTTGATGTGTGGAGGGACTGTGGTATGTACCTGTATTCATTATTCAGCAGCGCTTGTATTTTTATAAAATTGAAAAAATGAAATAAATTAAAGGGATATCCATTCAAATTCTTCCATCCCTTTAACTCAATAGATATATACGATATGTACCCTGTTGTTAATTTTAGTGTCCAAAAATTCTCCAAATTTATATTAGGCAAAAATAATTGCATAAAATATAGAACGCTTGATACATTTACGATTGTAAGATTAGAATAAGCCTTGGTGAATATGAAATGGCAATTCCAATTACTAAAAGTAGTTCCCTCTCATTTTCTCATATCTCTTAAAACCAGTCTCGCAAGGGTGGTCTGATAGTAATCAGCCCTCAACAATAGTTGACTGAGGTTTTAGTCACAGCACGTATACCCCCACATTGCGCTCTCAATTCTCTCACCAATTTGTTGCAAGCGGGACCAGTTTGCTGTGACCAAAAATACTTCACAAGTTCTCTCTAAGTTGTGTGTGTGTGTTGTGGGAAGGAATTTACGTGCAACATGCATGCCTGAAGATTTTCCAGATGGGAATACTCACTAGTTTTTGATTCTTCCTCCTCTTTCTTGAAAAAGGAGGCCTGGATCACTGAAAATTCGAAAGTTAGTAAGTGTCCTTTTTTACCTGTGTTATTGTGTTTTTGTCTTTGATCGCTAGTAACACGCAATATGAGAACACATAAAAGAAACACTCTTACGTTATTTCTTGATTATTTCGACGGAATTGTGCTCCGTCTTCCTCAGAGGATTAGTTAGGACTCCTTCATCTTCTGAGGTCGACGAGGTTGAGTCGTAACTAATTTTTTGAGAAAGACGGAGCTTAATTCCGTCGAAATTATCAAGAAATAAGGTGTGGGTGTTCCTTTTATGTGTTCTCATACAGAGTCGTACCCAAAAATGGTAAAACTGATTTTCTCTGACGCAAACGGAGAGGTGGAGGGGGCTCTACCTGGCAGGGTAAGGTGGAGGGGGCTTTTAACAACAGAACGAAACCAATCTCAGTCGCCTGTGGGCTGTCGTTGAGTGAGGACACCGTTTTTAGTGAAGCAAGTTTTTTGTCCGCGTCGAAAAACAAAATGAATCTGAATTTAGAGCAACGTTATTCCGTGAAGTTTTGTGCGAAACTCGGGAAGACGGCAACTGAGACCCTCGATATGATCAAGCAGGCTTATGCGGACACTGCCTTAAGCCGTTCCACAGTGGCACAAGTTGTTTAAATAGGGTAGGGAGCTCGTTGAAGACGACCATCGCTCCGGACGGCCGTCGACCGCAAGAACCGACACGAATGTGGACAAAGTGAGGACACTGCTGAACACAGACCGACGCTTAACCAGTGAAGAAATTGCAGACCAGTAGGGTCTGTCTGCATCCAACGTCCAACGCATTATTTCACAGGATTTGGCCATGCGCAAGGTGTGCGCCAAGATGGTGCCGAAAATTCGTGCCAAGGAGCGCTCGTCGTCAGCTCCTGACCAAATACGCCGTTGCCACGTTGCCGCACCCGCCCTATTCTCCCGATCTGGCACCTCCGGACTTCTTCTTCCCCCTGATGAAAAGACAGCTCAAGGGACGACGTTTTGACTCGATAAAGGCCGTTCAATAGGCTTCGACGAGAGTCATCAACGGCATCCCCAAAGAAAATTTCCAGCGGGCGTACGGGGAATGGGAGCAACGTTATACTATGTGTGTACCAGCTCAAGGAGCATGCTTTGAATATTATTAAGTCGATGTAAGTATACCGTCAATAAAATTCTTGTAAAATAATCAGTCCTACCACTTTTGGGAGCCTCCTTGTAGTGTGTGTTGCTGTCAAAGTTTTTTTATTCAACACTTCCGTGTTACTTCGAAGAATTCAATTTATATATAAATATAATTTAATTTTCTGCAAAACCAATCTCAGTGCTCTTCAAGTGACTCTGACCGACTGAGTATCAAGATTGTTGCAATTGAACTGAACTTGAACTCGTCCACTGGTGTGTTTCGTATTATTATTGAATATTTAGCAATGAGGAAAGTGTGCGCCGAGCTCGTGCCAAAAGAACCACCGACCAAAAGACCAACCGAGCGGTAATGTCAAGTGAACTTTTGCAACGAATTGAAAATTTTCCTGATTATTTAGAGATGGTCTTCACTGGGGATGAAACCTGGGTTTTTAGTACGAAACAGAAATAAAACGCCAAAGCTCTGAGTGGCACACTGACCAGTCCCCGAAGGCCGAAAAGGCAAGAATGAGAAAATCAAAAGTTAAAACAATTCTCTTTGTCTTTTTCGACAGTAAAGAAGTGGTCCATAAGGAGTTGGTTCCTCAAGGACAGACGACAGTTTTAGCCATGTCTTCACATGTATGTGCTGGAAAGACTTATAAAAAGGACGAGAAAAGACATTTACACTACCTGGCAACTTTGTCACGACATTGCGCCGATTCCCACATTGCTCTACGAGTCCTTGAGTTCCTGGCCAAAAATCAGGTGCTAACCCTGCCCCACTCTTCCAATATTCCTAACGTCGCCCCAACAGACGTTCTCTTGTTCCCTCGGATTAAGGCAGCCATGAAAGGAACCCGTTTTTCGTCCATAGAAGAGATTTAATCAGCAGTGACGAAGATCTTGCGAGAGGTCCCCAGAGGGCGCCTTCCAGGCCACGTGCCGATCATGGTAGAGTCGCGGGAAAAAATATGTAGAGGCTCAAGGACAGTACTTTGAAGAATTTAAAGTGTTTGTGCAAATATGTTCAATAAACTACTGAAAAAGTAATTGCATTACTTTCGGTAAGCAGCCTGTACAGACACACACACACAATCTTTTGCGTGTTAATTATTTTATTCTGTGTTTTATTGTGCCGTCCAAATGTTACATTGCTCTCGTGAGTACTTCCACATAATCTATCGATATATATATATATATATATATATATATATATATATATATATATATATATATATATATATATATATATATGCTATATATATATATATTATATATATATATATAGTCTGACCTGAAGAAGGCCTCGGAGTAGGCCGAAAGCTCAAATCATCTACAGTGTGAGTGTCCTTTTACGTGTTATCTGTTTTATTCTGTGTTTTATTGTGCCGTCCAAAAGTTTTATTGCTCTCGTGAGTACTTCCTCATCATTGATAAATATATATATAGTATAGCTTAGTATATATATATATATATATATATATATATATATATATAGGCTTCTTCGCCGTAAGTATCATTGTTTCAAGGATTTTACTGCAAATTAGAGCCAGCATACCCCGTCTTTCTAAATTACTTTTATGCATCAATACTCACTTGCCTCCTTTTCATGAATATTTAGTCGTACAAACTCTTGGTGGCGTCGGTTCTGCGATGGGTGCGATACTCGATCTGCAGCAATCGCCTTCCACTGAGAAGGGACAGTAAGAAGTCTTTCATTTACTCCCATCTCTCCGACTGCCCTTCCCGGGGAACAAAACGTTCAACGGAAGGAAGAGAGAGGCCTCGTGGGGAGGCGGCGAGAACATAATAGACCAATATGTGAGGAACACCTCCGCGTGGCGTCTCGAGTCACGAGTGGCCCCTCTCGGCCAGCCTCCCCTACCCCGACGTTAGCTGCCTGCATCTAATCTTCTCCCCATACTCACCCCTTCCCCCTCTCCCACGGTCTCCTCCTACCTCTCGCACCTCCCGCCCCACCACCTATTCGATGCCAGTTTCTCTCCATGACTCGCAGCCCACAATTTGCATATAAAATTATTCTGATCTCTTCCAGTGGATTGGTTGGAGAAATATAATGTTATCCACTTTCCGGGAGCATTGACGACGTTCACAATCCCGGGTCGAATTCCTCCTGGGCCCCCACGCGGAATGGGTTCCTTTGGGTAACACTTGCGTCCACGCATCGCCTCGCCATTTGCGCACACACAGCGCCGAGAGCTTTTGGTCTGCGCCAGTGTATGGTACATAACTACTCCTACCCTATTCATACCCCCTCTCCCGTCACTCTTCCTCCCCCACGTCGAAAGCCCCGTCCGTATGTTCTGACTTCCTTCTGACCTCGGTTTCGCTGCGCAAAGCATTTCGGAAGGCCACACCCCCAAAATTACTTTTCAGCATTCCTGCCTATTTCATGGTGCAAGAGTTTTAGCATGATATGGGGCCTACAGAATATCTCGACAATTTTGCAAAAGTTGGTTTTGTGCGAAAAAAAATCAGGAGGCTTGCTCTGCAGATTCTCGTTTAGTATTGCACATGCTTCGCTGCATAAAATATTTCAACTGAATATTGATATCACTACATTAGAATTCCAATTTAGGCTAAAAAGAGATTAAGTATATAAATAAGTATATATATGCTCACATATTCAAATATGCATTCATTTACATATATTCAAAGCCGAAAAAAGGATTTTGATTTCTTAGCAAATGTTACAGTTGATAGTTTATTATTATCTGCCTTTAAAACTCTAAAATTATATACAATAGAATATATGGAGGGATATGAAGATCATTTTTGCCATATATATTGATTACAAATGCAAGAATAAGATACCGAAATAAATTTGCCTCCGATACTAAAAAATAATATTCGGGATTTTAATGGCTTACTTTATCGCATCATGTATCCTTATATTAATTTATAATTAAGTGAAGCGGAATGAGTACACATTTGGTTTTCACCCTTGATTCGTTATAAGGCTTGTTCATTTCAATATGAACATTGCTGTCATTACTTAGGAGCATAACCCATTTGACCCTGTCAAATTAAAATCTCCCATTCTTTTCTGAATATATCTTCACCGGCCTCAAATTTGACTGCAATTTTACTAACGTGACTTGAGAGAGAAATTGACCGAGAAATTGAGCTACTTCATTCGTCACAAGGGGTCCTTATCAAACAGGGTTAACACCCGGTCGGCTGGTTATCCCAGCGTGAAGTGAGCGGTTGCAGAGCCTCATTTGTTTTTCCGTCACTGAGGCCAAATACGATCCAGTGCGTATCTGCGGAATAGACAGCGGCCTTAAGAGCTTTGTATACTCTGCACCAAATATTCAGATGTGACATTAGTTCATATTTCTCACGCAATCCTTACCTCTCCCATCCCAGACACTAATCAGCTCCTTCCATTACCGATATCGGTACGACCACTGGAATGAAAATCTATTAATCTTAAAGTTTTGAAGTAACATGGGAATTAAAATGAGGCCAGGAAGAGGGTATTGTAAGAGAAGGATATTTATTGTAAATGTATGCATATATATAAGTGTATAAATGTATGTATATATATATATATATATATATATATATATATGTATATATATATATATGGATGGTTATGCTACGCAAAGTGCATGCATAGTAGAAGTACGTATGTATTGCAATGTATGCATCGTCCAATTTGCAACAAATATTATTGTACAATCAGTTGGAGTACCGATAAGGTACTCTTGCATTTCGCCGGCACGGGCGCTAATTTCGGAATCTTTCTCAATGTATCTGACTAGAGATAAGATATATATATATATATATATATATATATATATATATATATATATATATATATATATATATATTTAATAAATAAATATATATATAATAAAATATATATAAATAATATATATATATATTTATTTATATAGAATATATATATGAAATCAAATAATACCTCTCTGGTCACCTGCAGGTCTCATAAGCTATGTGATTTCTAGAGTACCAGATCTTCCTGGGAAGCCATAACCGGCACAGAAAAAGCTGCTAACCCCCTACCCTGATGTGTGAATTTCACACGTCGTCTGGCTCAGTACTGGGTGAACTGTAGATTTACCTACCAAACCGATTTTAGGTTGATTACTGTGTTTTTATATGTACTTATATGGATGGAGCCTCAAAATCAATTAAAACCACTCTGGTCACCTACAGGTCTCATAAACTATGTGATATATATATTTATATATCACATAGCTTATGCATACATACACACATAAATATATATATGTGTGTGTGTGTGTATATATATATAACCATAAACACAGTAATCAACCCGAAGGTCGGTTTAATAGGTGATGGTAGTGCTCACCCATGTACCAAGCCCGACGGCGTGTGAATATTCGCACATCAGGGTAGGGGGGCCAGTTCCTTTCCCTGTGCCGGTTATGGTTTCCCAGGAAGATCTGGTACCCTAAAAATCAACTAGCTTGGGTGGAGCTGTGGCTGTGGACGTAAGGAGAAGAATTGCGCTAGGCAAGGAGGCTTTCTCAAGGAGGAGGGAGTTGATGACGGGGACGTTGAGTAGGGATGTTAAGACAAGACTCGTAAAAACTCTGATACGGAGCGTAGCTATGTACGGCGCGGAAGCGTGGTCGCTGAAGCAGGAGGATAGACGTAGTTTGGAGGCTTTTGAAATGTGGGTGTGGAGAAGAATGGAGAAGGTGAAATGGACCGAAAGGAAAACAAATGAGGAAGTACTAGAAATGGTGGGGGAGGAGAGGGGTTTGTTGAGATAAATCCTATGGAGGCAGGAAAAATGGATGAAAGGCGTATTGAGCGGTAGTGGAATGTTGAAGAGGGTAATAGAGGGGAGAATATTGGGCAAGCGAGGTAAGGGTAGGAACAGGATAGGGTTGTTGGACGGGATGAAGGGAGGAAAGAAGTACACCGAGATGAAGAGGGACCTGATATAGATTAGTTTGCTAGGTGGGGAGTCACAAAATGTTTATTTGATAGTTGTGTCCATCCAAAAACCTACCTTAACCGGTAGATTACCTAAAAAAAAAATATATATATATATATATGTATATATTTATTTGTGTGTGTGTGTATAAATATATACACATTAAATTCGTCCATGAAATTAATATTTTAGAAATGGCATGTTTTCAAAATGGTGAATTGATTACCTCTCCATAAATATATCTTCATCTTTCAAGTAGAATTATACTGTAGAGGTATAGGCAAAAGAATATTTGGGAAACCGTTAAAACCACCTAAACCTACTTCGCCCATAAATTGTTTGAATTTCTTTGAATGTTTTGAATTGTTTAATTTAAACTTGTTCAATGACTTGATAGAGAGAGAGCAATACTCTCTTAGCGTCCGACTACTTTTGTCCATCAAATATTTTAAAAGGTAAATATGGAGAAATAATAATTGCTACAGTTCGGTTTTTCTTGAATTTAAAACTTGAGGCCTTTCTTCGATCTATTTAATTATATTTCCAATGGGTGCATTGTACCACGAAAGGAATGTAAAACTCAGTAGTATTTATTAAACCAAAAAGTCAAAAGTTAGAACGTTTTCTATATTTGGCATTTAAGGCATTCGAAAATGGTGACTTGGTCGAGCGTCTAGCATCTCGTTAGGAGAGTGCATACTTTAAATACGTTCGCCGATGCAGTGATTCCGTCATAATGGATTTAGTGCCACTTTCATATAAATGAGTAAATAAAATTTTGCTGTGATCCTCATGAACGTTTTCACAGTCCTCCCGCGTAAGTGAAATGGATTTATGTTAACTGTCTCTTTTACTTCAAAAGGCAATTTTTAGCGAGGTAGTCAATACCGCTGTTTGCACTGATGGGCTTTCCCCCCTTCAGAGCAGACAGGCCACACGCCGCACTGCATGTCAAAAGAAAATAAAATTTTTAAAAATGCACCAAAACTCCTTCATGAACCCTTAAGTTTTAAATCCACTCTGAACATTATTTTCACCATTCTTTTTTTTTCTGAGTTCTTTTTTTAAGTTTACCGTCATTCAACCGACCGCATGCTTCATTCCGCCATTATGTCCACTTTCAAGCCAACTAGCTCGATTCCTCTCCATATTCCTACGTTCTAATCTCCACCACCCTTCACCCACGGAACTTTGTGCAAGGATGGTGGAGAAAGGGGAGGTGGAGGAGGGGTGGATGGAGACCTAGATGAGGGAGTTCGGCGGTCCCCGGGCACACGGAGCCACTTGGGGAAGCAGGCATTATCCCTTCGCCAGGCCCACGTCGACGTCCATTTGAATCGTATGACTCGACGCTACCCACCTCTCCCCCATTCACCCTTCAACCCTCCCTCCTCACACACACGCACACAGCCTGGCCACACCCCGTCCCACCCCGCTCCACCTTGACCGGTGGGAAAGTGGACAAATGAGGCTTTAACCGCAGGGCGGTGCGAGGGTGGGTGGCGGTGTTGGGGTCGTGTCGGGTGGAGGGAGTTAGAAAAGGGAATCGGGTGAAAGGGTGGGAGGGGTGGATAAGGCTGCGGTCATAGAGCGAGAGAGGGAAATGGGAGGTGGCTGTGCACGGGGGACAGAGAGGGGTCACCGCAAGAGAGGGGTGTAGGGGGTTGGGCGGACGGGCGAGTTCTCGGGTGAGGGGGTGAGTAGTTGGTCGGCGGGTAAGTGGCTTGGGGAAGGAATGCGCGAGCAGCAAAGGCAATCCTAATTACCGCGAGAGAGCAATAAGGAAAGGGGGTGTCCGGGGGACGGGAATTAAAAGGCATTGGACCAAAGGGGACTAGTATGACGGCGAAGACCACGGCTGGTGTGGATCGGGTCAAAAAGGGAGAGGCGGGAGAGGGCGGGGTGTATGGGTAATTGAGTGGGGAACGGGACGGGAAAGTAGGAGCAGGAAAGGCGCCTCCGTCGCATCGGCGGCAAAGTCGAGGTTCTCTTCCGCGAGGTGAGAGCAAAGTCCGCGGATGAAATTCCCCACTTCCCTCCCCGTCCCCTCGGATTTGACGAAATATTGCCCCCAGGTCCACACGTTTTTGGATCTGTACCCGGGGTTGATGACGAAAACAATAGAGTAAAAAAATTGGTCCCGCGTGTGAGCGTGAAAATTATGTCCCTGTTTAACTTCAAAAGACTTTCGCAGTGAATCTGCGATGGGTTATTTTCACTTTGGGGTTCACCAAAACCCTTCTCTGTCATTGTAATAGTCTTTTGCTTAGATGCAGGCTAAAATTCTCCTGAAAGTTTGGATAATTATTAATGCTAGACAATTGAATCCCGCCAAAGGTGGGGACATAATTTATAAACTAGCATTTGATGGGTACCGTTATCTTAATTATTTATGAGTCTATTAATAAACATTGATCCTACTAAGCAGACTTAGTCAAGAAGCATGTGGGCTACGAGTGGTAGAAAAACCTTTTTATCGTAACCCTGCACCAGATACGTTTATATGATTTCTAAGTCTAGCATTATATCCGAAAATTGTGCAATTTACGGGTTTGAAAATAGTTTGAATGCTACGCCATGTAATGATATCCCTCGGAATAAGGTTTCATTCCCCGGCTACGGGATCTTTTGCGTCTCAACTCTTTTGAAAGAGTTACCAATATCAAATAACAAACAACAATAAGTTGGTTTAGTTGCTGAAGAAAAAATGCAGAAAACTTGGACCAAAATTTTTTATGCATTATTCAGCTTGCTTCACGTTGCCATGAAAAACTCAGGTTTTATTGTGGGAAAGCGGAAGTTTATCAAAAGTCAAAGTAGAATTGCGCATCATGAGCGTGCTCTTTCTTCAGAATCATTAACGTTTTATGTGACCAGTTATTTGCGAAATTTTTCGGAGCCCAGCATTATGACTCAATTTCACTCGAATATTTTAGCGAAACAGTGTTTCGTTCAAATTAGACAATTTTAAACGAAAAATGAGCATTTAGTTGGGTAAAATGAACACTACCACGAAAATATTTAGGGAATAAAAAATATGCAATGATACAAAATTATCATCACCCTGCAAAATGGATCATTCCGCTAATATGTAGGAATGGTGGACATAAATTCAAGGCATAATACAGAAAACTTAAACTCTCCCCTTCCGGAGAGTAAAGTAAACCCCGACTAGAGATACATGGAACATTTATTCACCGGTGTACAGAGGACTTTGCATTCGTATTGTTAAAATCACTAGGGCTCCAAATATTTATTCACTAAATCCATTAAAAACGGACAGAAAGTTATTTAAATATTTAATTTACATAAAAAATGAATGAATATAGATAGAATAAACAAGTTTGAGCTCGAATGATGCCATTCAGTGAGCAATGGCCGAGGGTAAACTGAAGGAAGGATGGGAATAAAAAAAACACGACCACTACGTTCTCACTGCATTTATGTGTTTACCTCCATTACATTCATTATTACCTTCAATGAGAACTCTTATGACATATGTATATTGATGTAATAAATGTATTAATTGTAGTTATTGTAACAAACAACTTTAATGAATAATATTTAAAACATGTTCACCTGAATTACTTCAGAGAGGAATGGGTCAAGGGCTGTTTGGTAAACAAATATTTAGATAATGATGATTATTAGCATTGAGTACGATTTAGTTTTTGATAATCTGGCGTCGCCGGAAAAGATGTTTCCTACTGCGTGCAAAATGCGTAAATTTTGCAAAAGAATTTCACCATTTAAAATATGTACCTATTGTTTAACAGAGTAATAGGTGTGTTAGATTATGTTCTGACAACTGACGCGAATAATGAATATTTTTAAAGTCCTATATTAATTAGCTCCAGCTAAGGAGGATCTGATGAAATATTCGTAGGTAAGCGGTTCACCTCTGTCCTTTTTGGAATGGTAAAAGAAGAACTACGACGACTAATCTCTTACAAACACAGCATATGACTAACATTATGTTTCATGATCCCGGAAGTCATATTTTCATAATTATTATGTGCTATTTGTACACTTTATGAGGAACAAATTAATTCCGAAAATTTATTTTGAGATCTTTGCGGTATTTAGTCTCAATAATTATTTTATATACATCCAGTAATTATACATAAATGCAAAAAAAGACATATACAGCTGCTTGTAAGATGAGCCCAAAGATATAATGGCATAAAAAGCTAACGAGCATGAAAAATAAAGTATTGCTTTGATTAATAAATATATTTGGTAAATAATTCTGATAATACCGGAGTATTATTTCTCTGGGTGTAAGAAATTAATATGAACTATTAAAATATGAAATACCCGCAGGCGTAAGAGTTGGCGTGGCTTATATTTTACCTATGTTTATTTAGTGTAGGTATACGCTAATACGATTACCTACAATAAATTAATACACTTAATAACGTAACGTGAAAAATGAATCATTTTTGTACTAGAGCACGTTGTTAGAAATAAACTCCTCATCTTAGGGAAATGATTTTTGTTTGGCGAAATTGAGAACTCAATGGAAAGAATATCTCAATTACTTATTATATGGTAATTAAAATATATGAATTCAGTTTTATTTCAAAATTGCAATACTCTTTCTTTAAATTTAACCATCCTAAATTCTCGCATAATAAATGTTTATTTCAGGCCACCTTTCGATGAACCTAATTTATGATGAACTGCAGATGAGATTAAGTTATCTATTTATCAGTTTTATTGACATTTTCTATTGCCATTTTTATGAGGTTGTCATACTCTTCATTTTTAAGCATCGGCATAGTCTTATGTGTTCATTATTTTTAATTTTTGGGATTTGTACATTAGCTGTTTTCCCTTTACCTTCAATAGCATTTTTTAGACGAAAAGTTACTTAAAAAAAGATATAAATTAATGTATAAAATGAATATTAGTAGATAAAAATTAAGCACAGATGTGTTTTTAAACTATATCTTAGAAATTTTCCCCTTTGATATTCGCATTAATTTAGGGAAATTTCGACGACTCAGCCATAATAATAGCAATAAATTCAGTATTCGACGGGGGTAATTTATCGAAAAATTTAATTGCATTTATCTGCTTGAATCTTATTTTTCGGATAAATTACCGCCCATTTGGCCAAACAGGTTGATGCTTGTTTTCACCAGCTTTTGAAGAAACGTCAACATATATTTTCAAAATTATGCTGAGGAATTCAATTAAAAATGGAAGCAAAATTGCAGCTCGTGACAATATTCGTTATGTGTGATTTAGTCCATGATTTAAATACTAGATACTAGTCCCTAATTGGGTCTATCTAACAAAACTGGGATTTGCCTAGACACCAGACAGATTGTTTTATTACTAATTGGAGAAAATCTATTGTTTTTTTCCGAGCAAAATGGAGCAAACCATTTATTTTACTCGATTCTATTTATTGTTTCACAAGTCTGTATGTAAAATTGTGAAGTGATCTCAAAATTTTCAAGATTCATATACCAGTGCGCAACCCTTTTTAATAATTATTTTGTTCGTTAACTTTTCTTTTAAATTAACGTTTCACTCATAACGACAGCAATGATTAAATAATATGTTTTAAGTGAATCAATCTCTTAATTTTTTATACGTATGTGATACATTTTTTCTTCCATCAGTAGTTATATAAGAAAGAACGTAAGGTAAACTGTATACTTGGTTGAGTATCAAAGTTTTAAAAATATTTCACGCCCATCAAAGAAAATTTGGAGGAAAAAGGTGAAATCTCATTCAGAAGGGAAAAAAATTAAATTGATTATTCAATTTCTATAACAAACAATATAAACTAAAGGTACAGACAAAAATAGAAAGATTACATAGATGGCAACATTCAATTTGATTTCCTAAATACCAATTCGTTAGCCACAAAATCACGGTGGATATTTTCTGTCTGTATTTCCCTACATTTTTTAAGAAAGTGTCCTTGTTTATTGCTCGATTTGCTTTGATAATTTTCTTGAAATTTCTTCAAATGTGTGCTACATTTCCCTCACATTTAATTATCCATACTACATGCGTGCTTCGATTGTGAAAAATTACTAGACACTGGAAAGAATGCTACGAGTAGTTCGAAGGTCTGGTACCGAGGATGGAGTTAAATGTAATTTTTTCAATACGTTCTACCAAATATCTATTTCTACGAGTCAAAAGTGAATTTCCCCTGCCTTAAGCCTTGGGAGAGAATTCTCAGGGTCAGCGGCCATGTGCTCTTTCCAAGGAATCGAAAACATAGCCAAAAACTAAGGGATAAAATCGCGTGCATAGTATTCAGTATTTTTCAACTTCAACCCCTCCGTTCCTGCTTGCCAGCGACTCTTTCCCAAACCATAAGGCTAATGCGACCACTCATAGCATGCTGAGGTGCTTCACTGGACATCTCACCTCCTCCCACTCATCCTCCGCACTCACCCCACTTACCCTTCTGTCACTTTCTCTACTAGATTGCGCTTCTCTGTGATCTTTATTATAGTATTTTGTGTTGAAGTTATTTGGAAATATGATGATGATGAACCCCTTACTAAGATACACAAGTAATATTTGTGAATTTTTACCGCAAGGTTTTGGCGATCTTGCCTTCATTCCATCCATGATATGTAATTTATTCAAGTGAAGGCTGCAACACTTACCGTGATATGTATGTTTCCTCAGAATTTTTTGCTATCCATTCTTCGAAAAGCGATAACATCATATAAAACATTTGATGCAGGTCCACTGCAGTCGCAGAGGACATTCTTGGTGCTTCAAGTCCTATCACGCCCACGTGATGTGTGAAAGGAGGAGCAGGGAGACAAGGGAGCGAGGGCTCTGAGAGATGCATTCCTAGTGCTTGCGGAGGGTGAGGATCGTTGAAATGGGCGCGATGGGAGGAAGTTGGGGAGCATGGGCGTTGGGAGCGAGGTAGGGGTTTGGTGGTTGAGTAGGTGATCCGGGTTGAGTTGGGTTGGCGAGTGGGTGGGCCGTGGGTTTGGAGGCTTAAGGGGTGGAATGGGGGTCTCTGATGAGGGTGGGTGGGTGTGGGAGAAGTACCCTGGCCCCGGGGACGATTCCAGGGGGGACGGGGGCGTTTGGAGGGGGTTTGGAGTGTGGAGCTCCATTTAAAACGCACCCCTGTTCGGGTCTGGCTCTGGTAATTGTGGGACGTGACCATTGGATCTAGTTCACCGCAAATGGAATGCGGGCCATAATTTCAAGGGCCCTGACTCCCAAGGCAAATTAAAGTGCCAACGGTCGCTTCCAACTCCAGCCGCCGTAACTCTCTCTTTTATTTTACATGCTCGATCGGATTTCGGTGACAGCTCATCCCAATAGAGCTGCATCATCAAAAGCGATGACGGTTTTTGATAGAACATTTAAGAATAAAGCATAATGTATTACTGAAGTCTCATACCATCACAATTATATAGGTTAATAGGTGAAAAGGTGATAGTTTTGTAATGAAAAGAACCGTTGAAAACATCAATCATGAGCATTTAACGTGTGGTCTAATACCTCTCGATATGTCATTTGACATGGCGCTAAAGATGTGACGTTTGCCAGTAATTTCAATGAACAGGTAAATGTGATATAAGCCCTTAAAGATCAAATAGTTGAATTGGAATATGTGATCACATATTCGGGGAATGTTCCACAGTAATATTATTGACACTGCTTTGCCTTCTTGGAAGACAGTTTCTATTAGCGGGAAAATTATTCACTGAACGCCATCATTAGTTATTTGATATTAATTTATTTAAATGACATGCATATAATTGAAAATTATGCATAGATGATAATACAGGCAGGTAATTAATTTCTCTTCCAAAGAAATTGTTGATTTTGTAGTGTGCTTTACAGTCAATAAAATGTATCCCCAAATTGGCTATTATAAACCCGATTTGAATTATAAATTTACACTTTCTTTATACTTAAGCATCATTTTTCATTTATAACAATTACTGAGACTTTGAGGAAGCACACTTTTGTTTCAATCAAGGTTTCATTCAATTTGTCTACCATGATCATTACGATCAACTTTTTCATGAAATTTTGAGAAAAATATTTATTGTAATGATGACATAAGGAATGGTATTCTGAAAATTTATTCAATCAATGAACCTTATGATAAAACACAAACCAAATTCTTTGAAGGGTAGTTTTCTCTAATATTCAGTAACAATAAATAAATATAAATTTTTATTGTAAAACTATTATTTCCTGGAGGTAAGTGTGCTATAGTATGAAATTTTAACATATGGTACATATTTGAAATAGATAAATGTTGTACAAAAAATAATGCCAATCTACAGGCACCTATCATTCATTAAATAAAGAGTACCAAGGATACTATAACTTATTGGTCGACAGTACTGTCCTTTACGTAGACATACACAGTTATAAGAATAGATTGTATTCCTCAAACGACCGTTATATATCATATTGCAATGCTAAACCATGAATATTGAATACAGTTATAGTACCTTTACAATTATAATGCCCGTAAAATTGTACCTGAATGAATTTTGATATAGCCACACATTGTTCACATTACTTATCAACTATACGCTAACTCCAATAATTAAATGTGTATGGTGTAAGTGTATATCTTAACAAATACTTAGGTGCTGCTCCTACTCAGAATCAGTCGTAGGTATTAGTATCTGATAAAATAAAACTCAGCAAATTCGACTATCAATAAAAGAAAAATATTCAATGCATTGGTTAGGTCTCGTTTAGAGTACCCTCAATAAAATCTAGACGAAGACTTTTTTAACGCCAAATTACATCATTTGAAAAGGCTAGATCCTGATTTAGAAAATTATCTGAGAATGTGCTTAGCAGCTTATTAAATGAGAGATTGCAAAATGGAAGGATTGGATGTGATGTTAGGAAGAAGTGGGAGTAATTTTAATTTTTATAACCGCATGTATACATAATCACATACCGTAGTTAATCACAGTCTTGTTAATTACTCACAATGGAACGTACATTACTCACTTGGATCATCAATATAAAATCCGACACAAAATATTAGTCATGGGGCGTCACATTTTCTACCAGTGACTTTGGGAATGGGGACCATGAGTCGTGTGGCCATAAATTAATTGAACTTCTCCTTAATTCCCAGTGCTGCACTAACTGTATTATTATGGTGGAGGTCTCTCGTGTAAGTGGTTGTAATTTCATTTTATACCCTCCTTTTTCATATAACAAGGAGCCCTTTTAGTGGGTGAAATCACCACTTGTTTTGAACTAGGTTTTCCACCAGCATGTAAACGAACTTGTGCATTTTTAATTTTTAATAGATATTTTTTCCCTTTTCCCTTCCTCTCTCGTATCCTCCCTTATCCCTTGCCCACAACTTCTGGTGCTTGCACCTTCTTCCACAAACACTTTTGGTGGCCAGTGGGGTAGTTGTGTAGATGTATATATGAGTGATAAGAAATAAATATGTGTGTAGAATGCATCTGGCTATTGAAGAGAAATGTTTATGAAATGAAAAGGATTATTTATATAATTTTGGTTTAAAATTCCTGCTTGTTCGACATAATATGAAAGAATAAGGATTAATTAGTATAAGAATAAAATAAATTGTACAAATGCATGCTCGATAAATTGGACATACTTTTAACTAAACTATGACTTGTGATTTTTGCAAGAAGCTTTATTTAATTGACTTATTCTTTCGACGGAATTCGTACACAAGCATCCTATTTCAATCATATATTAAAGAAACTCTCAACTTGGCCAACACTGCCAGAGTTGATTTTTGATTGACAGGAAAGTTAGAACTCGCTACATAACTTGATATATCTGGAATTTTTGTTACTAACTCCTTAAATCTAGGCTCATTTGCTAAATTGTGCGAGAAAAGTTCCCTGAGAAATCATTCACTAGGAATCTTCCCTGAAGGAACTATGAATTAATAAATTTTATTTGAATAATAACATGTCGTAATCTGACGCGGAGTGCATTGAGACGAATGCATATGAATATGTTATTCCCTACAGAATGCACCGAAAAATGATCTGAATGACCTCAAAAAGGTGAAGATTGGTTCAAATCTTCTGTAATGCAGGGGATTTGAAAGACTGAATAGTTTTCTAGTTAAACAGTGAGAATAGTTTTTGCATTTCTTTCCACATTTTCTTCCATGGAGGTTATCGTAAAAGGCAATAGTTGACGTTCTCTAAATAAAAGCTTATATTAGCTCCAGAGCTGAGGTTATTACTATGATATGATTGAGATACAAAATACAAACTGAGTGATTGATATCATCTCTTAAATGTAATCTACCAGTCCCGCTCACTTGTGTACGAAAGGGATATTTCAGCAAAGACCGTGCCCAATAGACATTATATCTTTCTGAAATGTTTGTGACTAACGGAGAAAATAAGTAATCTTAATTATGGGCATAATATACAGATAGCGTTTAACGGAATACAATGGAATCTTAACTGAAAGTATTATATATGGCATTAAAGACAAGGTGTTAGTAATGGTGTTTAACTTAAGTAACATTTTGATAAATGAAGTCTCTTAGCATACAAAGATTTAGCATCTATGTCAAATTTTTGCAATAGTAATTTACAATTTAGCAATCTACCTGCCAGGGATTTCAGACTAATTCTAATAATTTAATTAGATTGCCAGGAATGTCCTCATATAATTTTGTAAATCTGGATCAATCCTTTTCAAATGATGTAATTTAGCAGTCAAAAAAATTTCGTCAAAATTTTATGCACAAGAAAGTCCAATAATGTAGATTTGGAAAGAAAATGTGACCATATTTCACCTTTGTCAATGAAACACAAAATGAAATATGTTAATGTATTTTATGTACCCGACTCAAAAAATGATTATCGAAACTGAGCAATTATTTTAATAAAAATGGGATAATTTTATAAAAAGGGCGACTAATTTTTTATTTATTTACTTTCATTAAAATCTTCCTTATTTCTGAATCTTGTATTCTCACATATAATTTGTAAAATTATAAAAAGTTCTGTCTTAAAAAAATACAGAAAGTTTGCAAATTTCATAATATTAAAATATTTCACAAATTATAGTTTAGGGTCCATGCATATATTCAAGAAAATTGTTACTAAAACATCGGAAAAATTTTGTGTGGTTTTTCTTTATCTTTGAAATAGGTGTGTAGCTTCACACAAACATCATAATCATGCTTTGTGGAGCAAAATTACGCTCCAGAGTAATAAACTTCCAATTATGTATGCAGCGTACTCTTCTTTTACATCAATGGTCAATTTAGCACAACGGTGAGTAAGCACAAACGATGCTCGTGCGCCAATCCTAATATCTCAGTGCGCATTGCTTTCGTTTTAATGCACTCTGAGAGATGAGGGATTTTCTCCCCGAGCCTCTCCACCTCATTCCACTTGATGCATTGCCCTTTGCGTCGAGGAAGTGCTTCACCTCCGCCGCGTTGCGGTTACTGGAGGACGGTTTTAGCGAGCTTGCTTGCTCGCTCAACAGCAGCGATGCATGGGTTCCGTGTTCTACCTCGTAAACAGTTTAATGCTGAGATTACTCTTGCCGTGATCTCACTGATTTCTCATTAGGTCTTTCGAGTTATTCTTAGTGTCCCATCCATACCTATAGACCATTCCGTTTTCCTCCACCGGAGATGAGCTTAAGATTTACGGGATATCCAATTGGCCCATGGAAAACCGTGGCAGAGTTTAACAGAACGGTGGGCGAGGGAGGCTTTCGTATCGTATGGTGTCAATAAAACCTTATCCTATGAGCTAAACTGCGTGGGCGTAAAATTTGAAAAAAATATTTTGAGATTTCCTTAAAAAAAGAGTATTTCCGTCATTCATATCATACGTGCAAGTATTTTTCTTGAAGTCCATGCGTGGTATAAACCCGTGAATAACCACTGGGAAAATGTTTTTGTGTCAGTTAGCTTATTGATATCACCTATACTAGGTTAAATGAAGTCATTTCTTGATAAAAAATGGCCAGTTCAGTGAAACATTTATATGAAATATTAATAAAAGCCTTTATTGCAATATCCTTCAACTTCACTTGCTTTCACTTACACACATGTACGTGTATAAATAACCGCAATCTAATGGCTAATTCATGAAACAACAAATAATGAAAACGGAGTATGTTGGGAGTAATCCTGGAGAAATAATTGATCTATTCACTGAATTTTTGCTATTTTACAAATGAAAAAATTAAAGGAACACCAATTCTGAAAAAATAGTAATGCATAGTCCGTAGTCGAAACAAACATTTGTTTAGCAAATATTGGTACATCGCCTAACTCTTGAATGAAAAGATAAATATCCAAAAGGGTGGCAGTAATTTTGTACAACTTAGATGCTACCAAACTTGTTAATAATATATTGTTATAAGTATTATATAATAAAAATACAAGCACTTTTATGTCATTAATTTTTCATGCATCTTCATGGAAAGTGAAAGCTATTTATAGGGAATTATGAACAGAATTAACGGGCCAGAAGACATGATGTCCTCTCTTCCTGATTAAACACAACGTATTGAAAATTTGGTAAACGAGGTTGTTGATTCATTTTATTTATTTTCATTAATACAATAACATATCTCATATAAATTGGCAATATGTTATTAATAACTGCTTAATATTATTTATTTTATTCAAAACGCAAGTGAGGAGATATTGATATGAAGGCCAAATCAAATTTTAATTGGCATTTGGGCTTACTGAGCGATGTTTAAATATTGATTGAAGATTTCCCATAAGAATTTTCTACTTTTTGATTTAAATATGATGGTTCGGAGTATTGCTCTTTCTGGCGCTTTTTTCGGGACACTTAAACTGATTTGCATATACAAAGGCATTATTCAATGCATTTGAATGTGTAAATAAATTTTATTTCTTCGTTGACATGTTGAAATGACTACATCTACATGGTATCATGCAAATTTCCACTGAGTTATGTGAATGTGACGGGACTGATTTGCGAGCTCAAAATTATATTTTGATAAATATAAGTTAACAACGGAAATTTAAAACCATTCAAAATTTTACAATCTTTTTCATGCACTACGATGTCTAAGCTAAAATTATTACGATCGACAAATAAGTTGCTTTTAGTAAATACTGTGAAACAATAATTACATAAAATGCGGGCTACACATGGAACTGCTCAGTACCAAAAGTTCATTTCTGAGGGCTTCCAATTTTTTTTATCGTTATCGTTCGGTTGAAAAATGGCATTTTAACCCTGTAGGTACACATTTCATCTCAGTAATAGTATTTTGATTATCTCACCTTCCTATCTCACCATCTTTTCTATTTTCATCGTTATCATAAAAGTGTTGCTTCCAAATTACGTAAGACATAGAATATTTAATTAAAGGTTTGCCCTATTAGAAACTTTACTTAAGAACGTAAATTTCAAGATACTGCGGGAGATGCCGCAACAGTAACTTTTAAAGGAGTCATCCGCTAACATGAATTTCAATGCAACAATTTCAGAGTGTAAAAATCATTCGATTTTTACGCTCTGAAATTGTTGCATTAAGAACGCAGTTCTTATAATCATGTAGATACACTACGAAGCATATCATAACAGCTTTTTATCAATCCATATCCGTTTCGCTTTGCAAACCTAATACAGCAATCAAACCCGCATGCTCGCAACAGACCCATACGTTGACGATCTAATATGCTCGCAACATATTCTATATGACACTTTTCTATTGGGAAATGGAACCACCTACTCTTTTCTCCTCATTTTTCGACTGATAATATAGCTTATAATAGTTTATTTACATGTTGGACTCCTCGACGTGAGTCGTTTTTGATGATGTTGTGACGGTCACTTAGATTAAACGCTAACACTTCTCTTTTGTTTCAAAAAATTAACTATCGATCGTTTCCTGAGGTCACCCACACCTATGAAAACCTCAGAGAATCACATAATTGCTAATTATGAATAAAAAATGAAGGTAGCAGAGCATTCCAGAGTTCGAAACTCCCGAAAGCAATTAACGAAGGCAATTCACTTAGCACTACACTTAATCTCCGATCCTTCCCAGCAAGCGTTACATTAGTCTCATTCTCCGACCTCTCCCTTTGGTTGAATCCTTAAATAGGCGAGGCTGATATCCATTTAATTACGCCATAATTTTTCTAGATCCATTTATATTCCTTGCTCAACGTTTGGTTTCGTTCAGTCTCTTAGCACAACATTAGAATCAGTAGTGCTTACTTGCAATTCCGTAATTTTTGAGCATCCCCTCCTCTATTTTCCAATTTTTCCCCAGTCTCCTATTCTAACAAACTCCTGAACACGTGGATTTCCTTGAGTGGAATCCGCTCTCGAAGGAAAACTCAGTACCGAATCTGCAATTTTACAGGGTTCGTCCGAAAACTAAGTTTATGATGCTCATTGTCTTTTTTGACAAAAGGGTAGTCGTCCACTACGAACTTGTACCTGAACGACAAACTGTAAATGCTGCATTTTACGTACAAGTGCTCGACAGGCTTCGAAAACGAGTCGCCCGCGTCCGGCCAGCGATCAAAAACATCTGGCGGCTGCATGACGGCAATGCGCCGTCTCACACCGCGCTTGTCGTGTCGGACTTCTAGGCCAAGCACGGCGTGGCAACGCTGCCGCACCCGCCCTACAGCCCGGACTTGGCACCACCGGACTCCTTTCTGTTCCCGAAGATAAAGAGGAGTTTGAAAGGAACGCGATACGGGACTTTGGACGCCGTCAAAGAGGCCGTGACGACGTGTCTTCGAGAGGTTCCCGATGATGCGTTCGCGGGAGCGTTCCAGGAATGGGAACGCCGCTGAAACAATTATATCAACTCACAAGGGTCCTATTTTGAGGAATATTAGCTTAAGATATGTAAAAGTGTAATACATTTTTTTTCCTGAGCTCAGTACACTTTTTTTCCGGACGAACCCTGAATATCAGAAGAAAGTCACAAATATGATATTTGGAGGGTTAATAGACGAATAGCGTTGTTAAAGAAATATAAAACTTATGAGTCTTCCAACTCTATATTTTCATATTATCCTGCATGCTACTGGGAAGGTGAGTGGCAGGGAGTGTATTCACAACAGGAATATACAGCAAAGTCACGTATCTTGCATGAGACACGGACTACAGAAAAAATCCCGACATAGAAATGAGGAACCACTTATCAGACTAAAGATGAAAATGCTTAGGACTCAAATGCTTCATACTGCTTAGTCAATTGATAATTTCTATGCCTTAATAAGGTGCACAGATCAGTTTATAATCATGAGGATGAGATGAGCAGAAAGTAATCATTTTTTTTGAGAAGGACTACGATAACCTACCTTTTTGATGAAATTGCCACTTGTCAAATGGAATAGAGAAAATGTTCATGAGAGAGCTCAATCTTGTATTTCGTACACAATTAATACTCTTAGAGGAAAGCGATGATGAAAAAAAACATATTCCTGTTGCAGAGCATTCTGCACATCATTTTCCGAATTGTTTTCATTAATAAACTGTTTAAAGATATGTTGGGCTATCTTAAAAAATTTCTACTTTGGCGTGGTACTCGTGTGAATGCCCGTGTCTGGTGTGACGTGCGATGCAACATCAAGCATTCAATGGTAATGCTCAAGCCCAGATGAAGTAACTTTATTTAACAAAAAATACCTAAAATACTTCAAATAATACAAGTCATACTAACTGCAGATACATGCGCTACTGTGTCTATGAAATACCGCACCATGCATGCAATATGAGCTCCTAGTAACAGGATGTACTTTTAAATCTTGGTTAGGCAAAACAACCACAATATACTAGCCGACATAAAATGTAAAAATACATTTTTCCCAAGTGCAGGCGTTTGCAATTATTTTTATCTCTCATTGTTTGCGGGAAAACAGGAATATTACATACCGTAGTAAGATGGAACTGCTAACACGTATCCAACGCCATCACTGAACAGGTGTTTCCAATTAGTATCATGTGAGGAAATATTGATTAATGAATTGGAAAATACTCGGAGAAAAACCTTGAAATTTTTGACAAATTGCTACGTGAAGAGAGTAAGTTTTGACGGGTATGCTGAAGAAGTTAGTTTGAAAGTCGCTTAATTTACGACAGAGCAGGCAAGACCTAGGTTTTCAGAAAGATATAGGACCCTTGAATTTTCTTACAACGCCAAGGAAATAACTATGACACTCAATATTACCGTAGATTAATTCACAGGGATAAGATAAGGGGCACCGTTACCTATAGATTCTAATCTTCCTTCTTCCCTATCACGATATTCCGTCATGACAAAATTTATCTCAACTACACGATACTTAAAGTCAACGATTGAATGGTTTTTTAAATTTTATTTCATGATTTATATAGGAAATTGTGTGTGTGCCTGTGTGTACTCAGAATTTTCGTACGAGTTATATTCGGCTTTATTTTCAAATGCAAGCATGAAATAATTGTCGTGCATATATATTGTATGCCCTACTCCGAGTCATGTGCCATTTGGGCGGCCAGAGAGACATCAGAAAAACTCGATCACGGCTGAGCCGTAAATTCTAGATAAATTTTATTCAAAGCGTTTTTAATGACTTAATCAGAATACGATACCTTTTCGAATCAGCATCTTTGTCCAAATCGATCTGCAATGCATGCATATTTTTGTGGACTATCTCAATGGGAATATACCTTGTCTTCAGAGTTGGCACTTTTTTTAATATCGTTCACCATATTTAGTGTCTTAACATGTCATCACGAATAATATAATGTTCAAAGCACTGATTTTCGGAAATTTTATCGTGAGAATCGATATCACTCGAGCCGTTGCCGGGGTAGCAGGTGAGGGAACACGTCCCTTATTTCAAAGTGGCTCTCTTCATTCCCCAGTTTTATTTTTTCCCGATAACAGAGCTTTCGTATAAATCCGACTCAAAGCAGGAATATTTGTTCGAGGCCCACTATCTCCAACTCCGAGCGCTTGAGTTTAAATTGTTTCGCAATTCATTCGAATCAACGTAAAGAGCCGAGCCTTGATTGCCGAGGTTAATCAATAAAAAGGGGTGATGCGATCTCCGCACCACGTCTCTATTAAATTCTCTCAAAGTTGGTTTGTCCCACATTAACACCCCATTCCGATTTAAATTGTCCGAGACACGGAATGGGCAATTCCCGCGCTCAGAGCTCTACCCTCCAGATGTGGATGCGCAACATTTTCCCCATATCCAATGGCCTAGGGTCCCTCGTAGTCACTAAAATTTGACCACTGCTTCAGTTACGCCGAAGCACATGCTTCCGCCACGCCAATTCCCCCATCCTCCCTACTCCCTCCTCCCGTCTCTATCCTCACCCCGTTCCCCTCTTCTTTCTCCCCATCGGGCCCTCCCACCCCATCCCTCCCACATCTAAAACTTCCGCCTCCCCTTGGAGGATCTTCGAAGCGTCCACTCTTTTCCTCTCAGCTATTGAAACTGTCACGTCGTCTACCTACCTCTCCCCAACCTCCTTCCGCCCAGCTACCATATGGCTGCGAACGCTCTCTCTCCCCCTTTCCCTGTCTCCATCTCGCCTTTTTAAACCCTTTAACCCCTTCATCATGCACCTCCTTTCCGAGATCCACGTTTAGCACGCCCCGTCATTCTTTTTTTCTGGTCATTGAGGGGGGGTAAGCGGAGAGGGGCCGTAATTTTTTGAGATCTGGCACGTCGGAAAAATGCTGCCTCGGGTATCTTCGAATCGTCTCGGACGGTGCAGTTGAATGCCGAAGAGCTACCGTGGCCAACGTTGCCAAACTTTCCCCCCTACTTCCCTCCCCCACAATTTTTGTAAACTCTCCGAGAGGGTTGACGTCGTTTTGTGGCAGATAAACTTCCCCAGGTGTCGCGCGTGCCCGTTTAGAGTTCGCGTCAGGCGAAAACGTAGGCTCATGACCGCCGACTTAAATAAGGGTTTCCTTGGCTGCTGCCTTATTTGTTTAAATCGAAGCTAAAAATGGTGAAACTTCCACATTATCTTCGTAAAAAATATCCATCAATTTTAAATAATAATAATACTAAATTTAAGCAGTAACTTATGAGGGCAGAGATTTTCAGAGGTACATGTATGTGAGGAATTATATAATTCTACATAGTTTATTCTGATAGTACACGAGAATAAAGGTGTTAGGACATTGATGCCTAAATTTATCAAAAATGCTCTTGATACTGAATTTCCTTGTATTTTTTAATTTGAAAAAATTTTAAATAGCAATTATCTATGAAGAAGCAAATCAACTAGCTTGGTTTCTTGAAGCTAATCCCTTTTTTTTTAATATTAACTTCAAGTGGATATGTCAATTCCAAATTTGAAAGAGAAGATCCTTCAACAATTTAGCTATGTAATCGTTTTAATTTGTTTATGACTGTTCACTAATCTAATGATATCAATGGAAGTTATTGTCTGGGTGGTAAGTAATTATAGAGTTTTCTATATTATAAATATCGATCTTGCCTGATCTAGTCTAATCTGATAGATATGATTCGCACGTGTTGAAGTGATAAAGAAAATATTAGGTTAGTAGATATATTAGATTTGTATAGATTAGTAACTACTTATGATAGATATAGACTATACTATCTATACTTTGTATAGATTAGTAACGACATATGAGGTGGAAACCTGTGCTTATTGACCAAATTACATTTGCAGTAAACTAGAATGTTTTTCTAAACCTATAAAAATACCTCTTTAGGAATTTCTTGATAAAAATTAAAGTTGGAGAGTACTAACCACTGGATACTGATAGTTTCATACGGTTTTATGCATATTATGAAGTTTTTAATGTGCCCAGTTTTAGTAATGAAAGTATTCGACAAGATATAATGCCACACGAAATAATTCATTAGCTAAAAGTTTTCTAATAAATGAGTAATCAGCTTATTGGCCACATTTTCCGTTCCCTTTTTTCATGCTACCATTAAATCAACAATTCATTTCATTTATTTCAAGAGCCTTTATATCATTCAAAACAGGATAAAAATTATCATTTATTAAATAAAATCACGTCTGTAACTAATTTTACCACCTCACGTACACAATTTTCAGTGCATACATCCTGTAAATAATTTGATTAGACTTCAATTTGAAGTCAATGTAATTCGTGTATATTTTTTGGCCCACTAGTAAAAGAATTGTTTCTTCGGGTTTTGAGTAATAAAATGACCTTCTCATTCCGTTAAATGTCATCGCTAATGAATGCGTCAAGCCAAAGGTGACGTACATAAACTATTTCCCTTGGAAAGAGAAATTTATTTTTTAATAAACCTTCCACTAAAGAGATGCACTTGGTTAACATCGTTATCAATAATATTTGCTTCAGATCAATCAATGTAAAATCCTTCGCACCATTTTTGCTTGCTTTGTTAAATATATAAATAAATTAACCGCGAAGTTTATATTCTTGCCTAGAATTTGACGTAATATTTCTTGAAATTAATCATAGTAGAAAACATAAATTGTAAATGATGGTCATGACACACGCCAAATATCCTGTAGTATATTTTATAGCAGCCCCCTTGAATTCAAAATTATATTTCCCCTGTCCACCACCTTGACTAACAATACCTCTTCAACTCGCTACATTGACCCTTCATTACCTCCTAAACCATATTACTTATTTTCTACTATTTTCTTCCGTAAACTCGAATGAAAAGCTTCAAAATTTCCTCAGGTCCACTGAAGTACTTTATTCGGCGAGTGGGTGACCCTTAACAGCGTTTTCGAGTCCCATCCCCCACTCCACTCAGACTCGAACGGCTGCAGGATCTCATCTGCCTCGTACACCACGAAGGGAAGGGTTCCTTCCGCTATGACCAGGACAGTGATCGCTGACGACAAAGAGGCGCGCTTGAGGTGCACGTCACACTTCGTTACCGCCGCGTGATACGAAGTAAGCCACTCTCCCGGGAGTCGGGGAAGAAAAGAGGAGGCAGGTGGCTCACAACCACTCACAATCTCCCCCCTCTCGCCCTGCCACGCCCATAACTTTTTGAGCCAAATTTCGGGCTCTTGTAAAAATATTCTTCATTCATTCTCTTCCTGGGTTCACAGACCGATCGAATCCACTCAGAGTCGCCCTATTTCCACCGTTTATATGTCTTCATCGATCACTTCTTCACCAAAAACAGACTCGATCGCGGTTTTAGGTACTTATTAGTTAGTGAACTAGAAAAGGATAAGACAAGGAAACTGTAAATCATGCTGAAGGAGCGGAATCCATTTTCTCAGTGGATTTTCTCAGTCATTTTTCTCAGTGGAGGAAGCATTTCCGCGGAGAGTTTGAGGATTTCAGAGGACCTCTTGCCGACTTGGAACAATTCAAGATTGTTAGAAGATTAGGAAGAATGCATTCCCACGTTAAAGTGATTTAAATTCTTAAAATGAAGCTGGAATCGTTTCCATTTGCGTTAAGCAGATTTTTTTCAACTTTGCCAAATTTCAGTGTCACATTAAGTCAGTCTTTATATGACACTCTGTACTTTGGTACTCAAATGATATGTAAGTATTCATTATCCCTCTCTTATGTCGAAGAGTTTCATTATGTACGTACGTGTGTTATCCATAATTATGGCTCATATTCAAAAGGACATCAGATATGATGTATATTTTAAAGCGATATCGATGTGATTCCTATTTAAGTACGCATCAACCCAAAGTGCCTCAGCCATTTTTCCGTAAGGAAAAAGGTTTTTAATATATTCATATTAATTGTTTACTGCTGACGTTTTTATATATCAAGCCACTTTGCTTTTCCACATAAACTTTTTATTTTCACGACCCAGGTTTCGCTATAGCATAACATCATCAGGTCCATAATCATCAGCATCATGCTATTACGAAACCTGGGTCGTGAAAATAAAAAGTTTATGTGGAAAAGCAAAGTGGTTTGATTTATAAAAACGTCCGTATGAAGATTTTCCACCAAGTTACGCCAGAAAATGTTTTATTAATTGTTTAGGTAAAACACAGGCAAACATGCAAAATACTTAAAAGGAAATACCTCACTATGCGTCACAAGTGGAGGATCTTAAGGTTTCAATGCTCCCATTAAGAGCCTCTATGGAACGAAATTCTCATGTGGTCATCCATGTTGAATTAAGAAATCTTAACTTGAGAGCTGATGCACCTCTTTTTTTGCTGATGACATCCTTTCTTTTCTGTCCCCCCAAACTTCATGATCGTTTATTCTCGTACAATTTATGACGTTTCTATAAGACTCAAGCGATTTGAACGGTAATTTGAATATCATCCATAACCCCAAACCCGGAATCCAATCAATTGCCCATAGATCACACTTGTTTTGAACGTATGGAGACGCTGTTAATGTAAACCCATGCTAATGTGTTTCCTGTTATTAATCCTAATTGTTGACACAAGGTGCCTTAAAATAACCAAATGTATGCACCTGATTATTATTTGAAGAGAGAACTGTAATACGTAACGTACATATTGTTACAAAGTCATTTACCGGTTAAGGTAGGTTTGGGTGGACACAACTACCAAATAAATATTTTGTGACTCCTATCAAGACACAATTCAGCAACCTACTCTACATCAAGTCCCTCTTCATCCCTGTGTGCTTTCTTCTCCCCTTCATCCCGTCCAACATCCCTCTCATGTTCCTGCCCTTTCCTCGTTTACCTAGCATTCTCCCCTCTGTTACGGTCTTCAACATCCCAATGCTGATCAATACGCCCTTTATCCATTTTTTCTGTCTCCTTAGGATTTCTCCCTCCCCTCGCCCACCATACCAAGTACTTCCTCATTTGTTTTTCTTTCGATCCATTTCACCTTCTCCATTCTTATCCACACCCACATTTCAAAAACCTCCAATTTACGTCTATTTTCCTACTTCAATGACCACGTTTCCGCGCCGTACATAGCTACGCTCCATGTCAAAGTTTTTACCAGTTCTTTTTTTAACACTCAACGCCTCTGTCATCATCTCTCTCCTCCTTGTGAAAGTCTCTTTGCCCTGCGCAATTCTTCTCCTTACGTCCCTACTACATTGACCATGTTGGTCCAAAACACTTCCGAGATACGAAAACTATTCTACCTGCTCTAGTTTTTGCCCTCCTATTTTAATGTTTAGCTTAGCCTTTTTCTTTCTGGAAAATCGCATAACCATTTTTATTAATATTTATTCTCATATGTATATCACTGTGTTTTATATATAACACACTTTCTAGTGCAATATGTTGGAAATCCTTCATGAAGAAATTAATACTTTGCTTTTCCACATGGAGCATTATTTTTATTACGACTTAGGTTTCATTACAGCGTCACATCTATGTACATATTGCGACCTCGAATATATAATCTTAGGAGATCGGGATATAATCGGGAAAATTGCCAATTTTAATTAATCATAATATTCCACTATATCACGCCTGAAACGTCTCCTTTTATAAAATAATATACGTTAAGATAGCTTTTTGTGGGTCCTCTTTTGCTCCGTTCCAAAATACTGACGAGGTGAATCTTAAAACACGTATCGCAGAGTTGAAGAAGATGGCGCAGGAGCTCTAATCCAAAATCGAGAGCAGGTTGACTTTTCTCAAGGGGTGTAAGGCTCGGGGTGGGAAATCAAAAGATTGACTTGGAATTAGGCCTGCACCAGTTCCCTCGAATGTTAGAAGCGATTGGTCAATCACAGACCTAACTGGAGCTCCATCTTCCAATGAAAGAGTCTCGCATCCTCGTATATCAGATAACTAGGGGGTCGTTTTCGGGAGGAGGGTACGCTGCGGTGAAGATTGGAATCTGAGGAGGCAGGTCCCATACTAGTCTCAATATAGGTTTTATAATATCGTATGAATGCTTTTCTACTATCCTTTCCCCTTCTTGTGTCCCGTCTATTTCTCCTTTGGTGGGTGGAACTGCTCCATAACGCCATCTCTCGGGCAACATCTATCGGAGCACTTTGGCGCTTTATAAGATCGCAGATCTCAAGGTAAATCAGGTTGTCATATTAGCTCAATAGGTAGAGCATCCGCCCGGTAGGTGGAAGGCCCGTGGTTCAAATCCCGGATAAGGAAATATTTTTACCTTCGTGATCTGCTCAAAAACCGCCTTCCCCACATGTCCTGTGTTCGCCTTTTATGTGTTTTCCTATCCCCTTTCCTTATACCTATTTCTGTTTGAATGAATATTTGTGCGCCGTATGGCGGGATTTTCAAGTTTGAATATGTGTTTGGCCAATTCGGCTCGTCTCTTCTTCTGGCTATGCGTGCCATGAAACGCACCGTTCCTATCCTTTATAATATCGTATGAATGATTTTCTACTATCCTTTCCCCTTCTTGTGTCCCGTCTATTTCTCCTTTGGTGGGTGGAACAGCTCCATAACGCCATCTCTCGGGCAACATCTATCTCCTTTGGTGGGTGGAACAGCTCCATCTCTCGGGCAACATCTATCGGAGCACTTTGGCGCTTTATAAGATCGCAGATCTCAAGGTAAATCAGGTTTCCTTATTAGTTCAATAGGTAGAGCATCCGCCCGGAAAGTATGGCGGGATTTTCAAGTTTGAATATATATATATATATATATATATATATATATATATATATATATATATATATATATATATATATATGTATATGTGTATATGTATATGTATATATATATATATATTTATATGTATATATATGTATATATATATGTATATATATATATATATATGCAATAGAACACAGAATTAAACAGATAACACGTAAAAGGACACTCACACTGTAGATGATTTAAGCTTTCGGCCTACTCCGAGGCCTTCTTCAGTCTGAGTAAGAGTCTGACCTGTATATATATATGTATGTAGGTATATATATATGTATGTGTGTATATATATAAATATTAATTATATATATATTTATTTATTTATATACATTTATGTATATATCGTGCATTAAATGTTTAGTTTGTCTAATTCATGAAATTAAATGATTTGGAGCCATTTAGAAGGGCTATATGGTAGATAGGAATTTTTGTCAGAACATTGTTGTGGATTTAATTACATGCGGCCTGTCATTTCATTTTGTCGTGAACCACTTAATTATTCGAGAATTCATCATACAAAGGAGAAGTAGCATGCCACATGATGAACAAACGAGAGGTTATAGGTAGTCCGTAGCTCATAGCGCAAGTCTTCTTCCGGGATATTTTTTTAATTTCATGAGGCCAGGCCAAAATTTCATATTAGGTTCTCTAAACTTTCTTAAAAAAATAATAGAGATAACAGTAATACATGCGATTTCACCCCCTCAACCAGCAAGCAAAAATTCCTCCACAGAATGAAAAATGCCACGTTAAATTGTCGGAATATAAAATATGAAATGTGGGATATAGGGTAAGATAAGGAGTAGGGTCAATAAGAATTACCGTCAAAAGCCAAACATTTTGGTAGGCACTAAAGGTGGCTCACAGAAGATATTGTATAGCAGACGACGGTTATTATTTTTCAAAAGGTTTCATCATCCGGGGAAAGAATTGACCTAAGAGACATGGGGTAGTAGTATTCATCGCATTTAACTAGCAACTCAGTGGCTCTCGTTATGAATACGGCAACAATGGAAAAGAAAGTGCTGGTATTATATCATGAAATACATTCACAGACTTTTATAAATGCGTTATACCAAAGAGTAACTGAATAACATTAAGTACATTTTTTTTATAAAAAGAAGTTTCATAGCTTTCCGGAGATGTTAAAACTCGAAGTTTAAAAAGCCAATTAGAAAACGCAGTGCTGATACGGAACAAATATGGAAAATAATTTTAATTTCATTCGTGATGATACTTGGTAAGGGAGTTTATACCATGAAAATACAAACACGGTAATAAGAAACCAATATGGGGAATCAGAGAAGTCAGAGTGACCTTAAGGGAACAAAGAAAAGCTCGCTCAATTTTTAAAAGTAGCTTGAAAATACATGATAAAATCCCATTGAGTTCAGAAAAAATATCTTAAACTCTAAAATGTTGAATAAAAACGAAAAAGATTATTCGCAAACCCTTGCCTTTCTTTAAAAGGTCATGTGAACATCATGTATATAATTAAAATATAATCAGAAATGTGGTGGCCTAGCAACCCCCGCCATACGCCCTTACGGCGGGGTATATTTATTATGTAGATGTGTATGGGTTCATTTTGTTCAAGAAAGCGCAAGGGAAAATTCTAAATGCACAATTTTTAAAGTAATAAAATTATGAATACATTACAGGACTTGCAAAAAGATCAATATTTCAAGCAATTTCTTTCAACGCGTCTACAGCAAGCATATTAGTGAACAAAACGAAGTATTTCAACCACTTAAAAAATTCCTGGGTGACATAATATTAAAAAATAAACGGAAAAACATCGACGAAAAATAAAAATCAAATAAAGGTTTAGGTCCTGGAGAAATTCCTGAATATATCCTGATAGAAATTTCAGAATACATCTTAACTCTTTTAAAAATCTTTTTTGAAATTCGATTGTAGAAGATTCAATTCCTCGTGGCATGAAGCCATTCCTCCAATAACCCTCCTCTACAAGGACATTGAGGGAGGGCCTCAGTAAGTACGGGGTGTTATCAGAAAAAGACAGGCCTGATTTTATAACTTGTTATTTCTTAATAGATGCAGCTCAATCGAACTTCTCTCCCTCAAATTACATGCCATGGCAGACGACACACCTTTTCCAACGTTTCTTCCAGCTCTCGAACCCTACCTGGTAAGCCGCCTTAGGGACCCTCTTCAGGTCCGCCGTACAATTAGCTTAAATTTCCGCAATAGAGTCGAATCGGCGCCCTTTAAAGGTTAATTTGGAAACAAAAAAAAAGTCTGATAGAGCCACGTCTGGAGAGTAGGGTGGCTGCGGGATCACGGAAGTTCCGGCGAAAAACTCACGTTCATCAGTCAGCACCCGCGGGACGAATTTGCGACGTGCGTCATGCCCATAAAGTCTGTGAAAATTGTCTGAAATGATCCAAAACTAATGTTCACTTCCTCGGTCATTTCCTTAATAGTTGATCGGCGATTTTCTCGCATCAAATCGCTCACCACTTTGACACGGTTGTGGTCTATCGAAAGGGAAGGCCGCCCCGTTCGCGAATCTCCATCTGTCGAGGTTCTGCCCGATTTAAAACGACTGCACCACTCAAAACGTTGGCTTCGAGTCATTGCTTCATTAGCAATGGTTTACTGAATCATTCCAAATGTCTCCGTAGCACTTTTTCCAAGTTTGAAATAAAATTTCACGCACATACGCTGTTTCTCTTGCTCCTTCATTGTTGCCGTTGCACGCGGCGGCGAACAGGTGAAGATGCGTACAGCTACTGCCGCGTAACGACTCGATATAAACAAATGCAATACCTCTCGTTTTATTCTTCAAATGTGTCGCTAGATGGGGCACTGTGTCTCGTTTCCATCTGTTGAACTATTTGCGCAGAATAAAATCAGTCCGGTTTTTTTTATTACATCTTGTACACCGCTTTTACGTCGATATTATAAAAAATTTTAGAGCTTATCAATGATAGAAGTTTAATAAGCATAGCAAACAGTTGGAACATTCTCTGCCATGGGACTTTTTATTTCTGATATCTTGGAATCGCGAAGAGTACGTACGCAAATCAATTCTTTGTTTATGGATTTCAAGATAATAATTTATAATGTTTCCCATAAGAAGTTGATAAGCAAATTAGGGTGCTATGATAAATGAGAAACTGACCTACTGCATTAGTTAGAGACAGATGTAACTTTAGGAATAGTACAGGAAAGTACTATACACGGTTAATTCTTTAGTACCTCTGCTATGGCAGAGAGAAAAAATTACTATACCTAAGTTTTAGTATTTTAGTGCTAACTGTCACCATGTGGTGAAAGTGTCTTGATGTCTGCTGATGACTTGAGTCGCTACTGAAGTAGAATATTTAGGTTTCTTGCGACGCAGAGGAAATATCATGTCGCAAAGTTTCGACGCATATTCATAAAGTATAAGCCCTTTGCTTAAATATTTAAATATTGGCGCATCAAAACAGAATTTATTGGCATACAGTTATGAGTGAAGGAAAGATTAGAAAATGGTGCCGTGATTTTAAAAATGGACTAACAAATTTCCATGACGAAGAGCGAAGTGGCAGGCCCAGTATTCTGACCGATGAAGTTGTTTCGCAAGTGGATCAAAAACTCAGACGTGATCGTCGATTGATGATTAATGGCCTGGCTGAACAATTTCCTCAACTTGGACACACTACTGTCTACAATATTGTCACGGGAAGCCTCGGGTGCCACAAATTGTGTGCTAGGTGGGTACCGAAAATGCTCACCGACCACCACAAAGAGCAAAGAATGTCCAGTGGACGAGAGTTTTTGGGTCGTTGGGAAGTCTTTGACCACCCACCATACAGTCCTGACCTTGCACCTAGCGACTAATTCCTTTTCTTGCACTTGAAACAGTGGCTCAGTGGACAACATTTCGAAACCGAAGAGGAACTCAAGAACGGCGTTGTCAATTGATTCAACTCTCATGCGGCGAGCTTCTATACAGAGTGGTTAAAGAAGCTGGTGCAGCGGTACGAAAAATGCTTAGAAGTGAACGGCGATTATGTAGAGAGGTGAAGTAGATTTGTAGCTAACTAAAAATTCCAATAAAATGTGCTTCATGCGAGTATATTATTTCCTGTAACCAAACGGCCCTTACTCTATGAGCGTACCTCGTATGTTAGTAGATTCGACCAGCGGGATAATAAAGAGCAATAGACACCGTCACTGACAGGTTGAAGTACATATTTTTCTCTTGTACGATACGGAATAATAACATAATTGAAAGCAAGAGACGGAAAAAATTAAATACTTTAATACCAAATGTAATGAATTAGGCAAATAATCATTTCATAATGTATATAGACACATATGCACGCATATACGACGCACTATATACATACGCACTCGTATGCGTGTGTATGAGTTAACATATATTCAAGTGAATGTATAAATTAATAAATCTTCATGAATCTTCAACCCTCTGTCACATTGCCTAGGCTTCCAGGGCATATTGTAATTGTACACGATATATACGAAGAAAGAGAGCAAGTTTTTTCCTGGATCCGTAGTCTGAACCCAATCCGTTTGTCCCGTTGTTCGATCCTATATTTTGCAGCTACTCCATTTTCAATGCTCCAAACTCCGACAGATACGTCGCCATCGTAAATAATATTAATAAAAAAGAGGATAACAAGTTTCATAACTTGTTAGTTATCGCATAAAAAATAAAATAAATAATAGCAAGGCTTCTGTACGACTTTGGTATTGATCAGGAAATAAAAGTAATCTTACATCGCTTTCTATTTTCATCCTCTTCTTTCTGCAGTGTGATATCGTCAGTTCTCTTCCGACATTTTTTAAATGCTAAACAAAGTTTTAGTTAGATGGAATTCACAAATTAGAACGAACACAACTTCTACAAGTAAAATAATTAGAGAAAATAAGCAGAAAAATTTTGCTCGATTAATTTTGCTGTTTTCAAGGGCATTTATAGATGCACAATGAGGCCGCTGGTTCATTTACTACGTAAGATAATATTACTTTTATTATGCGCATACACATACATTTTACCATAAGCACTGTAAAAGCATAGAAAGACGTTATAATTTACTTTTTAACTTTGATGAAATGCTCCCAAGAACTTGCAGGAAAAACAGAAGATTTTCGCAAGCCAGAAATTTTTTCCATTGCTCACTCTGTTTCTTCCTGTTTACCGAATCTTTCCTTACCCGTATGATATAAGAAATATTACAAAACGGGACTTGGAGAACAATGTAACTTCAAGGTAGAAAATGCCGTCCGCTGACGACTGACTACATTCCCCCACTAGAACGAGAATAACGAATTTATTCCCATCCACGAACGGGAGCCCTTCATAGCCTCGAGTCCTCTTGGCCAAACCACCGCCTTTTTACACCTCAGCCCTCCCCATTTGCCCTTCGGCATCCCTTTCCCCATCTCTCACCTCACCCATCCCCCAGCAACCTCACTCGACTTCGCCTTTTCCACATTCGCCCTAAGCTCCCTCGTGCTCTTTTCCCCTACTCCCACCCCCCACCCACCTTCTGCCCTTCCCCTTTCACACGCCCTCCAACCCGGCTCGCCATTCTCATTTCCTGCTTTTAGGAAGCATTTAAACTTCAGAAACCCGAGGAAGCACCGCAAGGCCCTCTCTCTGCTTCTTGAGTTGTTTTCCTCCCCATCACCCCTAACACTCCCCCCTTTTCCTCTCTCCCCCCTTCCCCACCCCCAACACCCCCTCCTCCACGAAACGAGGGAAACATGAGCAAATAGTCAGCCCATACGCTTGAAGGGAATCTGAAATTCGTTTTGCGCCAGGTGAGCTTGGCTGTTTTGCTCTGGGTGACTTAGCCTGTGGAAAATACCTTACGTCCGAATGAAATGTAGCAGCCCCACTAGTCCATACGACTGTTTCGTGTTCTGCTTTGTACCCAGTAAGTGATATAGCCCGAAGGGTTTCTGCCTGTTTCTTTGTGCCACGATAAAAATTGCTCTTGTTAACCTATTTTGGAACATTGAATCGACATATATACTCTCTTTGGTGTATCTAATTGCTATGACAACCTTGCTGATTTCATTTTTTAATAAGAAAGTCATTTTTTTAATACAAGAAAAACGTTTTCTGAAAAGCGTTTCATACGAGCGGCTAAAACGTATTTTACGATTTTTCCAGGGTTCATGATTGTTTGATCAAAAAAATATTTCAAATATGTGATATTTAAAATTATCTCAAATTCTAGACATCAGCAATAAAATTTGAATTATTTAATATCATTACACATAAAGAATAAGTGGAAGTTGTTTCTACTTTAGAATAAGTAGTATTTTTTAGCACTGTTTTGAATTACCAAGAAATTTGTATCTCGGTTGTTTATCATTTAAAGTTAATTATATATTCATAAGTTAAAGTATTGTTTAAGAGATATTGTACTTCTCACTACATTGAAACTCATGACGAGAAACATTTTCTCTGGATCAACGCTTATTTTATGTTTGATGCTTGCTAAGTATATGACCCTTAACATACTAAAAAAACGCTTTCGGCATTTGTAAAATTTGCAGCAAATAAATATCTCATTTAGAGAATCGTCATTCTTTGTTACATGTTTGGTTGCTTCTACATTAGTCGGGAAATTATTCTTGCTTTTCTGGAATTAATTCATTTTCCTCTATTTCCAATTACTTAGCTCAAAATTAAATATAATACATCCCGAAGATATTCAGTTGTTTTGTTTACGGCCGCACTCCCGCCAGTCATTGCGTCGCAGGGCAGCACGAATGGATTAGTCTTTAAATTGTGTTTTACGATTGCGCCGACTACCTTTTATAGGCGGCAGCGACGACGAGAGAGCCTTGGAAATCCTCTACTGATATTTGCGAAATCGCGCAGGCTTTCAACCTGAACAGCCGGGTCCCCTTTTAATCCAAAATGATTACCTACACTTCATTATCCCTTCTTGCTTCTATATGACCCAAAATCTCGTGAAAAGCCGTAAGGGGTGGGAGGGAAGGGGGAGGAGTTGTCTGTGGAGGGGGTGGGCAGAAGGGGATTGAGGGAAAATATGAAATGAGAACGAGTGCCACTCCCAAAACTAAGAGACCTGCAACTGATGACTCCATGAGATGGCTGTGCCTTTTAACTCAATTTAAATTCTAAACTCCTCCCTCCACCGTCCTCCACACATTCATTCAACTCCCCAACCCCTCCCCCCCTTTTTCATTCCCAACTCCTCACCCCCCCTCTTCCACAAGTGCCCGCGTGCGGGCCGGGGGATGACGAAGGGAAAGGGTGGACATTTTTTGCGCTACTTCAGCGGGTTCCGTGGAACTACGGAGTTCTAGGTGGGGGGACAAACCGGGGGTGGGGGGCGCGGAAAGGTCGCTCGTTGAGGGTCCTCTGGAAGCTGAGACGTGGGGGAGAGAGGTCCTCCCGGCCGTCCGAGCCCCTCCCCCCACGGCTGCCTGCGGTCCCCGTAATTTCACGAAGGAGGCGTGGAAGGAGCGGGTGGGGGGTTCGGACGTCGGCAGCGAGGGAGCGAGAGACGGCCAGGGAGCGGTGTGGTGGCCCTCCATGTGGTCGGGGAGAGGAGACGTTTGAGTTTACGAGTAGATCAGGAGATGGGGCGGGCAGAAGAGGGGGGTCCTGAAGGGAGGGGGAAACGGGGTCCATGTGTGTTCCCGGAGAGCACTCGAGGGTTGAGCTAACCATGCCCACCCCTGTGCTTCCTTTCATCCCATCCCCATCCACCCACCCGCCCACCCACCCACTCCCCGGCCCCACCATTCCTCCTCACATTGATCCCTCGTTTCCCTATTGTTACTCTCTTCTCTCTCTTTCCCCTTCACCCGTTCCCCACAACATTCGCTTCCTCATACGAGAACCCTCTTTTTTGTGCACGTTTATAATCTCAGAGGATCGGAAAAGGACGCAAAAGCTCACGTCTGCTCGAGCTAGCGTAATAATCTAACCTCTCTTCTTTGTGGAATGTCTTTCCACTCACTTGAAGTCTATGATCTCGCGATAGATAATCCAAACAACAGATTTTTAGCCTTTTTCAGGAAAGATTCTGCCCACCTCTACATGTATCAAAGGAGGCAATATTTTGAATTTTCAGCGGAGATATTGAAAACATTTTGTGCTCACATGTATGTGAACCTCATGTACATACTTTTATGCATTGTGTGTTGACTTTTAAGTTGTTTAATGCATGAACCCCTTTATCTCGTTTTATGTTGAGATAATTTTTATTATAGTCACCCTGTTATGGGCGGAAATTTTCCTTGAAAAATCATACATATCTATCACGAAATCAAGCCAGGCAGTTTATACTATTAATATACTTGCAGATGAAAAGTCAAATTATCATCCTCAACCTTTATAAAATGGCAAATTTGTGTATGAAACATTGGGATTAACATCTATAATATTCACCTACTATGCACATCATTCACCATAACTTAGAAATCTCTTCAACATTGTGTGAAAATTCTAAAACTTTACGGTCTGGATTGTCGGTTTCATTATCTGGGTTGTGCGGAGATATATTTCATGACAATACAGTGAGTTTCAGTCTTTAATCATAGATTTTTACAACGTTCTGCCTATGAAAATAGAGTTGAAGAAATGCCATAGTTTTTCTTGAAGTACGCGAGTCCATAACGCATGGCTGACTTAAATGAAGCATCTATTCATTTTCTAATACACTTTAAATTCTCTGCTTGCATTTTCTTTAAGTCGTTCTATCGTGTTCCGGCTTGTTCATACGGATCATGATAAAGGATACAAGTATCACAATTAAGCTATTCTTGGTACGGCGGAACGCGATAACGGAGACTTGTTGAAGATTCCGATTTACTTTGTTGACCGTAGGAAAGATTTATCGGAAAAATAAACGTCATGACAAATCTCCGGAAAAATAAGGGGTTTCATTATTTTTCTCGTTATAATAGTGAACCTTTTAAAAATTCTGAGCGCAAAGTCAAACGGAGCACCCCATTCTAATAATGCATTCAAAATGCATTCGGCTCTGATGTGTGTGGCACTTTGACAGAATGGATATGGGGCAAAATATATAACAAAATTTGGAATTGGCAATTTCGTAGGGATGGGAAGATGTGGAACGCACCGGGTTCCGTTGCGTGGACCCTTCGGGTCGAAAGTTGAGGGAAATGCATGTTCCCTAGAGCCCTCGGCTGAATCTCGTCATGCTGCGGGGATGAGAAAATCCAAGTTGGGTGCAAACTCGTTGGTATTTAATAAACGCTGAATTGTTTCACCACGAGGACAAATTGACAGGTTAAGTTTGACAGAAAAATTTCATTAAGTTTCGTGATGGACAGTTGACTAAATACTAAGAGCTACGCGAAATGTAAAATGTCCACCCCAATTTTCAACCGGATGTTTTTTCCACTGTATATAACTTTGGATTACACTGCTGCACTAGTGGCTTCCAGAGGTACACATGTAGAATGATGAAGCAATCGAATAGTCTTTTAAATATTAGCTGGAAGCGCAGGAAACTTTTGCATGTGGATTAACATGTATTCAATTGTATGAATGAACTTATAATTCTGCATGCATGGCTGGTGCCAAAACACCTTCCACCACACGTCCTTGCGGTGACTTTTGCGTTATTTTGTAGATGAAGGTGTTTGGAGGATTACTCACTGCTACAGCAATTGCTTTTACCCAGGAAAATATTGATTAGCAAATTTAGCATTTGTTCAGTTTTTTTTCTAATTTCTCCCAGCAAACTTCTCACTCTCCCCCTTACCATGAATTGAGTTTTTTATTTGTTATTCTCAATAAATATAATTCATTGAAAATGGTTCTAAATGAAAGTTACCAAGATACACTAAATGCAATGGGGAATAAAACAGGAGTGACTTTTAATTGTTTCATTCTAAGAATTATCTATAATAAATATAGATTTAGAATATTATGAATGATAAAGTACCTTTTAAAATGTTTTTTCCCAAATAATTGTTACTTCAGGAAACTGGGAACTAAAAAGTGATGCGGAATTCACAGCGCCATATGTGACAGGGGATTGATCCCTTCATAGGAATTCATAAGACCTACATCTACATCTACATAAATACCCTGGTGTTTACCAAACCAAAAAGATGTGTGGCAAGGGGTGTAGCACCATGAGGGAAGGGTAAGGGTTGAGGGGGTTGGGGTTAGGTGAGGAAAGGTGGGGGGAACCTGTAAGAAAAAATATATACATATACACATATTCATATATATATATATATATATATATATGCACACACACACACATATATATATATATATATATATATATACATATATTAAAATACAGCGGGTCGCGGTGGTCTAGCGGGTAGAGCATTGGACTGCTGACCAGAGGCTCCCGGGTTCGATTCCCGGGCAAGGCACTTTGGGCACCTGCAGCTCCACCCAAGCTAGTTGATTTTTCGGGTACCAGATCTTCCTGGGAAACTATAACCGGCACAGGGAAAGGAACTAGCCCCCCTACCCTAATGTGTGAATATTCACACGCCGTCGGGCTTGGTACATGGGTGAGCTCTACCATCACCTACTAAACCGACCTTCGGGTTGATTACTGTGTTTATGGTTTTATATTAAAATACATAAATAAAATAAAAACACATACATACACACATATCCTCGCGCAGTCCCTAACCTCTACGTTAATACTTATTGTAATGAGCTATGTCTATATTGTATGAAGATCTGTAAGCCTTAAGGCTTTGCTAGAAGGAATGAAACCTGGAAACGGCAGAAATCCCCTCTTTGATTAGCCTTTTATGTTTTATACAACCTCGAAATAACCATATTCTTCTAGGATAGGGATGGCGAACGCTTTGGCCATTGAATACCAACGTGTTTGCACTTAATAAGATTACTTGACTCACGTCTCAACCCATTGAGTGATCACGGTAGAATTGCCCGTAACACTCTCCCAGCTCTGCGTGCCAAAATAATTCCTCTGCGTTCCACGTTGAGCAGGCGTCATTAAGTCAAGCACTTCATGGAAGTTGTATGCCCCATAGGAATCAGTTAACTCTATTTACCACTCCCAGCAAAGTTACTCTAGAACTAGTGAACTTATGCTGTCCTGCCTAAGGCCTCTACAAAAAGTTCGATTAGCAATCTTCCAATATTCGCCAGATTCGTAGTGTCGCAATGAAATGGAGATCTACGGCTTGGTCATATTGAACCCGGCAGCGAAATGAAAATTTTCCGGGAATAAATTATGCCAACAGGTTACGTATGAATAGAGGAAAAATTTTATTGCTTGAACTAAAATCTTAACATCTTCTATGCTGCAAAATTTGTGAATATTTCTCATGCCAAGAATGAACTCATACGACTTAGTAACACTATTTATTTGATAAAACCTGCAATTGCATGCGCTGGAATCATAAAAACAGAAGCGTATATTTTTTCTTACCATCCTTTTTCGTATTTTAATGTAATAACAAATATGTTTGATTCAATTAACTTATGGATCCCTACTTATAAAATTGACACAATTCTATGAAGGTATATAGATAAATCATATTAAGGGAAAGCACCAAGCAAACCATCTCCGAGCGATTATTTTTATATGAACGATATGAAAGTTATTGATATTTCTTCAGCGGTTCAGATGAAGTAGCTCTTTTTTCGCCATAAATATAGGCTTGAAAATCCGATACCTCAAAGAAGTACTGTTATCCAAGGTTGAATCGTATAATAGATACAAATTATGATAATTAGTACATAAAAGTATTTCCTGAAAGACTTCGCAGATAATTATTCTGATCCCATATTGATTGCACTAAAAATGGCAGTAAAAATATGCGTTTTATTTGTATCATTACTCTCTATAATCATATTTCCTTAATTTATACCTAGTAGAACGACAGCCGTTGTAATGCATATGTAATTTATGGTTAAAAATGGTAAATACAATAAATAGATTAGTACAATAAATGCATTCATACTATTCTTAAATCATATTTTAACTATATCTTCTTTATTAGCCATGGAACAATGATTATTTAAAGTAACTCATCGTTAAGAATGACGATTGAAATATTTACATTCTCCAGTTAATAGAATTTATTTATAAATGGGGAATAATCCAAGCTTATATCTAATATATCTATAATAATCTACAACGCCAGGATGTAGATTAATGGCAGTAACAGATAAAATGCGACAGGACCAATAACGTGGTTAATTACCTTTCATGAGCATACATAAATACTTTTGTTAATTGAAAAAAGTTAGTTTTTAACCAGCCTTTTAGTGATATTTTTCAAATCTAACATAAATGGAAGAGTGTTAATGAAGGAGATAAAATGGAAATAGTTTCACTCAATTCAAGTGAGAACCAATGGAAATATTTTTGATTTTGCGTTCATCACCTATCATTACATTCATCCTTAAGTTGTCGCGGTACAAGCCAGAACAGAAATCATTCAATCACCTTTAAGATGGATCCGTGAATTCCCTTTCCCCACACGCCTCACTTTCGACTCTCCGCTAGCGCTCGTCAGAAACCCCGGAGAAAAATCATCCAATGCGCTTCCGACGCACGTATCCTGGGTCCGTGCTCAGCCGAATGAAAAGGCCGCCGCGAGACATCCGATCGTAGGCAGATACTTCCCCTTCTCGCACCATTGTTTCGAAATTCCAACCTGCCTCCCATTAGCGATCCACGCAGAGCCAGTTCACACTCCTTTTTTCTGCCATTATCATCTCAAACAGAAGTGCTCAGAGTCAAAGCCACCAAACACAATCCCTATTCGCCACCTTTTTTCATTACATCCCCTTTTTCCCCTCCATTTATTCTTCTGCCGCCCGCGCCTCGACAGTGCAATCCGCTCAGACGCCCTCACACCACACCCAACTCCGGCCCCCGAACCCGCCAACGCGCGCGCGGAAACCCGCGGCGCCCGTCCCCACCTCGGCTTTCTCCTCCACACTCCCACCCTCCTATCTCACCAACCCAGCGAGTCCCCCTCAACCGCTTCCCCGCAGCAAGCCCTGCCCTCCCTCTTGCCACTCATTGCCTCCGTGTCTTTTATTCCGCATCCACCATCAGTCCAATTTACCGCTCATTCTTCCGCTACCCTTTCACCCACCCACCGCCGGCTCTCACCCCACACTCTTCGCTTTGCCCCTCCACGCCAACCCCCCCTTACGCTGCCCGCCGTTCCATCGTCCGTATCGCCCGCCAGTTTGTTTTGTTGACTCTTCGGGATCCAGAACAGTCGGCTAGACTCAACAGAGTCCTTCCCTACCCACCCCTCTCTCGTTCCACCCTCCCTCTCTCTCGCTCTCTCCTTCTCCCCCTGCTCTCGAAACTCCCCCTCTTCCCGAGGGAACGGCTCGGGCTCTGACTGGCTGGCGATTCCCAATTGCAGTATGTCTGTCAAAGCCGAGGTTCGATCGCCCGCGGGGAGGATGAGCCCTCATCAGCATTCCGATGAGCTTTGTCCTCCCGAGTCGGAAAGTTACTGCCTCGCCGGGTCAGTGAGTTGCATTTTAATCCAAGTTGAATTGCGCTCTACGTCAACAGTGAAGACTTTGCCCCCCGGGCCTCCTTAATCCATGCACTTCTTCCTGCAAATGCGTGCGGGTTCGCAATTATGCGGAATACCTGCTGGAAACACGTTAAGGATTCCTGAAAAATTGATATAGCGGAGAATTCCAATGATATTGTCGTCGTCTATGTAATTCATCATTTTGAATACGGGCATCAATTCTGTTTTAGATGCTCGAGTTTCATTCAAAGAGGCCATCAACGTTTACTGCAAGGCAAAAAAGAAGAGAAAATGTTAATAATATTAATATTTATAGCATATATCATGCCTATTCAGTCATTCCAATAGATTGATTAATAAGATGGTCATTTGTTGCAATAGTCCAACGCTCTCCTAGTAAAAGCTGTTGTAGCTTTATGGGAGGTGACCGAGAGCTGAGGTCATTTGAGCCATTAGGGATGGATGGGAAAGGATGAAGGTTGGAGGGAAACCTGGCATCGGCATTAGCCTACTCTTAAGGAAAAGCACCATGGTGTCCACAGATTAATGCCCGTTCCGACGGACTCACTTAAAATGCTCTCCACAAAGCACCTCACGTAGGAATGGGTTTTTACGCTCTCCTTGCAACAGGAAATAACCCAGACATCTAGTTAAGGATAATTATGTTCTATACCAAAGAGTACATCATTCTAATGCAAAGGATGCGTAGTTTTAAAATTTGGAAGGTTCTTATTTCTTAAAAATATCAAAATGACGACTTGTATTTTTGTGGGGTAACTTTCCCCGGAAAAGTTTTGTGTGTAGTCCCCAAAAATATTTCCCAGCTTAGTATAGCCTACGATGCATGCTGTCTTTGTTGCAAAGCCATAATTACCGAGATTACTGTGATGCATTGAACACGCGCACTGTTTTTGCTCGCGGAGTGGAGAGGCCATAATAGCTGCTGGTCATGAATCGGAGTGTGTGGTGAAGCAGAATGGAAAACATCCTTTAAAGCAAAACACATTTCGGTCGACCCCTTCCTTGCATACCTATCTAATGCACTTCTATACCTGAAAAATGTTCTCTACTGCTACCTTCATTACTCCTCCAGGAAATGTTACACAAAGATATGGTCACAAAGCAGGCAGATATGTATTTGAAGTATCTATGCATAAGGAACGTAATACTGAGAGAAAAAAGAGTACTGGTTTTATGCAAACTTTTTCTTACGTCCCCGCTGAGATCGAGCTTCAATGAAAGGATAAGGTGAATTTTTGAAAGTATAATGGATTAAAGGATTAATTTCTGGTTAATAGCTTGGTTATGGGAAATATATTTCCCATACTTTTGGGACAGCCAAGTCCTTTATCCGAATTATTTTCCAAATTTGACGAAGTTTTCAATAAATGTTTGCGAGCTCTAGGGATCATCCGTGCGTTTGCTTATTGACCCGAATCGAAAATAGTAAGGTAGGCTAGAAGCAATGTTTCAGTGTTAATTACGACGTGACTGAGGGGAAACTAATTTCACCTCCATTGTCAACTAGTTCAGAAGTAAGTGCATCACCAACCACGCTTTACTCCTTTGATGATAGATAAGTTTGTGGGTCTCCTCAGTGCCTGAAGATGTTTATAAATCCCCTGACATGCATATGAAAAGAGTCAAAGTAACAAGCTACAATTACTTTAATCGCAAATTTACTTTTTTTTACTTCCCAGTGAAAAGTACGAGCCGCATCCCCTTTCATTCCTCCATTCCCTCAGATTCCTCCTACCGTTCCGTACATATCCCCTTTCACGTCACCCCCACTCCTACCTCCTGTTAACACTCACACAGTTCTCTCCGTCTCCCAACCCATCCTTCTTCCCCGCCTTTTTAAGCCATTCTAATCCCCGCACCCCCCCTCCACACTCCGCCTCCCCCCCTTCACCTCCCCCCGGCGCTTTCTTCCAATGTCCCCCTCTCGCCCCCTCACCCACTCCCGCCCTCCTTTTCACTTCCCTCCGCTTTACAATTTACTCCATCTCTTGGGCTTTCTTCTGTATCATAACCTTTCACAACTGCCACATTCATGCCAATCTTTGATTTCCATATCCTCGTGCCTCTTTCCTCGTTCCCGCTCTTCTCTCTCGGAACGATTTCCTTGAAACGCAGACATATTTCCCGAAATTAATGGGAAGACGTGACGGATGTAAGTCTGAGTGCAGTCTCGCACATTTCAACCATTCGAGAGATTAGAAGAAGAGAAAGAGATGGCTCCCCACCCAGCTTAGCCATGTCAATGCTTAGTGGGGACGTGTAAAGAGAATAAGTGCCTCTTTAGGTAAAGCTGCACCACATGATTCATTTTCCATCCTTTCTACTCACGAATGGAAGATATTAATTGCTTCGAAGGTAAAGTTGTCTTCGGGGTCAGCCCAAAAAATAATGATGGAAAAAACTTTGAGTTTCAGTTTTTCCTGGTACATCAAACTAATGAAATTAATTTCTAAGTATGTAATTTCCCTCAAATACACTTCAAATGAAAATGGTATCGCTTTGGTCTTCATTCTGATTTTTTAAATAAGAATTTCCTTTATTACCGTTTGATAATCTGTCAACACTTCTACCTATGAACTTCACTTTCTGAAATTCAGATCTTCAGTGTATCATGGAGAGAAGATTTTTTAAAATTTCTTCAGCTAAGCATCAACGAACTCTGTGAAAGTAATTCACTTAAAACATTTTCAATAATGATATGAAAAATAAGATTAGAGAGCGACTGTGATTCGTTGACCCCTTACAATGTACAGGTAGAGAACCATGCGATGCTGAATTTAGGTTCAACTTTTCAAATATATGAAGATTTTAATTATTTTTATTTTCAGGTAGAATTTAAGAAATGGCACAATTTTGTTAAGTAGATATGTATAAAAGATCACTTTATAGAGATATATGTGCACAAAAGGGTTGCACCACACGTCAGTTTGCCTACAAAGTAGATTAATCTTTTTTAAATTTTTCACGTCTCTATTGTACTTTCTCTTGGTATTGGCCAATCTATATTTTTACTTAAAACAAGAACATTTCAGACAGGAATAGTTTTAATAATCTTAAGATCGCTGAATACATGATTTATATTCATGCTGCAATTTTTTAAATTTCATTTTTGCTTGAAGTTATGCTTGCGGTAAAAGTTTAACCCTTATTTTCAAGTTTCATATCTATATTTAGGTATTAATGTTTTTATATACGTGAACTATGCTTGGTTTAAATCCGAATTACCGTTTCAAAAATGCATCTTCAGTACCCTGCATATTTCAAATTTTTACCACGCTCTTTAACCAATACGTTAAGCCGACTAAGTATAAATGTTACAAAGCTCTTTACAAATGGAAAGAGTTACATTTGTTATAAAGAAATTGTACTTGAGTAATATTGTACCAATAATTTAAAGAAAACCATTTTACCCCCATATTTATTAATTTCCGATGAAGTTGTTAAGTAAAAAATGTCCATTCCCGTTCCGTTTCCTTAGACCTCTTCACACTAAGTTAGTGGTGGCCAAAACGGAGCCGTCAGAGCTCGTTAATGGTGAAAGAGTTATTTCCTAGGCGAGGTGAGGAAGGGTGTTCGGAGAAATCGGCTGCTTACTTGGCGATGCACAGCACCTGCACGAGTGCACAACACTCGCACCCGAACATGGGAGTGGGTATCTTCATCATTCGCCGGTTGCGGGCCCGAGCGATTATACTGATTTATATCGGCCCAGGCGGAAACCTCAATTTTCGATATTCCCTTTTGCCGCCTTTCTTCTCCTCCACTCCCTCTTCTTTTTTCTCTCCCCCTCACACTCCACTCCCCTACTCCTCTCATCCTGCCTCCTCTTCATAATCCCGATATTCTCCATTCCCGCTCACGGCCCTCCACCCTTTCTCCGTGCCATATCCTTCGAGCCTGAGTCCACCTAGTCTCCCCTACCTCTCTCTCTCCACCCCCGACCCAATCCACCCACACTGCGAGCGGCTTCCTTACCCTAGCCATTTTCTTTTTTCAACACCCCCCCACCACCGATCCCATCATCGCCACCCATCCACCCACCAGTCTCCCTTTCACCCGGCCCCACACATCTCCCCATGGGGATGGCAATATACGTACGCGAGTGAATACGAGCTGTGGGATGACTCCCGGCCCCTCCTCCGTGCGCTCTCTTCCCCGCATCGCCACCCTCCCCAACCCGACTGAGTACACGCGATCCGTTACCGTCGGCCCCAGAGCACGGAGGGGGGTAGTTGGGGGGGCGTGAGTGGGGGACGGGGATGAGGGTTGGGCTGTAGTAAAGTCCTTTGAAAAGGAGCTGGAGGCGGTTGGATGTACGGGGCGCCGTGAGTGGGTGCAGGGGGAGTGGCGGGGTAGGCCTATTGGACTGCCGTGAGGTGGTTAGGGCGGGGGAGGGAGGCGGGGGTGGCGGAAGGGTTTGCACCGCCGCCGGGCGAGAGTGCCGGAGGGTGAGGTTGAAGCGACTCACTGACTCGGCGGGGAGGGAACATATCTCATTCATTTAGAGGTCATGCACGCTTGCTTGCAGCCGCTCTTGAAGCCCGTATTAATGCCATCGGAGAAAGAATATGAGCTGGGGAGCGTCTCCATCCACCCTCTTCCCTCGTCCCCGCCCTCTCGACCGCCCCAGACTCTTTTCCCTCTTCCCCTTATTCCGCTCTAAGCTATTATCCACTCGCTTCTAAAATCTCCTTCCAGTAGTTCGTGGAATGTTTCCGCATACGTTTCTCAACAAGGCGGCCAGGCGTAACACCACTGCAATCCCAGTTTCCAGAAATCACTTCGGCAGTGGTGCATTTCCATTACCTTCTTTTCTTTGATAACTAGGAAATTATGGGGACATGATAGGCTTCAATTTAATTTGAATCTCTATTCAATGCTTTGGGAGATATTTGAGGCCAATAGTTTGTGGTAGTCTGTGGAAATCCATCTGTAAAGCACGAAGAGAGAATCAAAGGCTTTGAGTTTCCACAATAAAGAATTATTATCGTCGACTAGTTTCGCTACACTGTATTGAAGTTTGTCCAGATGATGCTACAGTGTAGTGGAACTCGTCGACAACAATTAGTTCCTGCCTGTGGAAACGCAAATCCTTTTGATTCTTTCTATGTGCTTTCTATTAAATGGGTTTTGAAATTTCATTAAATGAAATCATGATAAACAAAGGCCAACTCGGTGACGTTTTTGTATTCCATTTCCTTTGAATACAATAAACATAAAATGGGCGTGTAAATTTTTTCACTTCAATAACTATAATATTTCTATCATTTTTTAACCCAGGCTGAACGTTTTTCTTTCCATGTTTTTCCAGATATAATATATCCACGGCCTTCTGTCTGGCTTTTGTTAAATGATAAATGTGGTTTAACTGCAATCTAAGGCTTTGTTAATAAATATCCGCATGTTAAGGGAAAATAATAGAAATTTTACAAGTTCATTTTGAATTTTATCATCAAATTTTTGAAATGGAAGCGTCCATTTTTTCCACCGTTACAATCTCCAACACAACATTACTCACAAACTGAAACCTCACTAAGGAAACTCATAGAGAAGACTGTGACCAAGGGGAATTCCAGAGTAATGAAGAAACTCAGTTCGGTACAAATCTTTTTGTAGCTTCTCCACAATAAAGATATCGTCCTTGTCTGTATGGGCAAGAAATGGCAATATTCAATGCAACCAGTACTGTTTAAAATATATTTTATATATGTTTTCATCGATACACAAAATTTTACGCCAATCCTTGATTCAGTGTAATTTTAATAACAATTAAAAGCATTAAATCTTTAAAAGTTACTAAAAGGTGAAGTAATGCTGCCTTAGCAATCCTCAGTTGCGTTCGACAAACCACAAGAAAATACATAGAACCTCTCGAATATTGGAATATCTTGATTTTTGCAACAAATCAATGGTTTTACAAATTTGCAAATCAATGTCAGTATAGTTTCATAAAGGAAAATCAGTAAATTTTAAGAACGAAATACTAGACCCGGTGACCCTACCCAAATTCTGCGAGAAAGAATTCCACTTCGAGTAATTTACATTGACACGTGTAACAGTCGTTGTATTCAACTTATTAACTTTTATAATTATTAAAGCATCAATTCAATGTAATAATTTCATATTTGAGATATTGACCAAAAAGTTACAATTGAGCAGGAGCAAAGTTTTCAATAACGCATAAACGCTCTAGTTTTGAGTAGGTTTCGTTTTTTATTATTCCTATATCAATCCTACAAGGAGATTTTGCATTACTCTCTAGTCAAAATAAATTATTTCTTCTTCATGATTTGTTTGGTGTGGTGGTAAGTGTATTGTTTCTGTATCATGAGAGGTCGAGTATGATTTCAGGCGATGGCTGATTTTTCGCACACATTACCATCCCATACAAAATACCGTTAGTAAGGAAGCTATAGTTGTAATCTGTTCGTTGGAAGGATTGTTCAGCATTGCGATCTCTGGTTTCCTTACGTTAAGGGCCCTGCGTTGTGAGTAACTCCGACGCCGAGCTCACCTCCATCCTTTTCCTAAAATAATCTACCAGTGCTAAAAACGTTCCTCGTGTTGCAAATGAACCAATTTTCCGGTTACCTTTCTTAATGAACCCTATAAATTAATCTCCCCTGTACCATTTGAATGATGTTGTTAACCCTAAGTTTCCATGATCATACCGTGAATAGGTGCACGAAGTCGTCACGATAGAAACGGTGACATAACAAGTAGTAGCCCTTTGAGAACACCATGAAGATTTCTTTTGGACCGCTCCTCCTGCTCGTTCACTCATTGTGAATGCACGATATACCGTCCAAGTTCTCATCATAACGGTGCACTACAGTCAAGAGTCGCGCCCACGACAACACGCCGCCGGGGCACTTGGACGGAGTGGGAATCGGCCCATGACTTCCCCTACACACTGCCCCGATACTCCCCTATCCCTCCACCCTCTCTAGGATCCTCCCCCGTGGCGTCGGCCCACCAGACACCGCGACTAACGCTCTCGTCGTGGGAAGAGAAACATGGGCGTCTGCATCCGCGAGTGGGCAACATGGCCAAGCCGTCCTTGGCCCACGGCGATGTAACGCAGTTGTCTCGCTCACCCGTTGCTCTTGGAAAGTAGTGTCACACGTCGTCGTCACCCCCGTCGCCAGGTGTTTCCGAACTTCATCTTTTAATCGTGTTCATGCTATGGGTTCACATATCTCAAAATCCCCGTTTTCAGCCCCAATCGAAGTTTTTGGCGTTGCCTTCTTTCCGGCAGCCTATTATACTCACACGTCACTCAACAAATTTAAAGTTAACTTTTGTTTGCCGCTACATTCAATAGGGAATGCCAGAGGATTTCATTGATCATTTCATCAACCTTATCGGTGAGGGCATTTCTTTAAGTTCTTTTATCAGTATTTTTTTCTAGGTTATTTTAATATCTTATATCCTGCCATGTGTGAGAATGTTTCGCGCAAGCAACCGTGATAAAATAGCCTACCCATAACCTAATATATAATGTCACAGTCCGGTGCATTGAATATTAATAGTTTCCAGTGATAAATGTTTACAAATAAGCTTTTCAAAATTCCTACTTGGTATTCCCCTCACTGCCAGGTTACCTCTTTAAACTGGTGTGTATTTGCTGAGATAATTTTTATTCCCCCACTGGCAGCAGGAATTTTTGGTTTTGCAACTCATTTATATTCCAAACCTCACGTCTTCTATTAAAACACTCGTCCTTATTTCATCACTACCCACAAACCGCTTTCATTAGAAGTTATTTCCATTGTAAATACCTTCTTTGTAGTACATTTGCATGTTTTGCTATTACACGTATTTTTTTACTTTATGCTCAAATGAATGGATATATCGATACCTTTTGATGAATCTACAACGTTAACGAGGTAATTGCTCCATTAAATGGAGAGGTTTGAAGTATATATAAAAAAATTATATATATATATATATATATATATTATATTATTAGGTAATCTACCGGTTAAGGTAGGTTTTTGGATGGACACAACTATCAAATAAACATTTTGTGACTCCCCACCTAGCAAACTAATCTATATCAGGTCCCTCTTCATCTCGGTGTACTTCTTTCCTCCCTTCATCCCGTCCAACATCCCTATCCTGTTCCTACCCTTACCTCGCTTGCCCAACATTCTCCCCTCTATTACCCTCTTCAACATTCCACTACCGCTCAATACGCCTTTCATCCATTTTTCCTGCCTCCATAGGATTTCTCTCAACAAACCCCTCTCCTCACCCACCATTTCCAGTACTTCCTCATTTGTTTTCCTTTCGGTCCATTTCACCTTCTCCATTCTTCTCCACACCCACATTTCAAAAGCCTCCAATCTACGTCTATCCTCCTGCTTCAGCGACCACGTTTCCGCGCCGTACATAGCTACGCTCCATATCAGAGTTTTTACGAGTCTTTTCTTAACATCCCTACTCAACGTCCCCGTCATCAACTCCCTCCTCCTTGAGAAAGCCTCCTTGCCTAGCGCAATTCTTCTCCTTACGTCCCTACCACTTTGACCGTATTGGTCCAAAACACTTCCGAGATATGTAAACTGCTCTACCTGCTCTATTCTTTCCCTGCCTATTTTAATATTTAGCTTAGCCTTTTTCTTTCTGGAAAATCGCATAACCTTTGTTTTATTAATATTGATTCTCATCCCATATTTATCGCACTGAACCTCCAATTCACTCAACAATGCTTGCAACCCCTTGGCTGACTGAGCAACTAATGCTTGGTCATCAGCAAACCTAACCGATTTTACGAGTTCCCCTCCGACTTTCATTCCTACCTCCAGTTCTTCCCATGCCTCTTTAATCATTTCCTCTACATATACGTTGAACAGTACCGGTGACAATGGGCAACCCTGCCTTACACCTCTTCCTAACACTGCCCATCCAGACTCTCCGTTCCCCACTCGCACCTGAGCAGTCTGAGACATGTACAGGTTGCGGATCAGTCTCCTGTCCCTCCAATCCATTCCTATTTTCTGCAATACACGCATTAATTTTTCCCAATTCACTCTATCAAACGCTTTTTCGAAATCTACAAAACAGGCAAAAACGTCCTGATTGTATTCTATATTCCTCTCGACTAGTGATCTCATTACTGCAATGGCATCACGCGTACCTCTTCCTTTTCTGAACCCAAACTGATCATCCCCTAAGTAATCATTTGCCTTACTCTCTATCCTTTTGTTGATGATCCTGAGAATAACTTTAGCTGCGTGGGATATCAAACTTATTGTTCTGTAATCCTCACATGACGAAGCCTTTGCCTTTTTTGGAATAGGAACTAACACCGATCTCACAAAATCTTCCGGCCAGATTCCTTCCTCATAGATACTACGAATCAGTCCATATATGGCCTTTTTCCCACCTTTCCCTAACCATTTCAACATTTCTACAGGAATATTGTCCACCCCCACAGCCTTATTTCCTTTCATCTCCTTTAATGCCCTTTCTATTTCATCGTCGAGTATGCCTGGACCTAAGCTATCTTCTTCTACGTCATGTTCCTTTTCTATGTCTAACCTTGTCGGCCTATGTTCTTTACCATACAGTGTTTCTATATATTCCTTCCATCTCTCTTGGATTTTTCCTGGTTCAACTATTATCTTACCCCATTTATCTTTAACTGTTAGCACAGCTCTTGCCTTCTTACTTCCCGATAATAACTTAACCTTGCTGTATAGAGCACCAATTTCACCCTTCTTCTGTAAATTTTCCATATCCTCGCATTGCGTTTTCCACCATTCTTCTTTTGCTTTATTTGTGGCCCTTCTCAATTTATTGTTCAACTCTTTGTACTTCATTTTGCCTAACTCTGTGTTTACATTTTTCCATCTTCTTCTCTCATCCATCTTCGCAATCATCTCATCCGTTACCCATGGTTTCCTTATCCTTTTCCCGTTAACGGTTCCTATAGTGTCTTTAGCGGCTTCCAATATCCCTTTCTTGATACATTCCCATTTTTCTTCGATAATACTCAGTTCTTTACCGTCATCCATCATTTTCTCTACAGCCTCCTGATACTCCTTCCTCGTTAATTCATTTACTGCTTCTAAATTCCATTTTTTAACCCGCCGCCCTTGCCTTATCTTCTTGAAACGAACATTACATTTCATAACAACTAAATTGTGGTCAGAGTCCGCATCCGCTCCTGGGAAACTGTGCGAATTTATCACACTGTTCCTAAACCTGTGCCTAACCATAATATAATCTAACTGATACCTTTCTGAGTCACCTGGCATTTTCCATGTATACCTACGCCTTTTGTGGTGTCTAAACCATGTGTTAGTGATGACTAACCCCTGTCTCCTGCAGAATTCAATTGCTTTCTCCCCGCGTTCATTCCTCGTGCCTAACCCATAGTCCCCCACCTCACCACCATCTCTTCCTTCGCCTACCGTCGCATTCCAATCCCCCATCACTATCAAATGTTTCCCTGCTGGAACACTCGCGATGATATCCTCTAACTCATCATACATCCTATCGACTTCTTCCTCCTTGTGGTTGCTCGGTGGCATGTATACCTGAATAATGACCAAGTTCGTCGGCTCTGCTTTAATCTCTACGAGTAAAATTCTATCTGTCGCTTGCTCTATGTTGACTACGCTTCTTCCTACCCCTTTATTTAAAATTACGGCAACCCCTCGTTGGCTCTCGTCCCCGCCGCTGTATATTACTCTATAATTGTCACTCCAGTAATCCCCGCTATCCTTCCATCTCACCTCGCAGAGGCCTAAAACATCTATGTTACCTCTTTCCATCTCTCGCTTAATATTTTCTAATTTGCCTCTCCTCAACATTGTCTTGACGTTCCAGGTTCCTATTCTAACTACTTTCGCCTTCTTCTGAGTCTTCTGTCCTGCTGAAGTTATTTCTTCCCCGCAAGGGTTTCGTGGGATGACGACCGCGGAAGCCTTGCCTCTCCCGCTGCCGGGCACGACACACGGCCTCTTGGGCCGTGTCCCGTAGTTGCCAGGACTCATATTATCTATAGTGCCCATCATAATATTCTTGGGAATCATAATTGAGGTGGTTTCCCGTTGCCTTCCTCAATAGTGTTTTTAACGTGACACCATCACTTAATGGCCGCCCCACTGGGGTCAGACGCCATTGCAGCCGCCTCACTGAGGAACAGACGCTGCGTGGACTACCTTTCGTCTGGCTCCTAACCTTCGACCTATCTGGCATGGGTGACCCTTCCAGGAGTAATTATTATTACTCCCGCCAGCACAGCTCTAGGGGTCATCGGAACACACAAGCCCTTCCACCACGACAAGGTTGTAGTCCATGGAAGGGATATATATATATATATATATATATATATATATATATATGTGTGTGTGTGTGTGTGTATACAAATATATCGATGATGCGGAAGTACTCACGAGATCAATATAACTTTTGGACGGCAAAATAGAACACAGAATAAAACAGATAACACGTAAAAGGACACTCACACTGTAGATGATTTAAGCTTTCGGCCTACTCCGAGGCCTTCTTCAGGTCAGTATATATATACAAATATGTATATATATATATATATATATATATATATATATATATATATATATATATATATATATATATTCATTCAAACATAGAAATAGGTATAAGGAAAGGGGATAGGAAAACACATAAAAGGCACATAAATCTCAATGTAAATCAGGTTTCCTTATTAGCTCAACTGGTAGAGCATCCGCCCGGAAAGTGGAAGGTCCGTGGTTCAAATCCCGGATAAGGAAATATTTTTACGTGATCTGCTCAAAAACCGCCTTCCCAACATGTCCTGTGTTCGCCTTTTATGTGTTTTCCTATCCCCTTTCCTTATACCTATTTCTATGTCTGAATGAATATTTGTGCGCCGTATGGCGGGATTTTCAAGTTTCATATATATATAATGGATTAACGCGGAAGGAGCATCAGCAGGCTGTAGAGAAAATGATGGATGACGGTAAAAAGTTGAGTACTATCGAAGAAAAATGGGAATGTATCAAGACACTGATTTCGAAAGCCGCAAAGGACAGTATAGGAATCGTTTACGGGAAAACTGTATGGTAAAAATTTAGGCCGGCAAGGTTAGACATAGAAATGGAACATGAGGTAGAAGAATATAGCTTAGGTCCAGGCATACTCGACGATGAAATAGAAAGGCCATTAAAGGAGATGAAAACAAATAAGGTGGACAACATTCCTGTAGAACTGTTGAAATGTTTAGGAAAATGTGGGAAGAAGGCCCTATATGGACTGATTCGTAGTATCTATGAGAAAGGAATATGGCCGGAAGATTTTGTGAAGTCAGTAATAGTTCCTATTCCAAAAAAGCCAAAGGCTACATCATGTGAGGATTACAGAACAATAAGTTTGATATCCCACGCAGCTAGAGTTATTCTCAGGATCATCAACAAAAGGATAGAGAGTAAGGCAAATGATTACTTAGGGAATGATCAGATTGGGTTTAGGAAAGGAAGAGGTACGCGTGATGCCATAGCAGCAATAAGATCACTTATAAAAGAGGGACTCACTAGTATGTATATATATATATAGTCAATATAATCTTAACACGATTTATCAATCTCACAATGAAAATTATAAGACTTAATTAGATATGCCAAGATTCGTTGGAGTTCATTCACTTCAAATCCTATTCACCAACGTAAATATGATCTATTCTCTACCTATACATGTATCTAGTTTGTCTGTGTTAATGTGGCTATAAACTCACCCTACAGAATTATCCAGAGGAGTTTCTGAGGCATTTTTACCAGTGAGATTACTACTCAAGTAAGCTACAATTTCTTTGTAACTTCTTCTTCATATATTTCCTTTCAAAATATATATATTTATTTAAATCGGAAATAGATTTCATCCCAGTGGGATATTTTATATGATTTTGCTATGACCTGTTTTATTTGATCATTTTTTGTAATTTTTTTCTCCACGACGTTATGTGTTGAGCATAAACACACTCACTAGCTAAACCCTCCTTCTTCAACAAACCTCACAAATAACATGCATTGTAATCAACTTGAACTCGCATTAGCTTTCAGCCAAACTGCATACTATTGAAAATGTATAGCAATTTATTAATTTTACGTCGCGATGCGTTTATTTGATCTTGTTCCAGATTTAAAGGACTATTTCTTTCGTGAATTGTGTGTATAAAATTCTTCACTTGGGTCTCTTTCGCCCTTCATTCCTTATGTTTTCGCCTGATCTGATTGCACTGATTTTATAAATCCAATTGTACATCAAGTAGCAACACGGCAAAAGTTTACAGTTAAATAATGCTTATTTTAAACAAAAAATACATTTCTTTTTTCGCACATGCTCACATATTTGTTTCTTGCCACTGCTCCAAAAGTTGAAACTTATAATCTATTTGTCGAAAAAATATAAACCAAGGAGTAATGACCCAAGTTCTGGTCTGGTCCGGTTAGATAGAATTGGTGTGCATTGCGATCTAATTCTTATCTGTGAGCCCGCCTGAGGATCCATACTACGATTTCAGATAGCCCTGAACGGATAGGTGATAATATTGTGACAAACGAGTGATAAACGAAGGGACCTGAAGAGTTCCGTCGTGGAATTATTTTCTAATTTGTCATAGGATAACAAAAATTACCGTAATAGTTACGAAATGTGTACGTAGACGCTTTGAAAAATGATATTGTTAAGTATAGAACTAGGTAACATTTCATTTGCGATATCATTACCGTTACAAACTATAGGAAAACGAATTAAAATTCCATAGACTGTGGCGGCGGGGGCGTCGAGATTTGGTGTCAATAGCTAACGATCGATGCTAAACCCGCCTTGATTATTTTATTGTTGATTTTTTCTTTTATAGTTGATTAACTTATTGAACTAATAATCCCACATCTCTATTCTCAGACCGGAAGGATCTCAGACAAACATGAATTCACTTGGCACACGTAGTGGTAGGATTCTAAGCGGACACTTTCTTTCTGCCATTTCTTATTTCCTGATAAATACGTTATTTACGCGGTCTTAGGATTTTCTTTTACTTTTAAGAGCATACCGTCAGAGTTTGAAAATCTAACTTTTCCCAGAATATTGATTATTCACTTAGCGTGTCTCATGTCAGAAAACTCTTAAGTTCTTTTAGCGTCACGTAGAATGGATTCCATTTATCCCTTTCCAGCAAGAAGACGTTCATGGGAGTCATTTAACCGCTTACGATAATCCAATTCACCAAGTCAACGTCCCCAAGCGCTGACCCTCCTCTCCCTTTCCATCCAGCAATACACTGTGAGCCACCCCTTAAGATTCGCCTTGCTACACCCCCCCCACCTACACGTTACCCTTACTCTTTCACCCTCAAAGCACCACCCACAAAAAGTCCCCTTCCGAAATAACCTTTCTCTTCCTTTTCCTTAAAACCATTTAGTGTCTTTTACATAACCTTGTCTTCCTTTCAAAGTGGCATCGACTCTTGGCTCTCCCGTTCTCTTCTTTGTGGCCCCACCCCCAACCCAGAATTGTATACTTAACCCACGTTTAAGGAAGGTTATTTCCTTTTCAATCCTCTCCAAACTCCGTTTTACCAATTTTCACCTTAGATTTTACACTATGAACCATTTACTTACCGAATGTTTAACATCCAAATAAATGGAGGGTTTTTCCGAGAACAAGTGTCAGCGATAAAGAGGTTTATCTCTTTATCAACTCAATAGGCTGCTTTATTTATGAAGAACGGATTGGATTCGTCTTTGAAGGAAAATTACCATTAATATTTTAGAAAGAAAGAGAGAAGGAAATTTTTAAGGTAGAAGCCGTGATGGAGGAAATTTCTTTTGAAAGACATAGTTTTTGTTGGTCCTAAACCTAAAGTAAAATTTAAGTGGAATTTGCTAAGATATTAAGAATCGCAGCCCTTAATAAATGAAGTGCTCCCGGTTTTAATTGAAACCTGACTTTACTTGTAACCTGTATCTGTAATCACTCAAAAAT